>JAPYYQ010000068.1:0-346391 GCA_030522585.1 Anagyrus pseudococci
TATATATATATATATATATATATTATATGTATATAGATATATAACATGCCGAGCAACAAAGCTATTTTACGTAATTACTTATACGGGCACTTTGTCCCGCATAAGGACAATATACCGTACGTCCAGTGCCAAACCAATCGGCTCCAGACCAGTTAAGCCCGAGAGCGGATGTTCGGATTGTCAAGGAGCGCTAGGGCGTCTAAAGTGAAACCCGCATTTTTTTTGCTACACACTCTTGACGTAGAACGACTCATTTATCACGCTGAAAAAAAATTCTCTTTCAATCTGGTGTACGCTCACTTGCGTACGGCCAATAAAATCTCTTGCTAGCCGATAAAACACTTCGCCATGCAGGGATGCTCAAATTATCATTTGTTAATTTGTTTTCGTTTCAATTAATTACGACGCCAAGCGCCGTACCTCTATTGACGGCATAAGCATAAATATGCGCTAATAAAATAAGCCGTAAGTTTATTAAAAAAACGACACTTGTTTTATTATTCAATTAATACTTATCTATCGTCTGATATTCATTAAATGTTTTTATTTGTAATAAAAAAGAAAAATTACTGAATTAATAAAATGGCTTTTCTACACAATTATTAAAATTGAATTTAAATAATGACCAGAGCAAATATTCCGTTTTACTAGCAAGATATGATAAAGGCAGTTCGCAATACGTACTTAATTTTTTTTTTATTTTTTTGGGGAGTAACATTTGCGTGAACAGAGAATCGTTAATTAAAATGGCTTTCAAAAACGTTCTAATATCTTCAGACTTAAAATGCAGATGCATTGTTGAAAAATTATGAAGTCCGATAAACTCACATAAAAGAACAAATTATTACTCTTTACATTATCTTAACTTGAAAGAAATTAATTAAAATTTTCTTAAACAAATTAAAATTTAAATATAAGAATAAATTTTAATGTCTCATTATCATAAACACAAGAAAAAAGAAGAAGAAACGACTAAATTTTTCTCATTAACTTGAGAAAAAGAACAGATTAAAATTTCATTAAGACTGCTGGAAT
Organism: Anagyrus pseudococci; assembly: GCA_030522585.1. Taxonomy (NCBI): domain Eukaryota; kingdom Metazoa; phylum Arthropoda; class Insecta; order Hymenoptera; family Encyrtidae; genus Anagyrus; species Anagyrus pseudococci. The sequence continues at coordinate 1,036 of JAPYYQ010000068.1, forward strand.
CGTTAGTTTTGAAGAAAAATACATTACGTTCGGAAGATAATCAATGAAAATAGTCTCTCTCGTCGTTTATTTTGAAAATAATTATAATATATTTCGTTATCATACGGATGTTAAATACAAGAACCGGTATACACTAGCACGTAATTCTTTACCGGGGGTAGAGGAGGGGGGTTCGGGGGACACGTGAAAAAAAGCTCAAACAGTTATTAAATCTTGTGAGAATTCAATTAAATTTGTAATCGACATAAGAAGAGAAAAGAATAAAGAAAACAAAATAATAATTCATAGAAACGAGCCTTACCTGCAAAGGACATGGAGTTGAGCATTCCCTTGTCGAGCATGGTAAGCTGGAGGTCGCATTCCGCCGATGGCAGGACGTAGGACATGGACGTCGACGTGTAGGTGTTTGCCCAGCATACCGGCAGCATCGCCAGCAGCAGCAAGTAATTGAACTTGCCATTGCCTAGATAAGTGAAAAACATAAAGGTCCACATGAGCTGAGGTTCGTTTGCCGCGCAATTGTCATTGTTTATTAATTTAATTTCCTTTGCATCATCATTGATAAGAAAACGCGCGTACGATCGTATCGAGCTGTTTACGCGAAGCAGTGAGACCAATATTTTCCGAAAAAAAATTGAAAATTCCGACGTTAACGGATAACGTCAAAGCGGCGCATACGCGAGAAGAGAAAACGCGCGTGGGGGGAGAGGAGATTGAAAAATTAACTGTTTATAAAACACTCGTGACAGTTTGTGGCAATCAATGAACCGTGCAGCGTCGATGCAGCGACGTTGGGTAACCGAAAGACGCACTCGCGAGTAACGTCAATCAGCGATTTGTGCGCTCTGGGCGACACGTGAAGAAACTTGAAAAATTTTCGGATGCCATTTAATTTTACGTCAGAGTGAAGGAGAGAGAGAGAGAGATAAGAGGCTAAATTTACTGGGCTCGTAGCGGGGTTTGGTTTAAGAGGCACGAGCGTTCATTGGCTCACGTATGTATACATGCAGGCGCGCGTGAGAGCTCGGCTATTATTTTTACATTTCGCGTATTGCCCGGCAAGACAAGAGCACGCGTGTACGTACGACAAAGTGATTGCACGCGCTCAACTTCCCAGCCCGCTAAGCCGCATAATTAACCGAGCGACATTTCGATTAATCTCGCTTCGGCTCCCGCCTCTCTGTCTCTCGCTCTCGGCGCTCGGTTTAATTGAGCGTGAAAACAACGTTGTTCCTTTTGTTAAAAAGTGACTCGCTAATAATCCCGAAATTACAGGAAAGCCCCGTACAAAATACACAAGAGTAAAGATGGATTACTTAGCTCGATCGGCTCTCGTACGATGATCGCGTTTATTATGACAGAAACGTGTATATTGTTTATGTTTACCCGATAAACGCGCGCGAAACTCGCTTGGGAGATGGTAAACAAACAGCGTAAAAATACGATCGGGTGCGTTGCGCGAACGAGCTTGTATCAGCAATAAAGGGATCCCGGAGCAGGCGCAAGCGCTGCTGCTGCCGCCGCTGCTCTGTTTATAAAATTATGCAACTTTCGCGTTGGCGCGCAATGTCCGTGATCTAACCCGTCCTTAATACGACTTGACGCTCGCGGCACTACAAAGCTCCAATGGTCTTACCTGTGAGTGTGATCGCCTTCTCGAAATCCACTGGTCCCTCGTCGGCCTCGCTCTTATGATTATTACCTGTAAACAAACAGTGAGCATCGATCGATCAGCAATTGTACACGCTTCGTATAGTCTCCCAGGCCCTCCTCCGCCTTCTCCGTCACTACATCTCCGCGTGTACTGGCTTGCAAATCTCGCGCGCAGATGGCATAAAGAGGAGGGACACAGCAGGTAGAGTTTGGCGTTAGACTGGTTAAGCCGCGATACCTGTGCTTTACGTAAAAACAGAATAGCCGCGTGTAATGAGCGCGCAAGATCGTTGCCATAAGGATCCCGATAGCGGGCGTCTGTTATTAAAGCGACGAATAATAGTGTCAGTGGAACAACAACATTACAATCCCTGGGAGAATAAGAGTCGGGTAAAAGCCGGAAGGAAAAGACGGCCTGACGATTTACACTTTGCGTACAGGTGCGTACGGGCTGTCCGTCTGGCTGGGGTCGCGAGCTTTTTTATCGCGGCCTCGTGATTATGTTATGTACACAGAGACATAGGTGTAAGATTGATCAAATATACTTGCCGTCATGTTTCACCGGCGACTTCATCACATATCCCGCTTGCCGAATATCCGCGATAGTCCCGCACTGGCGAGCCACTGGTTCCTCGGTCGCTGCCAAGTGGAGACGGAGCAGGCGTGTCTACCCGCTGTGATGTGCTCCTCGCCGGCACTGCTCTCTGCGCGCTCCTCAACGGCTCCCTTCTCCTGAACGCGCGGGCGAGGAGGGATTGGAGGATCGAGGGGTGGGAGGCTGGGGCCCAGGCGACGACGGAAGGAGCCGCGTTACGGGGGCCGGACGGTCTGCCGGTCGCGAAAACGCCGAGGCGCGCACTGATGCACCCGCGCACGGGCAACCTCTCTCTCTCGGCACACGCGCGCTCTCGAGGTGGGGCACTAGCGCAGCGCAGGCGGCTCTGTGCCGGTGAGGCTGACACTCCGGAAGCTCTCGCGGGGGATAGAGGCGAAAGCTCCGCCGGCGGCACAGGTGCGCCCGGCTCGATGCGTCACTCTCTCGCACACCTCCTCCTCGGCAGGCCCCGCTCCTCCGGCTATCCCGATCTAATCTCTCGCTTAGTCTCTCTCTCTCTCGCGGCTGGCCAGTTGGCTCGCTCGGCTGAATGATCCTCAAGCTCGTTGGGCCGCTCTCTCTCTCTTTCAGCGCGCGCTGACTCTCTGCACGGTCGGGGCTGCGTGTGGCCGTATGTGCTTCTGGATGTAGTCGCGGGCGCGCTTGCCCCGAGGATCGAGACGTAAATGAGAGCGCTGTCGCGCTGACGCGCTTTTTTAAGCAGTCCGCCCCCCGGAGCGCCGAGGTGTATTGCGGCGCATCTGATAAGAGCTCCAGGTAGATTTCCGAAGCTGACGCGTCAATGACGACGGCCAAGATCCCCCCCTCTTTCCATTCTACCGGCTCATCAACACCATCATCACAAACATCATGACGGCGATGGTGTTGCGGCTGGGCACACTAAAAGAATACTTATGTGTTTTCGATCTGTATGGAGAGAAAGAGCGAAAGAGAGAGTTTTTCAGCCTGCTTGCACGCCGACTTAGCGTTGGCGCGTCCTTTTTTTCGCAATATTTGTCATCGAATGATAAGCGGGTGAGAGGGGGGTCTCGATAATGTTGGAACAGATGACTTGTCTGGCTGCTGTTGCCGCGGAAAATTTTATAATTTGGGGGGTCGCTGGTTTTGCCTGCGTCTGCCGACGTATGATGTAATTAGCCGTGTAATTTCAATAATAGCGACAGATTTATCAGCCCCCAATTACCACCCCACGCACATCCATCCAGTAGCGCATCGTCGATGTAGAGGCAAGCGGTTTTCGGCTTTGGACTAATAAACAAACGGAAATCGTGGAAATATTATTTTTCGGCACAGATCGGTTTTTCGAGACAAGCACTTGGGTAATTTGATGTAAATAATATTTACACAAATGTAGCCTTGAAAATTACGCATTTTTATAAGACGATTTTTAATAATGTCACACTCGTTAACGAATGAGTGACTCATACGCTACGCGATTCACGTACGAACGTATTGTACCACATTCGAAACAAGTTTCTTGACCCTTTTTCTTGCTTTTTTTTTTCATCTTTCATTTTTTATGGAAAGTGAAATTTTTTGCTAAAAGTCGAGAAACATAACTAGCGATGACGAAGCTTCGCGATTTATGTCTACGAATTTTTAATTTATGCGCATTTATACAGCTAGTAGATAATCTCTATTTTAAACCTGCGCCAGGGTACATCTTCGAAATCGACATTTTGGATGCGGATATCGATATGATTCTCGAGCTTAATAAACAAACGTTTATATACGAGTACAAGTGTTCTTATTATAACTCACGCGTCATTTTTTGTTTAACGATTAGGTAAACGCCAGTGAAATTGAAACGAATTAATTGGCTCAATACCGGGAGAAAGGAAATTTGTCAAATAATCTTAATAAGTCAATTGTAATAACAAGCTGGAAGAATTCGGTAAAATTAGGTATAACGACTGACTACCTGGGAGATAAATTAAAATATACAGGAGGCGAGCGTGAATTCAGCGATGAAGTAGAAAAGAGAAAGAGTCGGGAACTAGTCGAAGAATTTCGTGTATAATGAAGAACCGAAAAAGGAAGTGACGAAAGTGAGACACGGGCAACGCGTTAAACTAATTTTTTTCAACTAATTTTTTCGACTATTTTTTTCTCTCCCCTTTTTCTCACGTATAATTAGAATAATGATTCTCGTTTATGAGATAATAAATTTAATTTAACAAGTTTATATGCAAACGACTTGTTAAAATAACGCCGTCGATGCTTAAAATAATAAAATCAAAGCTATATATTGAAAATAGCACGTCGTTCTTGAGGCTAAACAAAGATAATATAGAAGAAAAAGGAAAAATTGATTTCTCATCTGGAGCTGTATCACGATAAATTCAAATCAAAGAACTTTCAGCGAGTAATTTCCAGAAGGTTTCAGTCTGATTGATAATGTCGTGGGTTAGTATAATCTGATAACGTATTAGAAAACAAAAAACACGATAATAAGATTTTTTTTCTTCTTTTTGTTAAAGCTAAAGTACGCAGTTACTCGAGCCAGCAGTACATGGAAATTTTACAAGAAGTGCCACAGAAGATCTAGCTTCAGCTTGTATAAACTTGTAAGATAGTGAATTAATAAGAGATTAGCTGTAAATTGAGAACGTACACGTTTAATTGTCGGGGATTTTGGTTTGTTCGGAAAGATTGTTTGTTTGTGCTTTCCGTAAAGAAATTGTTTTTATAAAAAGCATTAATGTTATAATAGTGGTTTACTTCAGATGCGGTGTACACAAACGATTTATTAAACAAGGTCGTTTTCTGTCTGTTTATTGGTTTATTTCTTCGATTATTCATTGTTTTCTTTTTTTTTTTAAATACTTTAATTACGTACGATTATCTTGTTAATCTCAATAGATAAATATTATCCTAATTTAATATAAAAGTTCACGATTAACCGATTTAGTGCGTAAGTGCTCCACATTTAATTTTTACGCGACATCCCGAAACGTCTACATGACGTTTTCGATAAGATAATCAATATCGACAAGATAAGATATTAATGTATAAAAGAAAATATTAAAATTTTGAGAAGAGCTACTGAAACAATAACAAAAAGCCATCTAAACTAGCCTAAATCGAATACACAGGCTGCATTCCAAGATTTTAAGATATCCAAGTTGAAGTAAATATAGTATTTGTTTAATTATAAGAGATGTTAATCAAAAGCGTGTATTACTTCTCGGTCAGATGGCGTAAAGAATTTTACGAAATTCTAAGGTCAAAGTGATGAGGTGACGCCTCTAGACATTAAGATGATTTAGTGTATTGTTGTAATAAAAACCGATAAAAATAATTGCCCAACTATATAGTAAGAAAATATTAACAAGGTATATGAAAAATTTCCACTTTACGATAGAGATCGGGCCCTGTGATAAGAGCAAAGTAGATTTCCCTCGAGCTGTCAGTTCCGACGTTCAATAAATCATTGACAAACGTATCAGATTACAGTATTTGCTACTTATTACGCATCAATAAAATGCTTCACCTTTCGTTTCTTGGAACGAGCGCAGTCTTAGATCCCCAGCTGGAGCTAGTTTTCACCTGGCACCTGTAAAAATCACGACGTCAGAGAGAGAGTCATTGTCGCGCGATAACAATGCTGCCTGAGCTTTCTAGGATAATTTCGGCTAATTGCGACTTTTTAGAAGGATTGATTCATCAAAATAAGCCATTATCTTCCGTTCGGATTTGCCGTTGAAAGATAACAACGTGTTGATTCTCGCCTCGTTAATATTAAACCAATAAGGTTGCTGCAAACGCTATTAATTCGGGTACTTAGCATCACAAGCGATACGGAGTAATTTCGTATAGGACAAAAATAAAAAGTTATTGATTATCCGTTTGATTTTTGGCAAAGACCGGGAGCTCCAGTCGAGGAACACTTGCGTCAACGACACTTTCTGACGCGGTTTATAAACAAACAGCTGACGCAAGGTATATGACAATGATATACAGACTACATGTACACCAGAAATTCATACACTTGAAATAATAGTTAAGAAAGTTTCAACGATCGCTTCGCCCGCAAGCGCCTTTCGACTTGATTTTCTCATTTACTAAAAGCATACACCCGCATGGAATGAAACTTCGAAGATTTGAAAATGTATCTTCTTTGTCTGTTAATCTTTTTTATCTTCTGTCCGTGTGTGTACGTATTATTCGAAATATTTTTGATTTAATTTGACGTACAGATAAGACGTACGTTAATCCGCGTGAAATTGGGAAAAAATAAAAATTAAAATAATCTCTATTTACTGTTAACAACTGTCCTTGCGTCTTCAAAACTGAAAATATTTGTTTTTTGTTGCTTTTCACGAGTACAGCAGTTACTTCGCGTCTTGCTTACTGCATTAGTATCGATGTCCTTGCGGCCGTAAAATTGTGAATACTTTAATTTCTGCTTAACTCGATTTGAAACACGATTAGATTTTAAAACGATTGATAATGGTATCAGGGCTATCTAAAAAATTATTTAAATTTTTTTAGCGCTACAGCGCAGAGTTACATTCGAAACGTTCAACGTGTAAACAGCTTAATTTTTATGAGTCACTAACTTGGCGCAGCGCGTTGGTTTTTCCAAAAGCTCGAAAGCTCTGATAATGTTACACCTTATGATATTGTATAAACTGCACATTGTTTGAATCACGCATTTACTTGAGCGTTTAAAAATAAAATAATAAGAATTATATGACTGCACTGAAATGCATTGCTAATTAACCGTTTCTCTTTTGATTCATTTCAATAAAAGTTTGCGGGTATCAAGTCGAGATAGATAATAAAATTTACACTACCACACGTTAAAAGTTATTGATCGCTAAATCGTTGCGGCGCGGCTTACGTAATCTAATATAGTAAAGCCGCGTGTCAATAAAGTGTTCAGCACGACCGATCAAGTGCATCGTGTTTGTTTGATCTTATTCCCGTTTGCCGAGCTATAAATTCAATTCTTTTTTTTTTCGACAAACGCGCCGCCCGACCGATTAAAACCTGTTTGCTTCGTGCAGACTTGAGACCCCCCCACGAGCATCCTATAAAAGCTAGTCGGTATAAATCATATCGAACACACATCTCGTATCCATCTTAATTCTAGCTAATTCTACAGACAATAGCTTTCAACGCCGACGACAATGTATCAACGCTTTAAACGACAGCAGCTGCCTTCCGACGTTTTTCAAGCTCGTTTTCAAATTTAAATTGAAAAAAATATATATTAAATCTGTCATTAACGCAACGTTGACGTTTCCGGAAAGTCTGGATCTTAATTAAATATTCCTTATAGGCTATACCTATGTATACGAGAGCGATACAATAACAGTCTGCAATAATTGTATTGTTCCAGCCACACGGCTACTCTGAAAAGTCTTAAAAAAAAAAAAAAAAATAAGAAAGAAATGTCCATCTGAGATAAGTTATTGAAACAGACAACAGAGCAGTTGTTTATTGTAACTGCGATGACCGACAGCGCGAAAGAGATTGCATCTGCCTTTGGCAGGGTAACGCGAGTAAGACGACGATAAGAGCTCTCAACGGTAAAGCCCCATCATTTCTCCGGGGGGAAACGTATACAATAATTCCTCCGAATATATCGTTAGTCCGCAGCAATTGCAAGGGCAAATACAAAGAAGGCGTATGAGAGATGGGGCTTATAATACAACGACAGGCCAACGACAGCGAGCTCGGGCTTCTTCCTTTATATTTTACAACTAAACCGGCCAATTTTTATCGAGGCCGCAAGCCTCTTCTCGGTATTAGTTACTCGCGCGCGATCGGCTACGCGACCGATAGCGAATCTTTATATAGATATCACACCAGCGGTTTTCTGGCTCTAGACGGCAGAGACAGAGAGAGGGGAGGAGAGGCGACAAAGCGCGACTCGGGGATAAAACGATCGAAGCAAACCGAGTAGAAAATTTTATTCGACGATCGCGATCGTCTCGGCGCTAACGATACTCGCACTCTCTCGCTCACCCGCGTCTCCCCTGCGATGCAGCCTCGCGTTATTCTTGGAGCCGCGACGATGATAAGAATTGAAAGCGCACTGTTTTACACTTGGATTAGTGCTGACTCTTTCTTCTCAACATACATTCGTATTGCTTCTTTTTTTGTCTTTTTTTTTTTATCGTATTGGTCTTGATGCGTGTATTTTTTTGATCTATATTTCTTGGCGATTCTTTAGTAGAAAATTCAACGGTGTTTGGAAAGACTGAAGAAATCGGCAGATAAATGGTCAATCGATTAATTATTAAGTTAGAAAATAATAGCGCAAAATTTTGAGGTGACGTTTTAATTGTGCTTTATTGAATCTTTTGTTTTAAAAAAATAAAAGCGAGTTTCAGCAAAACAATCGAAAGTTTATCATGTCAAGAACAACAAAATGAATAAGAAGAAAAAGAAGAAACAAGATAAACGGGGGTTTAAATTAACAATTTTTAATCAAAAGTCTTTTGTCGTACAAATTAAATAATAACAATTAAAGATTAAACAAAAACGTTTTTAATACTAACCGCGTGACACTAGATATGAATAAATTTGATTATTCAATAACACCGAAATATAATCGAAAAGGAGAAGAAAGAAACGTGTGAAGCACCTGTAAGGTTCATTCATCGATCGAGCTGCTGGCAAATGATGTCGCGTTTACCGACCGAGTCAACTCCCACACCGCAGGAGCAGGCCGCAGGCAGTAGCGGCATGGATGATCATTCATCTGCGATGTTTATAGTAAATACAAATACAAGGGTAAATATATGTATATGTATAACCGCCAAGTTCTACGAACTCGGACAATCATCATGTACATAGGCAGCGGTTATTAAATAAAAAAAAAAAGAGGGTCTCAAATCAAACCTTGGCGGCTCTTCCCAATGAAGTAACGTAGTTATGATGATAACGAGAAGACTGGCTGACACTGCATCGTGATAAATTGGCAAGAAAACAAAATGACAAGTGTTAAACTGGAAGTTCAGTGGTCCCCTACCCATCCAAACAAGTTCATCACGTGGGGAACCGAAATATGCCTTTACGAAATAGCACAGTTCAAGGATGCTGTCAGGCCTTCCTGTAAGATTTTCATTTGACACTGCCATTCTCATTTCATGTATATCTAACTCTGTGGATTGATATACTTATGAGATTATTTGTTGTTTGTTTAGGTATTAAGGTATCAGATACAACAGTTGCACATCAGCTTGCCAGCAACACAAATCATCATTACGTCAAGTGCGTTGACATTTATCCCCATTCGGAGCCTGATATTTTATTGGCAATTGGACAAGCAAATGGAAAAGTTGCACTTGCTACTTTTGGCCCAACTGTGTTTGATTCTTTAGGCCTGGCAGGAAAAGAACTTGGTAAATTAGTACACTTGTATTTTTAACTTCAGAATTTTGTTTAATTTTATATTTGAAATAAAATTTATTATTCACATTCCAGTTCCAAAACATGCCAGACAGTGCAATACAGTTGCTTGGAATCCAGTTGATTCTAATTTATTGGTTTGTGGATTAGATAAGTACAGAACTGACCAATCAATACTTTTGTGGGATGTTGCAAAAAGTCCTTTTAATTCAGAAAGAACTCATCATTATAATGCAAATCCAGCAGAAATATCCAAGCCTTTAGCAGAGACTGGAAATTCTGAGATAATTCACTCTCTTGCCTGGTTTAATAATGAGCCAAAATGTTTGGTGGCTGGTGCTAATAATAAACATCTTAAAATAATTGATTTCAGAGGTAAAAATATTTTTTGCTCTTCTTTCTTATTAAATACTTATTTGCTATAATATTACAGATTCAGTAAAAGTGGTAAATACCACTTCTACTAAAGCAGTATATAGCTTGGCTGTAAATCCCCACAATGATAATTATTTAGTTTCACATATTGATAATCAAATTACTATTTGGGATACCCGTTATTTTGAAAAACCAATTCTCACTTGGTCTCAGGCAAAGCAAGTAACTAAAGTCTTATGGTGTCCCACTAGGCATAATTTGTTGGGATCACTTCAAAAAGATTCTGGTATTTATTTATGTCTTATAATTTTCATAAATAATAGACAAAAATTAACATTTCAATTTTTTAGGATTATTGTACCTGCATGATATTCAACATTATGGAACTGGTGGAGAAGATGCAGAACCAGGAGCTTTGGAGAGAACAATTGCTCCTCCTTGGTCTAATCCTACTAGTTTTTCATGGCACCCTTCACATGTAAATAGATTTTTAGCTATATCACATCAAGGTACTGTATATGTAAATAGACACATTCTCAATTAATTTATTAGTGATTAATATAAATTCTTTTTAATAGGTCTGACTGATTATACTGTGATTGAAAGAATAACCTTGAATTGGTCAAGTAGATCTCATATTGTATGGAATCATGCTTCTAAAGCTTTTAAATATATTTGTAGTAGTGATAATATTTACAAATCCTTGGGTGATATTTCTATATTAACTAAGAGTCGTGCCATGGCTGAATATGGATTATTGGTGAGTTTGATTATTATACTGAAAAAAAATCCTATTTGATAAATAAAAATTTGACTACTGATACAGCCAGAATTAGCTCCAAATGGAGAGCTTGCCGAAAATGAAATTTTAAAAAATCTGTGGCAATGGTTGTACCTTAGTCGCTCTTTAGTAGAAGATGGCACAATCCCTAATCCAGATAATAAACATCCTGGCGTTAGGTAAATTATTTTTTACCTTTAATGTATTTGATTATTGAATTAAAAAAAAAAAAATTTAATTTTATCAGAACTGTTCTCAAGTTGGATGGACAAAATTCTAATAGCAATTTTACAAAATCTGAACTTATTCTAAGACCTTGGGCAGATATTAGTTCTAATCATACAGCTAAGACTTATAGGTAAATTAAATTTTATTTAAAAATCAAGTTCTTTTCTTTAAATTGTTTTTAACTTTTAGATCTGCAGATCGAGATAAGGCATTACAGTTATGTGGTTGGCAATTTGAGAAGGATTCAAATATTCCCTATAATAATCTATTTTTAGAAAGACTGGAAAGAGAAGGAGCTTACTCTAGAGCGACGGCAATTTCCGTTTTCAATTTGTCTTTACGACAAGCTTTAGAAATATTAAATAGAGGTGCTAGCAAAATGTCTTTGTCTTCAAATTATCACATTGTTGCAATGGCATTATCCGGATTTTCGGAGGATAAAAATAGTATGTGGCGAGAATTGTGTTTAAAATCAAGATCTCAACTGTCTGACCCTTACCTTAGAGCTACATTTGCTTTTTTAACAGCTGACAGTGATTCTTATGAAAATGTGCTTGTAAGTGTTTGGATAAAGTATTATAATAATACTTTCTCTACATTTTCTTATGATTAATTTCTATTTTTCCAGAATGAAAGTGGCATGGCTGTAGAAGATAGAGTAGCATTTGCTCTAATGTTTTTATCAGATGCTAAACTATGTGACTACATAAAAAAATTAACTCAAACATTGTGTGAAGAAGGAAATCTTTCTGGATTTTTATTAACAGGTATGATAAAAAATATTTTTGTTTTGAATAAAAGCTTATAATTTAATTTTTTTAGGAGCAAGCTTAGAAGGTATACAGTTACTTAATAGATACCTAGAAATTACTGGAGATGTACAAAGTTGCAGTGTGATTGCAATAAGAGCTTTATCACCAGCATTATTGCAAGAAAATGAAGTACAAGTTTGGATTGAAAGGTATATTAGTTAAAAATAGATTCAAGTACAATATAAGAAAACTTATTCTTATTAATTAACATTATATACAGTTATAGAAATCTTCTTGATGCATGGAAATTGTGGCATCAAAGAGCTCGTTTTGATATTGCTATGGGAACGACTACTGAAAAATCGGCACAACAAATGTACATCTCCTGTAACTTTTGTGGTAAAAGTATTTCTACATTTATTCAAGGATATAATCGAGCTCGGCAATATGTTAGATTAGGAAATCCACCAAACAAATTGAAGGTATGACAATAAAATAAAAAAAAAATTAACTAGTTTTTTAAAATTAAATTTCTCATTTTTAGAGTTCAACTTGTACCAGTTGTAGAAAACCTTTGCCACGTTGTGCTATTTGTTTAATGCACATGGGTACCATAACTGATCTACCTTCCAGTCAAAGGAATGAAGAAGATAGTAAATTGACAGAATTTAGCAGCTGGTTCACATGGTGTCAAACTTGCAGGCATGGTGGACATGCAAATCACATAACACAGTGGTTTCAGTAAGTTAGAATGAAAAATTGCAGTGCATATAGGATATAAACATAAAAATCATTATTTTAATTTTTCAGAAAACATTCAGAATGTCCAGTAACTTCCTGTACATGCAGATGTTCATCATTAGATGCAGCTTCTAAGTAAGGCAAGGGAATTGTATAAAAGATATAAATAAATGTATTTTTTGAAAAAAGCCTTATTATTGTACAATTTTTAAATAAAATAACTTATAAATCTAATTCCATTGAAATTTTTTTAAATTTCTCTTGTATTATATTAAAGTATGAAAATATATCCTTAAATAATTTATTCTAATAGTTTTAAACATTTAATATGGTTCATCATCTTCACTAACTCTCCATTTCTTATCTCCAATCACATGTAGAGTTAAAAGGAATGCATTATAATTATCAGCTTCTGTAATCAAAATATTATGATTTAGTACAAATTTAAGGGTGAATCAATTAGTAATTGAAAAATCATTAACAATTACCAAAACCATCAGATATTTCAGGAGGAAAGTGTGTATATGAGGTGCAAGAAACTGTTGTTTTTGACAAAGCAGTACCAAACACTTCTACTAGACCTTCACAGTTACCATCAATTGGTTCTGGTAAACTAACATTAACAGAAACATTGTCTGTTGTTTGTAATTCAATACCCTTTCCATTTGAGCTGACCTGTAAAATTTTTATCATCAAAATTATATACTCTTTCACAATTTAAAGAATCATTATTTTAAAGACAACTTATTACTCAGAGAAGTGCGTACTTAAAGCTAATTACGTTAATGTTAAATTGTTTTTAAATTAAAACCCAAGCACAAAGGATTTTCGCCAAACTTGAGGTTAGAATTTAACAATCTTTACCTTATTTATCTTTCCAAGCAAGACAACCTGTGAATTTAAGTGTTGAGAGAGCGATTGACCGCCAATTCGTTTAGCCGACATCTCGCTTTTAACCATTATTTTGTTCAACTAATATTTTAATGTGCCTCTTAACTTGTCGAAACAAACACTTGCAGGCTGAACCGCTGAATAACACGTTATCTCGCAATTGCGCGGCAAAATACGCCGGTAAAATCGACTTCCACATTATACCTGTAGAGGTCTCTTGTAATTTAATTTACAAATTTTTTTTTCAAATATTAATCTTGAAGAAATTTTTATCAATTATCACAATTAAGATACCTACTGTTCTTCGATTTATAAACATTTTTGTGAAAGTCATTGATTTATTTAATCATTTTTTTTATATTTTGTTATTAAATTGAATTTTCACACATTTCACGGTTTGCTAGCGATTTATATGAACAACTTATAAAATTTAAGAATAATTATTTTGTCATTATTCATGTCAAGGTAATAAGCATTAAAGTGATCATTCTCAATTACAAAGTAATTAAAACAGAGATGGCTCTTAAATTCACAGTTATTAACCAATTGTAAGAGATGTTCATAATCTCAATAATCAGACAAGAGCAGACTTTTTTAAAAGATTATTTATTGAAAACAAATGTGTATAGTCACAAGTTATTTAAAAATAGATTATAATACAATTCAACAAGTTATACTTTTGTTCAAGATTTAAACAGATGTAGGTAAATAGCATGATCTCCATTGTCATGAATGATAAAAAAATATACATGCTATATGTATTTTGCACCTATTTGTTCTCTATTAAAATGTATTATAAAAATATGATGGTATGTATCTGTATATATGCACAATTTTAGTTATTTTAAAGAATGTGGTAGCTTTAAATCACTAGCCATTGATGATAGCAATAGTAACAGCTCGTTAATTTCTTTCCATTTATTTCTTTTTCTTGTCAGACTTTTCTTTCTCGCTCACTGGAGTTGAAGGATATATTGCAAACAACGACAGTTGAGTAACAGATAAGGTGAAACCAATAGAATTCTGGAACTAAATTTATAATAATATAGGAATGAACTCGATTTTAAAAAAATATTAAAATACTATTTAAAAACTTACTATGATAAAAGCATTGTTTATAATAAGGCCATAAACAAGCCATTGGAATGAAACAAGTGTTCCCATAAATATAAGTGGAAATGGAAGCATCGCAGTACTCTTGGTACGAATAATTTCACCCTATGAAAAATATATTCATGAGAATACACATTTTAAATTTGACTAAATTACATTTAAAATATTTATATTTTACCAAATTAAATAATGGTGATGCTATTAAAAGAAGGAATAAAACTGTACTTAAAATTCCATATCTGTATTCAACAACTTCTTTATTTTCTATTTGAGCATACCCTAATATTACAGCAACAAAAGCCACAGCTTTGCTTACTTTTATAGTAGTCTCCATCTAAAATATTGAAAGTCATGATAAATCTTTACTTTTGTGTATGTTTCCTCAAAAACTTATTTAATCAGATAATATTTTACCTTATCAGGCGTGTACAAGTAATAGACACAAAGATACAGAACATGTACAGCAGCACCAAATAAATTGATGTTAATCATTGTGGGATCATTAAGAATAAAAGCATATTGTAACATTATGATAGCCCTGTGAAACAAAAAAATACTTAGGTCAGCTTAAAATGGCAAAACAACATAAATCATGCCAATATTCAATCAAGTAATGTACAGGCTTTTAAGGAAATAAAAACTTCGCACGTAATGGCACTTCAATTACACGCGAATTATCTGTTCGATTAAAAAAAAAAACTCACATGCCAATACCGCCAATGAACGGCATCGGATCGAATCCCTTGGCCGTTCCTTTCTTGTATATATCCTTACATATCAACCTGTAACGAGCGAGAGAATGAGTGTTTTTGCGACTCGACAATTTCCACGGGTAAATTAGACAAACTTACGTTCCAGTCAGCATGTGTGCCATTGTTGTTAAAAAGGCAGAAAACGCTACCGTATCTTTATAGTCTTCCAGAGCCATGGCCGCGGCTGTTGCGAAAAAAAAATGTCGAGTATAAAGATGTCGAGGAGGAGGAGGAGGAAGAGAAGGTTGATACTGCCCGCGCAAGGTGTAATCAGCGTGGGAAGGAGTGCACAGGTCTTGCACGTGCCGCGGCCGGAGTAATACTAACCGCTCGATCACGTATTTTGAAAGACCCTCTCGCCTGCTGGCCACTCTAAGCTGCACACTCCGCGATGCCGACCCTGAGATTATCGAAGAGGAGGGGGCAGAGAGTGAGTGAGAGAGAGAGAGAGAGAGAGAGAGAGAGAGAGAGAGAGAGCGCACGCAGCAACGTGACGACAGTGCAGACGGCGTTGCAGACGACGTAATGAGATGACGGAAGATTATATCCGCCTATGGTATCGGTAAATAAGTACACACGCGATTTCTTTTTCGTTCCCGGTAAACGCCTTTAGCTTCTTCTCTTTCTCTCTTTCACTCCGCACTGTTCAACATCGGTCGACTTTTTTCCCCCTGACTAATCTTTTATTTCTTCATGTCACGCTGATACTTGAAATTCTTGCGCGTTTGGGCGGCACGAGAAATTCTTTTACTTTCGCCGCAAGATACCGGAACGTACGCCTTTTATTCTTCTTTTTTTTTTTGCTAGCGCTTGATTTAATTTTATATCTGTCAGCTTTCTGATGTAATACGAATTGAAACGTCCAGTTGTCGAAGGGGGAATTTTGATTGAAACTTGCAGAATCAGAGTATTATTGTAAACACTTTAATTTACACCTTAATCGTCAATCGTGAAAGATATTTCGATTTAATTTTTTAACGTTTATAGCGGGGGTCAAGATATTTATAAAGATTTAATAAAAACGCAAATTTTTTCGAGAAAATAAATCGAAATTAGACAATAAAATGAATTTAAATAGTTTTTTTTCAATTTTGACTCCCTCTCAAATTACACGCAAAACGATCGTCCCTTATGCTAAACAGGAAGCTCTTGTTAAAGAGAGCTATAAGCTCTGTCATTAAATTTATCTACATAGTTAATAGCTAAACCATGAACAGTGCCTGTTTGTTTTCTTATGTAAAGGACCTATTTAACTAGAATAAATAAAAGTAATATGTACAATTTGCACTACTTACAAAGGTTCTTAATAAAGTAGCTGTTGTTTTTAGTTACAACATTTAAAAGAAGTTGATTTTATTTTCTTGTTTCAAGTTACATCTTATGTTGATTATAGTTATGTATGTACACTGTGATAATTTCTGCATTTTTACAGTAGCGACCTTGATGCCATCATAAATACAAATTTAACTAGTAGTCTTGAATTAACAAATATATCTTAGCTTGATCTAATGTTTGCCAGCTTTATCTGTAGATGGCCTACTGCCTGGTTGTGAATTTTTTATAATTGTGGCATTTAATTCCTTTTGGCAATTTGCATATGCCATTCCTAAACCAAACCCTGCCCCAACAACAATGGGCCACTTTCCTGTAAACATGAACATTCTTTTAATTTTTAGCAATCAAATATTATAAACATAATGTACAAAGGAATGTATAATAAATTTAGAGAAAATTGATTTCTCTGTAATGTACTCAATGCTACTTTTAAAACTGTTTAATTAAACTTAAGAATTATTAAATTATTGTAAAATACAAATTTACTCTTCTACATAAGAAAAGAAATTAAAAGATAACAGGTAACAAAAATTACTATAAGCATACAATGTCATATATATCTTGAACTAAATATAAAATTTATAATAATCACTAGTACATGTGACTCAGCACAACAGATTAAAAATAAAATTAATTATTTTAAACTTAACAAACTTATCAAATTTTATTTAAAACTGTGACATAAACTCTATTTGTTAAAATAAGTTTTTTCTCATTTAGAAAATGTGCATTAGTTGAAATAAAACGTGAAAATCAATTGGAAATGTAGTCCTTAAAATCACAGCGGCCCTAATCCTCGGTAAAATGAAATTTTTCATTCATTCCAACGTAAAATAAAGTCCCGTCATCGCTGCAGTGTCAAGCGAAAAAAGTCAGCTGTTGACTAACGATTTACATATAGGAGGAGCAGCAGCAGAGAGCAAAGAATTGAGGTTATACGCCAATGTTTGTCAATAGAAAATCAATGAAAATGAGGAGAAAAGAAGCAGAGAGAGGCAAGTGCGTAGAGAGCGTGGGCTCGGGTAATAGCTGGGCAAAAGACTTACTCCTTACGAAGAGCACTGAGAAAACTGAGCCGAGGAAAATGCCACCTCCTGAAATACGTCAAGACATGAGTGATTGAATCGAGGGAGGGGCGCCTGCGGGGGTGGAGCCGCGGTCTAGCTCCGGTTCTGTGTTACCTAATTTAAAGACCGCGTCGGCAAAGCACCGGTCCCATTTTCGTCCGATCTCGTCTTCGGTCCAGACGGCACCAGCCATTTTTCCAGCAAGGTCGGAGCGAGAGGCAGTGCGCGTTCAGTTCTCTCGGGGCGCGCGTGCAGCCGCGTTACGTCACGGCCGCGCGCGCGCGCTCTCTTGCACCGCCCGCGCCGGCACCCTCTGCGCCGCGATCTCTATTACTCTGGCCTCTGCAAGTCTGCAGACACACTTTTCGGTTAAGAATCGATCGCGTGTATGCCGGTTACACACACGCGACGATCCCTGTAGATGTACTTGTATTGTTTTTTTTTTTAATTAATTTTTAATCAACTAATCGTGAAGGTGGTTAGGACTTACACTGTGTCTTTTTCTCTACCGAGATTTTACTCTCGTAAGTATTGAGTTTTAAGATTTGATTTGAGATTGCTTTCTGTTGTCGTTATTATTTATAGGGTATGATTGCTCCAAAATTTTTCTTTTTCTTTAACAACAACGACGGTTTAACCTTTTTAACATTTAAGTATGCAAGTTCTTGTTTGTAGTCATTTTTAAAAAAATTGGAGTTGTTTTAAAATGTTTACAAATGCATTCTTTTATTGCGCTTTTATTTGAAATTTTACGAAATTTTTTTATACTACTAATAAGCACTAAGGAAAGAATTATATATGAAATTATTTTTCAGCTACAAAATGAAATGTCACTAAGTGCGTGAAATAATCTAACCTTATTATCTGTTACAATTTGATGAACATCAATCAACTGTGCTTTATGCTGACTCTCATTGTTTAAAAGCACAAATCAAAATGGCACATCGTGCTATTATGGGACTATCCAAGACATTACCAAAAAGAGTAATTAACCATAAGCCATTTAAAAATTTTCTGGTTTTAGATTTTGAAGCAACATGTAAAGAAGGTGAAATTATAAATCCTCAAGAAATCATTGAATTTCCTTGTTTGGTTTTATCTTCTGAAGATTGGCAAGTTAAAGATGCTTTTCATGAATATGTTAAACCTCGAGTGCATCCACAG
The DNA here is from genome assembly GCA_030522585.1 of Anagyrus pseudococci. Classification (NCBI taxonomy): domain Eukaryota; kingdom Metazoa; phylum Arthropoda; class Insecta; order Hymenoptera; family Encyrtidae; genus Anagyrus; species Anagyrus pseudococci. The sequence continues at coordinate 19,869 of JAPYYQ010000068.1, forward strand.
TTGACAACTTTTTGTACAGACTTAACTGGTATAATGCAAGAAACACTAGATAATGAAAAATATTTTCCAGAAGTATTTGAAAACTTTTGCCAGTGGCTCAAAGAAAGAAACTACTTTGATGAAGAAAACAGCAGTGCTTTTGTGACTTGTGGTGATTGGGATTTAAAGGTGATGTTTCCAAATCAGTGCAACTTAGATAATATTGAAGTGCCTAATTACTTTAAACAGTGGATAAATGTAAAAACATCATTTTCTACTGTCACCAAATATTATCCACGAAGTTTACCGGATATGTTGAAATATTTAAAAATGGACTTTGAGGGAAGGCAGCATTGTGGTATTGATGATGTACATAATATTATTAGGATAATGCAAGTTTTAGCTGAAAAATATAAGCCCCAATTTGTTATAACATCAAGTATCAAAGAAAAAAAGATTCAAGTATAACATTATTTATTAAAAAATACAAAATATATACTAATACTGTTATATTAAATAAATTTTGATTTATATTAAAAAAAATTTAAAATTGTAAAAAACGTTTACATATAAAATAAAAATTTCTATTATTTAAATCTGAGACATCATGCATTAAGTTATATATATACAAACACAATAGCGTGCTGTAAGCACTTTTGAACTATTAATTCTTAAATTTACTTTAAAGGCACTGGTAATTAAAATTTACTCAGTAGGTAGAAAACTCTCTCCACCAAAATGAGATGTATTGTCATGGTCACTACACAATGAGTAAAACATTTGAGATTCCTCCATATTATCTTGAAGTACAGACATAGTTTCATCAGCTTGATTTTCTACTGTTAATTTTACTTCATTTTGAGTAATACCTTTACACAAGTCACCAAGATTTTGCTGCAATAAATTTTTATATTCATTAATTTTTATATAGGGATATTGATGTATATAATGTTATCACTTTAACATACCACTGAATCTCCAATCAATTTCAGATCTTGTATAAAAGTTTCATTAGGAAAAACTTTGGTTATCTGTTGAATTACATCTTTAAATTCATCCATTTGACCATCTACTTTATCAAATAGCTGATCACTATCTTTTAATTTTTTGAACAATCTAAAAAATTAAATTTTTTATTTCTTATGACTGATTTTAAAATAAATGACATAAATTCTGGAATATAAAATCAAATTTAAAAAAACTTACCTTCTTATTCTTAATCTAGTTGGCTCATCTCCATGTGTTAGTTTTAAAGTTCCAACATGAATTACACCTGTTTGTTGCAATAATGAAAGATCTTCTTTTCTTGGTCTAAATTCAAGAGTTATCCATTGAACTTGATTTGGATTTAGTAATATTTCACTAGGTTCTATAAGCCAACTTGATGTAACAGATGGATATAGAGCTAAATAAAAAAATACATTCAATTATTAGAATGAATTAACTAAATAAGTTTCAATACTAAAAAATAATAACCTTTAGGAGAAAGTTTTGCTTTAACAAAACAAGGTAAATCTCCTGAATTGGAAATTTTAATTTTTGAATGTAAGATCCCATCTGAATTCAATTTACCAAGAGAAAGCCACATTTGTCCACTAGTGTCTTTAACAGCTTCAGTTATTTCAATTTTTCCATATCCACCATATCCAAATAGTTGTATCTAAATAATTTCATTTTTTATTACTAATTAATTTTCTATAATTTTTTAGTATAATTATACTAATAATTTTACTCACAACTTTAACGAGACCGCTAAGTTCACGACTTTCTTTAACCATACTATAATGCTGAAAAATAATTTTTCCAGCAGCTGCTTTTGTAAAATATGGCGTAAATACTACAAATAAAGTTTTGCTTTCCATGGCTTGAAGAGACAAAACCATAGATGATGATAATGTATGTCTATCTTTGAAAAACTAAAACAACAAAAGTTCATAGTTAATTTTTAAATTTTATCAAAGTAAAATGTTAAATAATAAAAGTACCTTAAAAGATTGACTTTCTGATTTGATAGTAACATAAAGTTTAATTTTGCTATTACTTGTATTTCGAATATTGAATTGTTTTGTGTCCGACTTTCCGATTTTCATACTACCCCATACCAAGGCTGGATGTGTAGCTCTTATAGGTATAGCCATACCTTTTGCGACAGCTGTACTACCTGATGCTGTACTACACGGCGATTGTCGTCCTGAATTACCAGACCTGTATACATAAATAGAAAATAATATTTTTTATAAAATAATTGCTTAAAGTGTTACAAGCTATTATACAAGCAATACCTATTAAACGCTAAACTTTGCGGTGACGTTGGAGAACTTAAAGATCTTAAACACTGCGGCGTTTCAGATCGCTGTAAATTGTAACTGTCTGTCAAGTTAGAATCTGAGTCGAATAATTTTTCAGTAGTTATGGGGTAAAAAGAAATTTTATTTCCTACAATTATTCTGATCATAGCATGCCTAAAATAATAAAATTAATAAATAATGTTGTAGATTGAAAAAAAAAATTAATGAGAAAGGAATGTTACCTTTCAGTATCAGTCTTATTATTTTCTGGTTTATATGTAATTTGTAAAGCTAGTTTATCACCTTCATTAAGTATAATATTATTGGGGCCTATAAAGAAATCTCTACATGTACTTTGATCTTCTTTAGATTGCACTACATCCACAGTGGCTGTTACTACCATGCATCCTGAGTTTTTAACATTTATTAATCTGGATACTTTAGGTTGTAGAACTAATGGAAATTGTGTATCAACGACGTCTAATTTACAAGAGCCTAGGGTGCCTTTCAGATTTACAGTTTTAATTGTACATTCTTCGTTTTCTTTGAAACAAATTGAGGCATTTAATTTGGCTTCAGCATTATAAACGCCTTTTTGATATACTTTTTCTGTAAAATAAATTTTCAAATTAAATGTTGATAATTACAAGTAATATTGCAAGGTAAATCTAGAATTCCAAAGACTTCTACCTCCAAATGAATGAAGAGACATTCCTCGGAAATTTATGTGTATTGTTAATGGCATTCTAGGTTTAAGAATTACATTAATAGAATCATTTTGATTGTTAGTTGAACTCACAGAGTCGTCAAAACAATCGTTAATATTAAATAATTGATGTTTATTCTGTAAAAAAAATATTTTAAAATATATTGATAACTGAACTAATTTAAATTAAACAATAAAAACTTACCTCAGTTAAGCGTAATATTAGCGGTACATCTACACTATTTTTATTTTCTATAGTAATTGGCAAGCTATGATTTGTATCTTCAGTTATCATTTGAAAATCTACAGTATCATCATTAGAAGGTAAAAATATTTTAATGTTTGGCTCTTCTGGTACAAAACACATAACATGTTTCATAAACCAACTAGTTTTCGTCACCATATCCGAGCAAGGTATATGCAGAACGACTATTACTAATTTTCCCATTTTTGGCATTCTTACACCAATCTGAATTACGTAAAAAATTATACTTTAAATTGAAAAATATTTGAAAAATAAACTTAAAACTTCTATCTGTAATACCTTAAAACTTTTTTGTTTATCTGGTTCAATTAATATATCGTTATTTGGTAAAGCAAGTTCAATGTTGTCTTTTTCTCCCTGAATTTGATAAAGTTGTAAACTACAAAGAATCCAACGATCAGTACCGTTGTACAGTTCAAAATCAGCTTCTCTCGGTACACCAACTAAACATGTACAAAGCTCTTGGGTCTTCTTTCCAATCGCGACTTTTTCTAAAATAAAATATAATATTAGTAAAAAGTTATATAAAAGATGGGTCCAAATTTTTTAATCTGAAAAATTACTTGTATCAAAGGATTGATCTTTAATTACTGTTGAAGATGTAATCGTTTGTTCTTTCAGTGTAGAATCATTTTTCAATAACGTACGATTGGTTGCATCGTTTTCACTTTGTTCCATTTCACATAAAAAGTTTGATACATCTTTTTCAGATTCTGTTATTTCAAACTTATCTTGCGCGTGTGATAATTGTGATAATTTCCACCTTAGAGATGGCATTACCGAGTTTTCATCACGAGGAATGGAACTTATTCTCGCACCTAAAAGTAACAAGAAAATAAATATTACACATTAAAATATTTTTGATTCTTATAAAACATTAAACTTTATATCTCAGTCTCACGTAAATATTTTACCTGATGGAAAATTTTCTTCTAGAGATAAACGATTGCTAGATTGATTTGTGGTTGCAGAGTCTTTATAATTATCCATTCCCAATAATTTTCGTAAATTTTGATTTGTAACGTTTCCAGCATTTAATAAATCGTCAAAAGTTTTATTGTCAAGATTTGAAATCGTTTTACTATCTAAGGAGAGTTTATGGCTGAAGTTATGTGTAATATCTTTTTCTGCTTTGCCATTGAGTTTAATTGCATTTGCAGATACTGGTAGTGATGGTCTACTTGATGGCAATAATGTGTATGTGTCACTAGCTTGATTTGAATTTTTTATTTTATGTGTTTGATTAATGTTTTCCACTTTTTTTTTCTTTTTATTTGCATCCATAAGTTGATCAACCAATTTCATTGGTGTTACTGAATCCATGTTTTGTAATATATGGTCAATAGTACTTAAACTCATAACACTAGGATCTGTGATAGTGTCTGCAATTTTATTTCCTTTTTCTTCCAGGCAAGAAGCTGAAAATGTAAGACTTTATTTAGATGAAAGAAAAAAATCTTTTACTTATTATTAAATTAAATACCTTCTGATAGAACTGTTTGATCAATTAGGGGTTGACATCTTTGTTGCTTTTCAGGGCTATCTGCATTTAATCCAAAACTTGGACGTTCAGATCCACTAGTAGTTGATAAATGACCTATGTTACCACATTTTCTCATAAAAAATTCACCAGCAGATACTCTACCATCATCTATAGATAAGTCACCCGATCCAATTATTCCAGAGAAACAAGAAAGTTCCAATCTTTCATTATCAACTTTATTTGCTGAAATGGATGAGAATTGGTTCTTTCTCCATGACAATTCATCTGCCATAATTTGACTGCCAGCTTTTGACCCAGAAACAAATTCCTCGTCTCCAAATTGTGCCATTATTTCTGCTAAATTACTATTATAACTAATACCACTGAAATTTTGTAATGGAGATGTTACACTTTTATCACTCATTCGTGTAAATTCTGAAGACCTTCCTGCCATTTCACTTGGTTCAAAAACGATCTAATAAAATAAATAAAAATAATAGGTTTTAAATATTATAAAATTTTACATAAAATAGTTTAAAATTGTAAACATACACTTTCAGTGTCAACTGATTTTTTGTCATCATCATTTATTTGTTTATTTCTTGGTGGACTGGAATGTAAAGACTGTCTAGGTTTTGTGTTGTAAGTATTATTGTTGACATTGCACACTTTTGGTAGATTTGATGAGTTGACATTGTTTTCCTTGTTTGATTCTAAAGATAAATTTTAAAAATTTAAGTAAATTCTAAAATTGTAAATCAAATTAATATACATACTTGAAGGATTATCAATTAAAAAGTCATTGCACTTCTTTAGTGTCCTTAGGGCAAGTTCTCGTTCACGATCACGATCTTGCTTTAAATCATTCTTATTTTTCAAATGATTTACAGCACTTTCATCCAACACTGCAACAAAAAAACATTAATGGTGAATGTTTTGTTTTATACAAAAAATAATTATTGATAATTACAATTTGTACAAGTTGAAATATTTTGAAGAATACCCAGAGAAGATTCCTCGGTACATTGTGTGACATCGTTACTGTTATCAAAATTCAATTGCCTTTGCTTGGAACTTAGATCCTCAGGATTTGACCTACGACACTTTCCTTGTACCCTATAGCAATGCAAAAAATCAAAACATACATTAAAATTTTCCAATGTTAATGCTTGAATAAAAAAGGTAATGTATTAAAAAAACAAAAATTAAAATAAAACACAATCGTTAAAAAAAACCTTGTCCCTTTCTCTTTCCGAATATTGCGCAGCAATAATTCACGAAGGAAGAGGTGAATCGGAGAAAGCAAGTAAAAGAAAGCGTAACAAAGTAGGAAGGAAGAAGCCACGTACAAAGACCTGCGGTCGACGGTCGAGGTAGCTTGGGGCCGAGGAGTATTGATAATGGTTTGGTCAGTGAGATCGGCCTGTGGTCGGCGGGACTGGAGGGGCTCCTCGTTCCTCCGGGCATCAGGCTGCTCCATGACCGTTGCTGCGCCCTCGGCGCCTCTCCCGCTCGATCGTGCTTCCGCGTCTCCTCGTGCAAACGTAACGGGAGGCCCAAGTGCCCGTAACAGGGTAAAAGCAGTCGTGTCCGCGGCGTTAGGCAGGCAGAAAGGTCCTCTCGCGCGCGGTCGTTTCGCCGAGCGCGCGCTCCCGGATCAAGAGGACGCCGTCGCGGACGCAAACAAACCCCCCTCCCGGTCCTCCCTCGACCGGCTGCCGTCGGCCAGCGGAGCGCGCGGATTCGCTGAGGAAGCGGAGCGCGCGGCGGTGCCGGCTCCTCGGCTGATTTTTAAAAGAGCGCACCGCGTAACCCGCTCCTACTGCTCTCGAAGAAGACGTGAGCTCGATATGAACGGGTGGCGGGCTCAAATTGGATCTTGGCCTTCGGGCTCCTCCTCGGCGCTGCAACCGATGTAATCCAGAAGATTTCAGTGTTCTCCTGGTGGCTTCAGGGATCGCACTGGGGCCAACGCAGGCGGTCCGAGTGCGGTTGTGCGCGACGCGGATCGGTTGTTTCCGAGATCTGGCAACGCTGGCTCCCTCGAGCACATGTTTTCCTCCGAGAGCGTTGGGTTGTTGGAGTCTGCTCTGTGTACTGCCACACTGTACTGTTACTGCATGTGATACCCCGGCTGAAGCTGTGGAAACGCTTTCTCGGGGTTAAGTCGATGTTAATAACGTGTGACTTTTTTATAATCTCACAATAAAATGAGCGTAACTGTGAAAGAAGATATCGTGGATGTGAAAGGTGAGCAGGAACTGCCGAGTGAGAATGGTAAGACCGAGGAGGCGATGGATAAGAGTCAGGCGGACGTTGTAAAGGAAGGGACGACCAAGCAAGAGGATCTCTATGCTTACCTGGACAGAGATGATTATACGACAGAGAAGTTTAAAATTGAAATTAGAGGTTTACCCAAATATTACGGAATTAGCGAATTTAAAAAGTTCCTTAATGACAAACTGCAGTTGGATGCAAGCAAAATTAAGCCCCCCAGAAAAGGTAGTCGCTGGGCATATGTTTGTTTCCGCAGTGAAGAATCCAAAGAAAAAGCCATCAGTGCGCTTAATGGAGTTGAATGGAAACGAGCTACATTGTCGGCTCATGTAAATATTATTATTATTGGAACTTTAAATCATACTACTTTGCTTTTATAAAATATTTATTTTATTTTATATTTTAGGCTGCAAATCCTGCACCAGATCCTTACATAAAAAGGAAATTTGAGAGAACAAATGATAATTGTAAAAAGCCAAAATTAGATACAGAGAGTCAATCTCTGCCACCAGAGGAACAAATAAAGTTAAATACCATGCCTCTTTGCAATATGCCTTATGAAGAACAAGTATGTTATATTTTTTTTAATTATAATTTGTCTCTTGAGCTTTCTTTAATAAATACTTTGTTTATAGTTGGAGTTCAAACAGAAAGAAATGAAAAAAATCATACAGAAAATGGAGCAAGAAATTTCAAAGGTAAACAAAGAAGTTGGTGTATGGCTTAAAGAGAGGCAAAAAGCTAATGATGATGTGTCATGTGAAATAGGAAAAATTATTCACACTAATGTTACTGAAGGCTATAGGAATAAATGTGAATTTACAATTGGTAAGGGAAAACCTTTTTACTATTATTTATGAAATATTTCATTTTTTTGCTAATAAAGATTATGTTCATAGGTCTTGATGTAACAGGAAAACAAAAAATGATAGGATTTCGACTTTCAAGTTATGCAGCTGGTTCAATTGCAGTAGGTCCTATTGATCATTTATGCCACATTCCTGAAAGGATGAAAATAGCTATAAAAGTAAGAAAAAAAGTATTTAATTGTTTCCTTGAAAAACATTTACTATTTGTATTGTTTTTTTAGATTCTAGAAAAGTTTGTTTGTGACTCTGAATTGGATACTTTTGATCCAGTGACACATAATGGTTACTGGAAGCAAGTTACTGCTAGAGTCACAACATTAGATCATTTAATGTTAATAATTGGAATAAATCCTCAAAACATGAGTGATGAAGATCAGAAAAATTTGCAAAATAAGTTAAAAAACTTCTTTGAAGAAGAATGTAATGCTAAAGCTGGTGTAACATCTCTGTATTTTCAAACAATTCAAAAAAAGTAAGAATATTAATATTAATGTCAATTTTAAAAAATTCATTTCAGTAAAGTAATATTTCAAAATATTTTAGGGAAGCAGGAGGGAAAGGGGGTGGTTCAATAGTACATCTCAGTGGAACTCCTTATATAGAAGAGAAACTTCTTGGTATGACTTTTAGAATATCTCCAGAAGCATTTTTTCAAATTAACACTTTAGGAGCAGAAGAACTATACAAAACAGCTATTCAGTTAGCAAAACCTTTGGATGATACAGCATTACTTGATATTTGCTGTGGTACAGGGACAATTAGTCTTTCTTTTGCAAAAGTATGTCACACTTCTAATAATAATGAAAATTGAATAGTTTCATACAATTAATGTGCTTATGTATAAAATTTTTTAGTACTGTGATGAAGTGCTTGGTGTAGAAATGGTACCAAATGCAATACGAGATGCTAAAAAAAATGCTGAACTTAATGAAATAACAAACTGTGAATTTTTCGTTGGCAAAGCAGAGGATTTATTGATGCCTGTTCTCGAAAGAGCAACCAAATCTAATATTGTTGCAATTGTTGATCCGCCTAGAGCTGGATTACGTAAGAATTTTTTCATTCTTTTCTATTAAAATGCGCAAAAATGCAAGTATTTAATTAACGCGTAATTAATATTTCTTTTGTAGATCAAAGAGCCGTCGTAGCATTGCGCCGAGCTAAAAAATTACAGAAGCTCGTCTACATTTCGTGCGATCCTAACGCAGCAATAAAAAATTTGGTCGATCTAGCAAGACCAAATTCTAAGCAATATCGCGGCGAGCCTCTAGTACCCGTGAAAGCCGTTCCCGTAGACATGTTTCCTCACACAAAACATTGCGAACTGGTTTTGTATCTCGAAAGGTTTTCTCTTTTGAAGGAATCCAGTAATGAAACGTGATATGCGCTATGTACATAGATGTGTATGAATAAGTTTTCATTTTAAGTAAAGTTTTATTTAAAAAAAAATGCTGTCTTTATTAATAAAAAAAAATTTAATAATAAACAACGAAACACAAGAATTTTTCATTTGACCGTTATTGAAAAAACCACGCAATTATCGAGCATAAAAAAAACAGCTCAATGTCACGGCTTCGCTAAAATTTTACAAAGCAGTACATCGTGCTCGTTAGGATTAACGAAGACGATGAAGAATTGTGTGAAAATAGTGGGTAATACGAGGAGTCGACGTAATCGCTTGCTTTAGCATAATACGGCGATATCTAAGCCATTTACCTTGCCCTGGGCCCTTATCCTTTTAACTCCCACACTCGACAAAGATGAATGACCGGTCAAGAATTCACTGGACTTTTTTAATAATCGCACGTTTGTCCGTTCTCCAAACAGTTTATTTAAAGTCTGTTGTTTGTGATTAGCGATGGACAAGGGAGATGGCCGAGAGCGATATTGATAGAAAATATGCGAACGCGTAAGCTCAAATTATACGAGTCGTAATCGCACATCCTGCTGTATTGACGCACACACATACGAGCGCGTCTCGTACTCGCTTGTCTGGTCCTGCCAGAGGCAGTATAGATATTCAGGCTTATGCATCTCGCGAGTTGCGCGTTCTTCGGATCCTTCGTTTGTGTACGTGCGATCGGCAGGTGCAACCTAAACGAACCGATTTATTTAAAAAAAATGTATTTATCGAAAGAAAAAAAATAAAAATTCGACAATGTTTGACCGAAATTCAAGTTCATTGATGGCTAGTATTATTATTGGAAAAATACATGTTGGTCTCTTATCCGAAATAAATCTCTTATCCGATTTCCGAGCAAACCTAGTCATATACAGCTATTACCTTTAAGTCGTCGCGTTTTCAAGTAATTTAAATGTCATGAAAGCCGTAGAGGTCCACGGTATAGATAACTCGAAATCTCCAAAGACGAGGGCGACAAAGAAGCGGCGTCAGCGCTTTAAAACGGAGTGAGAGTATATTGGAGGCAGCGGGCAGGAGGAGATGCAGCATCACTGCAGAGCCGGCCTAACTGAGATCGGCGTGTGGGAGAGAGGGAAGAAGAAGGGCCAGGGGGATCGAGTCCGGCGACAATCGATCCCGCACACAACGCACACAGGACGAGAGAGGAAAAGAGAGAGAGAGCGCCGGCGCGAGAGCAAGAGCAGCACCTGAGCGATCGAAAGCGGCAGGGGGGGAGGAGATGCAGGTAATACGGGAAAGGGCGCTCTCGGGAGGAGAGAGAGAGTGCAGCGCAGAGAGCGAGCGGTGGCGGCGGCGCAGGTTGTTCGGGGTTGACCGAGCCGCTCTCTCGGTCCCTCTCTCGCATTCTCACGAGCGAGCAACGAGCGCGAGAGACAAGGAGAAGGAGCAGCTTCCGAGAGAGTAACAGAGAGAGAGAGAGCGGCGCTCGACCAAAGAGAGAGAGAGGGAGAGCAGGAACGGAGCAAGAGGTAGGGAGGGAAGGAGGGGCGCGGGCGCGGGTGTCGAGGGAAACGAGTTTACGCGCAGAGCCGAGCGCTCTCGCGTTGGCTGCAGCAGGCGGCAGGACGCAGTCTCCGGCAGGAGTAGCAACAGCAAAGGCTTACGCACCGGCAGCTACTCCCCTGCGGCCCGCGAATACTATTGAGAGAGAGAGAGAGAGAGAGAGAGAGAGAGGAGCAGACGGTGAGAGTGCCCGAGAGCGCCTGGAGGCTGCGATCAGGAGGGAGAGCGGCGCTCTGTACGGGCTCCCGAGAGCTCACTCCGGCGGAGGGCCTCGGACCGCCAGATAGTTTGCAGGCCCTAGCTCGGGTCTGCGAGCCGCCGGGAGCGATGTAGTATGCCAGCTCCACCGCCACCGGCGGACTACCCACGATCATATCTCTACCGCCCTGCAGCTCAAACGGAACGAGAAGACGAAAAAAAAGCAAGAGAGGACGAGTTCGCGATTAAGCAGCATCCCCAGAGGTGATCAGCAGCCATGGCCTTCCTCTGCCCGGTGCGCATCCGCCGGGGCACGAAGAAGAAACGTGAGTCTCCTTTAGCTCTTTCCCTTACCGATAATCCCTCTCTTCCTTTCTCTCTTCTTCTCGCTGGCTTCTCCTCCTCCTCCTCCTCCTCCTCGCTCCGTTCCTCCAGCTCTCGCTCTTTCTCATGACACATACACGCGCGCGCTCTCCTTTCTCTCTCCATCTTGCTCTCCTTCCTCTCTCTGTCTTGCTTTCCTCCGCACCGTTTCCCGGAGCAACGCCGACCTCGCGATTTTTTGCCGAGACTTTTTTGCTCGCTCGGAGAACGTGTGTCCATAGAGCGGCGGCGGCGAAAACGCCGTGGTCGCGCGCGCGCGCGCGCGAGAGAGAGAGAGAGAGAGAGAGAGAGAGAGAGAGCGGATCACGGGGGGCGCGCGCAGACACAGATATATCCAAGTTACCACCTGTTGCGCGGCGCGCCACTGTGCGCCCTGCTTTACACTCTCGTACTCTCTTATGCAGCTCCTCTGTTATACGCTCCCTCTGTTTTGTCTTGGAATTACCACCGTTTACGACTCCTTCTTCTTTCCTTTCTATACCTATACACCTTCTCCTTTGGCCCCCTGCAATCCTCTATTTACTGCGCCGCTCCGGATGATTTTATCGCCTCGATTTTTCCAGCTGGATCACACAACTTTGCACTGGAAAAGGATGGACTCGGAGGATCGGGTATGGGCCTGTCGTCGAGAGTGCCATTGCCACCGGGTCGTATAACCGGTAGCGCCAGCATCGAGACACTCGTACGAGTCGGCATCGAAAAGGAGAACGGCCTATCTCCCGATAGCAAGATGGTCATCATACACGATTTCACCCCGTGCGTGGACGATGAGCTGGCGGTGAAGCGAGGCCAGGTAACGATAACGCATCTACAACTTGCTCGACTTAATTGAACCACAAAAAGCGCCGACTAACGATTTTCATACCGATCGCAGGTGGTGAACGTGTTGTACAGAGAGAACGACTGGGTGTACGTTATAGCGGCGGACACGCGGATGGAGGGCTTCGTGCCGCACTCGTACTGCGCCCCGTACACATCCCAGCTCGCAGAAACGACCCTCGCGCTTATGAACAACGTGAAAAAGAAGCTGCCGCGCTCGATGGACGACAATGACATCGGCAGCCGATCCCAGGGCCTGCTGGATAACCAGCAGACCGATACCGGCTCGGCCTCCGACTGCGAGAGCTACGCCCGTAACATCACTACCGCCGACATCAACATCAATCACTCAATATCCCAGTCGCAAAACTCCATACAGACGAACCAGTCGCAGCCCGACGTGCATCCCTTTTTCAAGGTATGTGGTCCTAGAGATGTATTGCGCAAACAAAAGTTTCTCTAACGATCTAACTATAATTCTTCGCTTTTTGTTTGCTCTTCTAAGGATCCATCGGCTGGTAGGTACATTGTGTTGTACACCTTTGTAGCCAGGGACGAGAACGACGTGAGCGTGGAAAGAGGGGAATTCGTTACGGTGTTAAATCGCGATGATCCAGATTGGTTTTGGGTCCTCCGCCACTGCGACGGCAATGAGGGCTTCGTGCCCTCTGGATTCGTCTATCCGGGCCACGTCCTTCACTCGTACGCAACCACCGGAACGACAAACACAACAACCACGACTGTTTCAGCCTCCAGAGAATCGCATTTGGGTATAAAATTGTTTCTTATTGATTAAAACGGCTGATAGATTAAGAGTAATACACTCTAATGTTTATTTAATGTGCTTACCAATAAGTTTGTTAAAACAATACACAAAAACTTTTAAAAAACTTCTAAAAAGCATACAACTTTCGTTAAAATTGTACGTTATTTACAATTTAAATAGAAGCATCAATTACGTCGGGAGGATTAAAATTAATTCTTAGGGTTAATTGTGTTACGCACAGGAGGAGGAGGAGGTGGCGGAGGAACAGGCAGCGGTGTCGCGACGAGTAGCGAGCAGCTGCAACATCAGCAAAAGGACGCACGAGACTTCCGGGACGAAGTGAGCGGTACCGAGCTGGTCGTGCTGTACGATTACAAGGCGCAGGCGCCGGACGACCTGTCGGTCAAGCGAGCTGACTGGATCTACGCGGACCTCAGCAATCAGACCGTCGACGGCTGGCTCTGGGCTTACGCCCCGAAGACGAGAAAGTACGGCTTCATTCCCAAGGCGTACGCTAGGCCACCTGCCATGACTAGCTTGTAAGACCGACTGGACCTGGACGCCGTACGCGTTCTTCTAATTCGAAGAGACTTCGCTTGAGCCTTGGTGTCTCTTCATCCAGCCGATCGGTGAATCAGTGTATCGTAACGTTAAAGTTGATATTTTTCCGGGCGGACGTGACGTTGTGAATAAAGCCATCGTGAAGGATGACGCAATCCCCGTTGAGAAAGACGTCGCGGGGCTTCTGAGCGGTGCGCAACGAATTGACTGGACCAGTGTACGTCAGCGAACGAAAGGCCTGAGGGCCAATGCTGTCGATAGCCTAGGAGATAAGTCGAAACTATTTGATCATAGCTCTTCCATTAACTAGCGAGATTAATTATCAATGTACAGTTTATTTTATACGAGAATATATGCGATTATTCTATTGTGATTCGAATACTTATAATAAAGTATTGTATTCAATTTTAATGCGGCTCTATCAACTTCCTTTTCCTACTCCCATTATTACCTGAATTAAACAAGCAGGCTTATTATTCCTTTAATTGTATCTCAAACGCGACATGAAATAATCGTAGAAAACGGAAATGAAAAAAATAATTTTAACGCACTTGAATGCTACAACCGAGCGCGGTAACGCTGAGATTGCCGACGTCGAGACCTGCGACCCAAGCGATAAGCACGTCGCCGCAGTGGCGTTCGGTATCGTTTGCGGGCTGCTCCTTATTCGAGGCTGCGCAGCGTAAGAGCGCTGCAAGTATCGGCAGGGGTAGCCGATTTTTGTAAGACGACTGCCCGGCCAACGGTCCGCCGAACTGCCAGCTTTCCGGGCCTCTATCGCGCAAATAACAAAATCGTTATAACAACGACGCCCCCTATCACATTATTAATTCCGGTATGCAATAATTTAAAAAAAAATCGAACGCGCGACTAAAGCGCAGACTAACGAGAGTTTTCCCGAAACCAGGAGGAGCGCGAGGCAACGGCTGGAGTCATAAACGAGGCCTTCGAAGTCAACGATGAAGCTACTGAGCTCGCCGGGTTCGACGCTCAGCACCGGGACCTCCGGGTGATCGAAGATGAAGTGGCTCGCGAGCGCGGAGTAGGCGACGTTCAAGCCGCAGTCCTGGCGCGGACACTGAATCGGCCGCCGGGAGCGCTCGATAGCCTGGCCAGCCTCGGCCGCCGCGTCGTTTTGCACGATGCTGCAGTAGCTCCGAGCCTTGGCACCTGCGGCGGGTTGGATTTTGCACTCGACACACGCTGAAGCAACGGCTGACCCGGGTCAACGACCGCGTCATTCAACCTGCTTGCTTCGTCCGGCACGACCACTTGTCGTCTTCTTCTTCCTCCCCCTCCTCCTCTTCGTCGTCGTTCGTCGAGCGGTCTAGCCGGAAGTAGCTCGTATGCCGGCAAGAGTGAGATCCGGCGAAGTCGCCGCCGGCCGCGTTCGCCGAAACCTCGCGGCTAAAGCCTCCGTCTCGACTTATTCGCCTCGGCATCGGCTCTTCGCGTTTAGTGTTCCTGCTGCTCCCGGAATGGCTGCTGCTCGTTGATTCTTGGAAGCCCGACGCAGCGCACAATACGCAGCTAGTCTCTGAAATTTCGAGTCTCCAGTATGACCACCGCCACCGGTTAGACTACCGGCCGGTCGCGAAGTTTCTCGATGAATTCGCGTCTCGTTTTTGTGGAAATGTATTTATCGGATTATTGCAAGTGTGACGCGTTTGTAAGTTCGACATTTATTGATCCATTCGTGTATACGTATTTTGTTGCGACGAACAACAATGCGCGCGCGTTGATAACCTCAATAACTTAGTGAAGTATTTGTTAAATGGTGCGGTATCGGTTAAATTGCCTGACGGACTAAGAGAAGCGGATAAGTATAATAAAGTAGTATGGTCCAAGCAACGAATTAAACGAGATCAAGAAGGAGCGAGCTTGGGGTAATAAAGTACGATGGGTGGTTAACCTGACTTGACGGCGAAGCGCTGAACGCACTGGCTGCAGAGGAGATGGCCATCCGCGCAAAGCAGGGCGTTCTCGAGCTCGGCGATTTGGGCGTCGTCGCCGGTGACGAGAGAGCGGCAGGCACTGCAAACGCCCATCCGCGCGTCCGCGTAGCGCATCTCCTCCAACTTGAGCGCTTGGCCATCGTTCTGCTCCTCGGGGCCGCTCTCCTCCTGCTCGCTCGGCTCGTTCGAGCTCTGGCTCGACAACTCGTCCATCCGTAGCCTCGACTTTGAATTTCGCTGCTCGCGGTCCGAAGGCTAGAACGCGCCTAACGATCATGCCCGCGTCTTGTGCCAGTCGGCTGTTTACTACATATAAGTAAGCGCTGACACGCGAGAGCCGCGAAGACGAACCTTGGGCCGAGCTTGCTGTTTAAACGTCACCGAGCTTTTGCCGCGGTCCAGCGCCCGGGGGAGCCGTCGATCCGCTGGCCGGTCCATCCCGGCCCTCCCAGCCAATAGCGCCTGGCATTCTACGACGGAAGCGCTCCTGCGTGATCGGCTTCTTCTCGGCGCTCAGAAGCGCATCGCAGGCATGAGGGAGATGGAGGCAAGACAAACAGACAGCGAAGCGAGAACGCCTGACCGGAGGAAAGCTTATGGGTAATTTTAAAAAAGACAAAAAATTAGACAATGTATTGGTTTTAAAAGATTGGCCGACAGCCCATAGGCGAGCTGGAATTGCGCCAAAACAAAAAAAGTAATAAGCCGATAACTTTTCGCTTTGCTCGTTTTTTCTCTCTCTACATATATAGCCAAGTTAAAATACTCGAACACGCGTATTTTTTGTTATGAATTTTTACTCTTTTTTTCATACTTTGCCATAGAGAGCATTTTAAACTTTTTTTAATTTTAATATTTTTACAAATACGTCCATTTAACAATTGTCATTATATTTACAGGAATTATTGACCAATTACTATTATAGAAGAAGGATACCTACTGTATAAAGGTAGGATTATTAGTCTTATTTAATATTAAATAGTAAATAAATAGTACAGCAACAATAATCAAAGGTTCAGGAAAATAATTTTTTACAAGTCATTTCTTTTATTTTTTTTTATTTATTTTTACCTTTTAAAAATCTACAAAAGTAAGGAGTAGTACATTATTTTAAAGCACACTGGCTATTATGCACAAAAATGTTTTTAAAAATATATGAAAACTCTAATTAAAAATAAAATGTATTTAAAATTTTAACAAACTCTTCTTACTCATTTCCAAATAAATATTCAATATTTAAATAAATATACAAAAGTAATATTGAAAGTTACATTTTTAAATCAAATGTATATATCAGTTAGTCTTCATATCTATTTGTTCGAAAAATATTTCATAGAAAAATTAACTTATTAGATATATTAACATTAGTACGGAAACATTTGGCATTTGAATGCTAAAAAGTTGGATTTTATTTTCATCACTGACTAAAAACGCGCCAAGTTTATTTATTAAATAATAATAATAAAAAGCTGCAGTTGTACTTTGCTTTAAATATTTTATCTTATAATTAAATCAAAAGCGTGATGTAAAAAGTTAAATAAAAATGAAGCGATGAATCTTACACGTAGCAATTAACAATAATTTTGATTTTTAATGATTCATGGTGCTATCTACAAATAAAAATAGTAAATACTTTTTTAATATTTTATAGAGATAGTAAATTAAAAAAGTATTTGCTTGATTCTGCAGAGATGCAGAAATAATATTAGTTGTATAGTTATGATACAATTACATTCAATTATCTATACACATTATTAATAATTTTTCAACTAAATTACACCTTTTAAAAATTATTTTAACAAAATCGAATGAAAAGTCTAACAATTCTTTTTTTGCACATGCCAAATAAAATAGTCCTTCAATTTTGTTGGCAAGAATTTTTACACGATTTTGTTGACTCTTCAAAGATTTACTTGATTGTTTTAAAAATAAGAAAAAGATTTTTTTTTACAACGCTGTATCATAAAATTTCGTTGCTGCGATAACCTCTTTAAGAGACCACAAATAGGCAAAGGAACTTTATTTTCTAAATGGATTTATATTGTTCAACAAATTACTAATTTTCAACTATCAAAATGAATTGTAGTTTATATCACCTTATTGTGCACATGTAAGCTTTACAATAGTTTTACACATATTTAGGATAGATTTAATATAGTAAATTAAAAATCTGATAATTTGAAGTATTAGAAGTAACTTTTATAGTAAATATGAATTCAGAGTTACATAGCATTCAATTAATTATTTATTACTTTGGGCTTATTTCATTTTAATAGTTAAAATTAATAATTATCATATTCTATGAACACAAGTAAATGATCAGAATTATTCAAACAGGAAGAAATTCAGCTAGACTATAACTTTTTACATTATTTTTCAAACTGTTATCAAATTGGCAAATATGAAGTTATGAAAATTTTATAAAAACTTGTTATAGAAGATTTTTATCACAATCTAATTTTCATTTTAATATTAACTGTAGAAAATATAAAACTTAATTCAATTATCTCCAACTAATTTGTGCCTAGCACTTGCTAATTTTTCGACACTGACTGCTTGAATATTACCTAGATTTGAGTTGTCAAGTAGAGTTTTCAAATTTTGCTTCTCATTTAGATTGACCATACTGCAACTTTTGTCTTTTGTTGGTTGTAAAAGTGATGGTTTCTGGAAAAACGAAAGTAGTGGCAGTTCTTTCACTTTTGATGTTGAAGAATTTGATTGCACAGTAGTTCGTATTTTTCCTGCTCTACTACTCAGATCAGAATTTAAAGATTTTGAAGATGTTAGAGAAGACAAAGGCCAAACTCTTACTGGAGTGGAATCTAGACTATGAGATGCTTTAGGTATATTATTTGTTTGAGTATTGTTGGCAGCTGAAAAAGAGGATTTTCCTTGAGATTCCACTTGAGTTGATGATCCATTACTGTTTTTATTTTTTATACTTGTGACTTTCTGAGAATCAGACCCGTTCTTTGGAGAATTCGTTTGATTTTCATTATCACTATGCTTTGATTGTTCTGCAGTGGTCTCACTGTTACCATTTGTAACTTTGGAAACTTCTTGTTTACTTGAGCTTTGCTCTTGTATACAAATATTTTGTTCTGGTTCAGCTGGCGCGTCTAAAGATTTGGTTTTTCCAAAAGAAAAACTTCCCATGTTTACGGGACTGTTACTTAAGGATTTAGAAATACTATTTTTGAGAGCAATTTTTGATCGGTTAAATATCGAATTAATAGGACTTTGCGTTAAGGATTGCCAACCCTGGTAAAAATCGTCAAGTTTTGACGGTTGATCATGGCGACTACTTTTTAAAAACTTGTCATTATTTATCACATTACTGTTACCTTCAATATACGTTGCAACTTTGCTATTTTTTGAATCAATATTATTTACATTGTCTGTTTTATCACTGTCACATACTTTGAATGGTAAATTATTTAATTTCTCTACACTAGCTTGCAATTCCAATTCCCACTGATTAGAAGTTGATTCACTTCCATCCACAGATCTTACATTTAAGTGATCTACTTTCTGTTTTAAATCTTTGACATCCTAAAAAATATAATAAATTTTTTACAAACTCAGTAAAGTTTATAATAACAAATATAACATTATTTTCTTCAATTGTGCTTTAGTAAAGTTACACAATTGAAATTAATTTAACACTTACTTCAAAATCTTGAATCCTGTCATCGAAATCTTGTTCGCTACTTGCAACTGAATTCACTCTACTAACTCTTATTTTATTTAATTCTTCTTGATAATTTAAACTTTCATCTGGAGTTACAAGCTCAGCACCTACACCAGGTTCTCGTGGTCCATTAGCTACGAGATCTACAATACAGAACAAATTGATAAATGTAATTTAATGATTGTCATTTTATAATATGATAAATTTAGAATAAAGTTCATACCATAATCTCTTCTCTTTTCATGAATCTGGTTACTAATTTCTTCCAAGGCACGAAGACTTGCTGCATAAGAACACTTGGCATCTTTTACTGCTTTCTTTAAACAATCAACAACTTCCTTCTGTATGGACAATTTTTGGTCACATTGCGCTTTCAACTCAAAATATGGCTGTGCTTTATTTATAGATCTACGATATTTTTCTTCTAACTGCTGGACCTTCCGTTCTGCTTCATTAATTAATAATGTTGCTTTGTGGTGTTCCCGGGCACATTCTGCTTTTTGAGTTTCTGCTTCCATAACCTAAAGTTTATAATTATGTAATAATGTTTGTAAAGCAATATTTATAGAAAATTATAATTACATTGTGTGTGAATGTTTTAAACAACCTTGTATAACAATTACAATGATTACAAAACACATAGTTATTAACATGTATTTACCTTGAACGTTGCATGATTCAACATGTCCTGCCATGCTTGATCAAAGTTCCACTCATGCTGATGTGCCATAAAACGTTCTTCTGCTAATGCAACAGTTTCTTTGGCTGCCGCATGTACAACATTGGCTCTTTGATAAAGCTGAGTTTGTTGCTGGCATTTTAACTAAAATTTAATTTAAATTATTTAAACATTTATAAAAAATTTCTAGTATTTTTTAGAATAGAATTTTCTATACTCTGGCTTGATGTGCAACTTCACAAGCTTCAAAGTAACATCTAGCTTTTTCTATACAATTGCTGCCCAATTTATTCATCAACTCCTTTAACTGACTTGTTGTGTCGGAAATTAACTGACCATAGGCAGTATTAGCTTCCTGAAAAAATAAGATTTTACATTTATTAATTATAACAATGTGACTTTAACAAAAATTCTAATAGAATAATTTTTTTGTATTTAAATTGTATTTTTTAAAGACTTACATCTAGTTCAATTTCAAGCTTGTTAATATCATCTGTAGCATTGTTTAAATTCTCCAATTCGATCTAAAAGGAAAAAAAAGAATATTAAAAAAAAAAAGAAAAGCATACATCTTGAAGGATTTTATTGTTCTTTGTAGAGTGCATAAGACAATGATAAGACAACAAAAAATATGATTCAACTAGTTAGTAGCTTTTGCATTCTGTGAAGTCATGACATACATACAAAGAAATGACTGCAGTTGTATGTTTGTGAATAATATCAATGGTTAAGTAACAAAAGCAAAGGTGACTAAATTGCATGTAATATATAACAAAAATATTCTTTTCTAGTAACTGAGTCATTAAAAAAAATAATTATTTTTAAAAAAATGTAATTTTAAAAACTTGACATATACATGATGTAATAATATAAATGATGTGCATAAGTTGTATTTTGATTCCAAATAACGTTTGGCACTGTTGTAAAGTAATCTGACCTACATTAAACTAACAGCAAAGTGTAACTGAAACAAGTATGAGTGGCAGCTAAGTTGGTCATTGAAATCTAATTATTTAAATATAGTGGAGCAATGCTGACGATCAGTGTCAGGCTTAGAATCAAAAACAAACTAAGTGATGGGGAGGGGTAGGGGGTCTCGAGAAAGTCGTAGCGAACTACCGAGATGCGTATGAGATACTGGAGCGGAGTGTAGAGGAAGTAAAGGGCTAGGGTGAGGTGTAACCTACCTGAATACGGGGATCCAGGGGCCCGTCGGTGTCGTCGACGATGTTCATACTTTCCTCGCTGCGACATTTAATCGGGCCTGGGTATCAAACGCAGGCACTCAGCACTCGGAAGCGCTGGCGCGACGCCGCCTTCGGCGCTCGCCTCGTCGGCCGTTTCTCCGCAGCAGCAGGCAGCAGACGGGGCTAGGGCAGTAGCTGCAGGCAAAAGCGACGACGCTAACTCCGGGCATCCCGCCGGAGCCCTCGCTCAGGCGGACGGGCGCCGAGGACGCGACAGACACCGAGGACGAGTCGACTCCATTTTGACGTTTTTCGCGAGGAGGAGACTCCTCCCGAGAAAGAGAGAGCAGAGTGCGCGCGCGAGAGAGAGAGAGAGAGAGAGAGAGAGAGCGAGAGAGCACTACACTCTGCAGCAGTGCTGCGCCGTCGGTGAGAAAGCCGCGGTTGTGGGGGCGGGGGCTCGGGATAGGCTAGGTCTGATGCGCGAACGGCTTTTAGGTTAGGCCGAGCGTGACTTCCCTTCCCCCTCACCGCCACCAGACAGTCTTAATTCACAGCTTGCTGTGTGTATACAAGTTACGATACGCTCTGATGCATACGTTGTGTACAGTTTCAGAGAACTCGAGATTTAGTTTGAGACTTATTAGTTTTTTTGTTGAATTTAGAATTTTGAAGATTCATTCGAGCTACATTTTTATTTTATTTACAGTAGTTTATTCATTTTTCAGTCGCATCCGAGAGATGGTAATTAAATTTTAATAAACGAGCGGAATTTTATATACTTATTTTTACTTTCCTGTTCCGCAGTGCATTAGTCATGATTAGCAGATTCGCGGTATATTTCATTCGATAACGCAACGCTTCAATATCTCAGATTTATCGATCGAATAATTTTATTGGATATTCGCTTCTGCATATTCGTCAAAACTTACGCAAACTGAATACACTCCGAAATTTCTCACAGCTTCAGATAAAAATTTGAAATTAAAAATTTTTTAAATTATTATTTTTAATTCTTTCTTTCTTCAATTATCCCGCACATTTATATAATTAATCCAAGCAATTTTTCATTAGACAAACTTGATAGGCTAAGGCGCTTGCATACCGAAAGGTAAAACACCGAATAAAGATTTTCGACGTGGCTTGAAGAAATTAAGAGGACTCATAAAACTTGCTGACAAGACGCATTTTCCCCGACATTTCTCTTAAATCAAGTTAGCCAAGTGTCTCTTCACGGTGTGTTTCAAGGCCTCTTTAGTCTTTAATTATTTTGAATGTACACTTTTTCAGGACATCATATTATTTAAATGTTTAATAACTCAGTTTTACGTTAATGTGTTCCTCGTCTGGCCCCTCCCCTCTTTATCTCTCTTTTTTTGCTCTTAAGAGATTCCAACAAAGTTTTTCAAGAATGCAAAAACGATGCAAATATAAAGGTGCTACAGAAATTAAAACTTACGAGAAATTTTCATTAAAATTCAAATCAGCTGATTTCTAGGTCACGGAGCCTTTTTTGCTTTCAAATGGAACTATTTTAGTGGCGTGGTAGGTATATAAAAGAAAAAAAGTAACATACGTTACTCACGAAGTTTTAATAACAGAAAATTCATATTCCACGAGCTTATCAGCTTAAATTTTTTGCTCGTTACTGACGAGTTTAGCTTGTTAGAAAACTAGCTTTCATTAATATTTGAAAGTCGAAAGCTTTTTACACCGACTCCCTTGGCTCGAATCATTTGCTCACTTAAGATGTTAGGGTGGGGCTAATTAATCAAAAATTTCTTTTTGACGAGCCCTCAGAAAATCATAATGAATTAGCTACTCGGTTGACGCTACACGCGGAGAGCAACCGACCGTGAAATCGTTCCTGCGAATACACGCGGAGAGCGACGTCCGCGAACAGCAGAAGGCTAAAGATGAATCGACGGCACAAAGCTTTGCGATGACAAATTAGCATTACGTGCGAAAGAAGGTCGTTACGAGCGCCTACCCGCGCGCGCGAGCCACGTCGAAGCTGAAGAGCCTCAATTTTTCATACCCCAACTTTCGTATAACTCTGCTTCCTTTTTTTCTCTCGCTTTTCTTTTTTTTTAAGGTCGTTGTTCCCGAAAAAGTTGAAATTTTTTTATCGACGTTGTTAATCTGTCGCGTTAAAGTACGAGTTTTCGGAAAGTTTTAATAGAAATAATTTTCAATTTAAAACTTGACACGGTTTTACAAGCAATTATTGTACTGTACGAGATTTGCAAGAAATTATTTGGTGGAATGATTGCAAACGAAGGATCAATTTCAATTTAAAACTTGCAGAAATTCTGATGTGCGATAGTGAAAGGCACGTCAATCCTACGGAGAAACTTTTACAATTTATATGTTTTTGTATTGTAAATTTTGACAGCTGTCGGATCAAAACTTTTCATTGCGCGAATTGATTAAAAAAAGAAGATTATAACAAATGTTAATTATTATCTCTGCTGAAGAAAACAAATCAAATTTTGTGCGCATTCTGCATTTTTGCAAATTATAATTTAACGTATGTTTAAACGTTTTAATGGATGTGCAAGTTATTTTTGAAAAAATTTCTGCCTTTTTATGCTTTCTATCAATATATTCCATTTAAATTATTCTCTTTCGATAAAAATAAGCCCTGTTTTTACCGCAACGAAACATTTTGCCTCTTAAAGCAAAAAAATTTTACTTTCACCCTCACCTTAGATATTTGCCAGTCTTGAGCAAACATTTTTTTATATTTGACGGAGTGTCTTCGATAAATAACTTACTTACCTTTTCTATAACTCAAGACCGGGTAGGTAGTATTTGCAAGGATGTTCGAAACGAGGTCAAGGGGGCCACATTTTATTCTGTTCGTAGACACTTAACTTTAAGTAAAAATTAAATCCTTATTGTTTAGAACATTAAACTACTTTCCAAACTTTGAATTTCATAAAATTTTATGGTTTTCTATTTTTAAATCATAGGTAAAACAGTTTTTATTGATAAAACTTACTTAGAGGATTGAAGCAGGACGAGAAAGTTTCAAAATAAAAATAAAAAAAGTAAAACAAGCGTTGCATTCTACAGTTATAGGTCTGAGGTTTTCTATTTACGATATATAACAGTCATCGTAATACTGTATTGCACTGTGGTTTACCAATACGTCGGAGCGTCAAAAATCTAAGTAAATTCCTTTAAATGCGTAACATGATCAAATAGAATTTGCACTCGTTGGCTCTTTTTGCACAGCATTGTCATCTTTAAGATTCGTAAGCATGATTTCAGATTTTGAAATCTACTTTCATACCAGTTGTGTACGTTGTCGTATTTCGCAAGCAAAATCAACTTTTTTAATAATCTGGAAATTTCGAAAATAAATAGTAATATTAGTAAATTCTTGACAACTGTATAATTATTTAAATCAACTTTATTTTTTATAACAGAAATGTTTATAAACTACTCTTATTTCACTGTTATATTTAAAAATCTTTTAAATAAACATTGAGAGCGTTATTTTGGGAGTTAAAAAACCAGTATATATAATGTAATATAATAGTAACAATGATAAAATTTTATTTTTTAAGTATACATCTTACGGTAATTAACATTGGTATTTTTGTTGATAACATTCGTGTTGCATTTTTACGTCCTTAAAGTATCACAAGTATAATTTCACATGCGCACATCGAATATCCGAATATTCACGGTACATTTAGAATTATTTATGCAACATGAGTGATGAATTCTTTCTTGAAACGTTAATAAAAATTGTTTGTTAAATTTTAAAATCATCTCCCTACAGACCATCAATACTTTATAGAGGAATGTTATAGGATGTGACTTTGTCGTGTCAGATGATTCTTTCAATTAAAGGCTTAGAGTGGCGCAGTAGGCGGAGCGTTGGCTTAGCAATCTACAATTCGTGGGTTCAATTTCGGCGTATGTTAGCTGATTCATTGTGCAAGCCCTCGTATGGAATTACACTCTACAGAGTTAAAAAGTTTGAAATAAAAGGAATGAAAGAAAATAAATAGTTGGATTGGACATTGCAATGTGGCGCTAATAGTAGTATTTTTTTTTATAATTTACACAATAATCATAATATAAAATATTAATCTATACAAACGAAATAATTTCTCATTAATTTAACATATAAGTATTGCTCTACGATCGATAAATTATGCTCTTTTTTATTTTATACTCATATTTCTTTTTACATTAACTAACATTGAGATCGCAACATTCAATTTTACATTTACAAATTTTTAAAATTAGTGCTGAAAAAGCACAATTTCTAAAGTTTTAAGTCTTTAAAGAATTATGACCATTATTTTTTCCGAAAACTTAAGAATCATTTATAACTACATTTATATTGACCGGTGTCCGCTTGACATAAAGTTTACCTTTTAATTTTGTTTCATTTCGGAAATAAATAATCTTTAAATAATATTGTGTCATTCTTTACGTCAACAAACTATTTCCGTAACATTTTTTTCTTTTTCGTTTTAATAAAATTTTATTTACTTGAATACGCTATTGAAATTTAACTTCATATATACTTTGAAATTTATTACAGTAAAAGTTGAAAAAAACGCTAGTGAATAATTTATCATTGTGTGGCAAAGAATACCCTAAATCATATTGTTGCGTTGGTAATATTTTTTCGGGGCGTGGCCTTAAAATTTATGTTTGAATTTCGGAGGTTGCATTTTACGCACCACCAAAAATTGCACCCCCAATACATTATTGTGTTATGGAATATATCATTCGTGCAATTCATCACAGCGTTTCTTCTTTTGATAATAGGAAACGTTGAATTTTTATTTATTCTCTACATTCGTTCAGTCAAATACAAATGGAAATAAGCATCATAATATTTTTATAATTTATACCTATCAAATTAGTAAATTCAATTAGAAAACCTAATACTCTAATTTCAATTAAAATACTAGTTCTAAGATATCGCCGGTTATATATTTTTGATAATTTTGTATGACGTCTTTATATTGCATTTAATAATTAAAAAAGTATTGAAGTATAAAATAATTGTTTCAATTAATTCAATTCAATTGTCTCTAAGTTACTCATACAAGAGCTAAGTCATAAGTCAAATTTTTGAAAGCACGTTGTAATATAATTATTACTGTTACACAGTCAGTTTGTTTTTTTGACTTACACAAAATAAATTTATTAGAATATGTAGAATTTGTACTTTGAGTAAATACACGTAACGAACGGTAAATTTTTGATTTTAGAATAAATCGACGTGAACGTTGTAATTTCAACATCATATAAAAATGTATTTTTTGAGATCGTTTCGTTGGCTCTCGTAGAGAGTACGAAGGTAAACGCAAAAGACAGCGATGAATGATTGAACAAGTGTATATTCAAATCAGTCGTAAGAAAATCGTCGCGAAAATTGTCAAGCTGAAGCATGCCGAGGAATGCTCGATCGAGAGTTTCAGAGCAGTAAGCGAAAAAATTCTTGAAATAGAGCGAGGGTAAAGCCGGATGAAAAGTGTCAGGGAATGATCGGGTGCGCAGACAAGTGCGAGGGGACATTTGGTGAAGTATTCGATAATTAAGCCGCGGAAATCAGGCAGCGGAAATTGCTTGAAAATGAAACGGAAACAATCCGGACGCTCTCTTCCGAGCTGCTTTGCCTTTTGCCTCTTGTTTTTCTGATTTCCATCATTTCCTTTTTCGCGAATCGAACTCCGCAGATGCAAATGCGGCCAAATATTCGGAAACGGTCTCGGCTGAATCGTTTTGCGTATTATTGCGTTGATCGAGTGCTTAATGCGCGAATCTGCCATTATTCAAGAATTTATTCCTTTCGTTTTTAACGGATGAAACATTTTATAATTTGTGAAGATGCCAATAAATTAGGTTTTTATAATTAATACTAACTGTTTAATTGAAAATTAGAAAAATTTGTTACTACTACCTAAAAATTTTTTTTTTTTTAATTTAGCATTGTTATTGTTTATATGTAACGTGGTCGGGTTTGATTTTAGAGTATAGAAATTATATCCACAAAATTTATTCAAATTTGCTAACTTTCTGTGTCTCAAGTTTCAAACTAATTACAAAGTCTTACAACGTTTGATTATAATTGCAGAATAATGTTACAAATTCTTATTATTATAATTAATTAAAATTTGTAAATAATTGCATATGAATGAAGTATATTTAAAAAATTATTTATACTTTTATTAAAGCTTAAATTGTCACTTCGTTGATATTACTTTAGTTCCTAGTCTGTAATTAAATATTTAATAAAAGGACGAAACTAGTTTATTGAAAATGTAAAAACTATTTTACTTCAGCGAGCCAAATTGAATCCTTAATAACGAAATATTCAATTTTTGCTTGGAAATAAAAGGCGTTTTTATCATTTAATTTCATTACGCCTTAGCGTATAAATACGCTGTGATAGAAAAGTGTGAGTTTAATGAAATAATAATCGAGATGTATTTCTTAAAAATTATTTATTATGAAAGCGTCATTCATATTTTTAATAATTATTTATACGAATTTTCAACGCAATCATATAATTATGTACACGTATATTATATGTATAATATTTATATGTATATATCTATACTCGTAAGGCGCGTGTCTTTAAAGAACATCGTAGAAAAAACATCGAGTTTCTTGCTCCTTTGCAAGCTCGTGTTTCGCTCGTTCGATAAATAATGCAGCATCGCAATGCTAGACCTTAAAATTAAGTTTCCTTTTTTTTATTATCTACAGTGGAATACATTTACATCAGTCACATGTGTAGTCGATTTTTTTCTGTTTATTCTGCCTCAGCGAAA
The DNA here is from genome assembly GCA_030522585.1 of Anagyrus pseudococci. Lineage (NCBI taxonomy): Eukaryota > Metazoa > Arthropoda > Insecta > Hymenoptera > Encyrtidae > Anagyrus > Anagyrus pseudococci. The sequence goes on from JAPYYQ010000068.1 coordinate 47,717, forward strand.
TACGATACGTTGAGTGTTGGATGAGATGTTGTTTATTTTAGACATTCCGCGCTGAGAAAAATTTTTTATCTGGCTAGGTCAGGTTTCGCTCGTGTTTTCGCAAGCTTGTTGTTTTTTTTTCGCATACGCATCGGTAATTCTCATACATTGAGACACCTGTAGTCTGATTTTCGCTCTATCTTTGATTGCCTCTGAAAGTTTATAACTGCAAGCTTTTTTACAAGTATTATTGCTTAATTTCTCAACCTCGATAGCTAAAAGAATAGCGAAATGAAAGTTTCACGAATAATTGAGAAGGCTCCCTCGTGCCGAAACGTTATAACAACATATCGCTACGCACATCTATGTATACCTGTATGTATATATACGTATATACAAGTCGACTGGCTAAAAATGCTTTTTCAAGCCAAAAAGAACAAAAAAATACGGGGCAAACAAACAAAATAGCCAGTGGTGGAAGGGGCGCGAGTGTGTAAGTGGAAACGTGCGATGACTCTGTTGCAATATTGCGGCTGTGTGAGGAGAGACTGTGCTTTGATTCTCTGAAAACTCAGCCGGACAGGCTGGTCTTGCGCGTTACTCTTTCCAATAAAGTGTAACTCGCATAGTCTCGGCGAACAAGCGTAAGCTCGAGTTTTACGAGGATGCAAATCGGATCTCCGCCGAGAGAGAGAGAGAGAGAGAGAGAGAGAGAGAGAGAGAGAGAGTACTCGCGCCCACGAGATGCTAGCGGCACTTCGTGCTTGCGTTTACGCGCTTAGGTAACAACCGCGCGCTCTAGCTTTATCGCCCGCGAGAATGGGAGCTTGCATCGTTTTGTGTAAAAATACTGAAATTCAAGCGGAAGGCCATCGCTACACCTGCTGCTACTGCTGCAACATATGTCATTTTCATTTGAGCTTCATGGCGGAACTGCGAAAAAGTCGAATGGCCACAATGCCAACAACCTCGGGGCTGGTTGGTGAATTTTGAGAAAAATTTTTTCGAACAGCGCAAAACTCTTTGTTGCCGAGCTGTTGGTATTCTCTTTTTTTTCGGCCACACTGGTACATTTTACAATCGAGCCCTTATGCCTGCTTGAATTTTAACGTGGGCTCGTAGCGCCGAGTGTCACGGTAATTCATTCTCTTCAGGGTTTTCAGCAAAAAATTTCCTCTGTTTTAATATTTCTCGAAAATGTCGCGCGTAAAACGGCAACTGCGACAATTTCAGAATGAATTTCGTCAAAAACAAGCTGAAACGCGAAAGAAAGAGGGGGAGGAGAACACGAGATGAGAGAGGGAAAATAGAGGATTTATTTCGAATTCGACGTAGGTCGTGTAGAATTTCACGGTATGGCAGCGAAGAGAGCTCGGCGTGGAGATAAGCAGCGGCAAAAGGCAAGGGGGAGAGGCGAAGGAAACGAGACATTCCAGTGGGCGCGGGTATGGAAATGACGTGGCTTACGCAGCAGACGTAATTCGCAGTGGCGATGCGCTTGCCTGTGTGTGTCTTCTCTCTTTCGTCTGGAGCCTAAAAGCGTGGCTCGTTGTTGCTCAAAGAAGAGCGCCAGCTCGTCTGGCTGAGTATACACGCGCGCAACGCAGGCCGAGGCTGTTGCTCATTTTGTTTGAAAGAGAGCTGTGCCGTAGAGACACGCAGCGACTGGGTAAACGGAATCTGAGATGACGAGAAAGAGAGAAGCGTTTCGCCGTCGCCTTTTCTCCGGTTGCTCCCTTATCTCACCACCAGCCGCGATATCCGATTCTCTTGGCTTGATGGCTAAGGACGAGTAGAGTAGTGATGCTCTCACGTCTACGATTTGATTAGGCTCGAGTACATGTCTCTCTCTCTCTCTCTCTCTCACTTTCTTCACATCGTTGTGCGACCGTCGAATTTACCATTTACGGGGATGAGGATGATTTTGTTGATGATGTGTCCGAGAGATAGTTGCGCGTTTTTTTTCTGTCCCTGTTACGGTTGATCTGCAATCGACGGAAAATGTAATTTTCGTGAACCCTACATACTGAGCTGCCCTCTTTTTGTTCATTTTTGTTCATTTATTTTTTTATTTTGTTTATTCCTCCATTTCTACGAATCGCAAATGAATGTGTCAAATAGTCTTAGGCGTATAAAAAACCTTGTATCGCCGTTTGGCAGTGCCGTCGTCCATTTGTTCGTGTGTTGTGTTTTTTTTCTTCTTTTTAGTATCAGATGTATACATAATAAGGCAGAATTCGTCATCGATTGCAGAACGGGCAAACACACTCGTGTTTTGTTTTCATATATCCGAAGAAACGAACGAAATGTAAGAAATAAAAAATTGACAATTGACGATCGTCTGGTTTTTTATTCTTTTCTCCCGAGAAGAGGGTTAAATCAACGTATTACGCATCGTGTATTTTCACATCGGATTTTCCCGCAATTCGCACTTTGTATCTCGCGCTTTTTGTCATGCTCGCTCGCGGCTTTTGATCCGGCACATTCTTAGCAGACCTTCGAAATGGCCCGAGGCAAGGGAGTGGAGCTGAAGGTTGGTCGTAGAAGGGCGCAGACAGACAGCTCCGCAAGCGTAGCTCCGCCGAGTGCCAGTCCGTGTCCTTAAAGCCGGTCCTACGCGTAGCGCACGCCCCTCCTGCGGCCGACGGCTCGTCTGTGCCTGCAGAGCAGCTTCTTGAAGGCGTTCCGGAATTCCGGCGAGAAGATCGTGTAGATCACCGGGTTTAGAGTCGAATTGAAATATCTGCAAGTACAAGCACACATGCGCCCGGCCGCGCGTGTCGAGAAACAAATTTATACGAGTTGCTGGGCTAAATTGTTGGAAAAGGACAAATTGCGCGTAAACTCGACGAGTAAATTTACGAATTTGCAACGAAGCGCGCGCGTCTCGATTCGAAAGCGCACAAACGACCTAATGAAACAGCCTCCTCGCGAGCGTTTGGTCCTTGTTTATCAGCGTCAAAGAGTAAAAGAAAGAGCACGGCCAGCCGTAGGCTTATTGATTTTTCGCGTTAGCTCAATTTTAAATTAACGTATCGTTTAGTTAATTGAATCAGCCTGTGCGCATCGCTACAGCAGTCGTCGTTGTGCCGCTGCAGCACATAGAAATTACTTGAGCGTTTAATTTAACGAGACACGTGATACAGAAAATTGGACCGCTCGATTCGTTTGCCAGCTGATTGACCCGAATCTGTCCGACCTGGGGAAGGGACTAACACGCTGGCGGGGGAAGGGAGGGGGGAAAGCCAAAAATCGTGAGCAACATACCCAAGCCATTGGAAGAAGGCCACCAAGTAGTCGTTGACGTAGTAGACCGGCAGGATAACGGCGATGACGAAGAAGGGCAGCCAGCAGACGACGAAAGCTCCGGTTATGATGACCAGAGTCTTAGCAGCCTTGCGCTCGCGCTTCGAGTCTGCGGCTATCTTCTTACGGCGCACCAGGGCCGGTCGGGGCGACGTCTCCATCGTCGAGGGTTCGGGCTCGAGTCCGTTGTGGAACGACGTCTTTTCCGGCGACGTGTTCGTCGAGCTCACGTTCGTGAAGGCCGTCGTCGTCGTTTCTGTCGACATGCGCGCCCGCGCGCGCGAGAACGTTTCAATTTACAGTAGAGCAAGCGCGAAATTACCGGCGGGGAGCGATTGATCGGGCGCGCAGTTGCATAAAACGAGCCCTCGATCCCGGAGGCACATTTGTTCGGGGAAAACAACGCCGAGGTGGCGTATTGTCGAATCGTGAAAAATCACGGACACGAAAAAAAGAGAAAGACCGAGGGGACGGGGGGTGCGGGAAGAGCAATTGTTACGAAGCGCCATTCGGACGATCGGGTTGGCTATCAATCTCCTGGACAACCTTGTGCAGCAATTGTCTGCAAAGTTATCCGGCGATCCGGTGACGAACGCCCGCTGCTGCTGCAGCAGCAGAGCTGGGCGTGTATTATATCCTCGCGCCAGCTGGCAGTTGTGTGGGCTCCGGGAGATCGTTCGGCTCTATTAACACCGCAGCGCGTAATTGCCCGAGCATTGTGGCGACGCCTGGCTTGAAGTACGACGCCGGCAATCGCATATCCAGCCGTGGCCCCTCCCCCCTGCCCCTCGTAAATTTATTAATCGAGCTCTCAGCGCCCGGACTCGAAGGCCCAATCCTATTACACCTCCTGCCTCGCAATTCCCTCGAGCCCTGCCCTCTCCCGCTTCTTCCCGCCTTCTTATTAAAATATCCAGGAGGGAGGGTGTGCGTGTGTGTAGATATGCACGCCCGACTGGCTTGTACAGGGCGCGGTCCTGCGTCAAGTGGCGCTGCCGGCATTATTAAAATAATTGAGGTCGCCTTGCGGACAAACGCGATGCTGCCAGCGCTGTGCAGAAGTTGTCGACGGGAGAACTGTTGAATTAGTCAGTATTGTGATGGAACGCCCGAATTTTCTAAAATTTGTACACGCTAAGTCAACTCAATCATTTCATTTATTTATCATTCCTTTCGTTTTTTCAACTTTTTTCTTTTTTCATGTCATTCAAGATTGTTACTTTTCTTTTTGTTTTTTCGATCAAGTTAACTTTTCTAAAAAGAAACGAAAAAAGCTCGAATTTATATTCATGAAGTATAATGAATTTTAACGCAAAACACAAATTATCAGAGCTGTTGGAATAACGAAGAGTTCATCGTCAGCTGAGCAACGTGTATAAAATGTACGGGCGCGTGTAATTAACGATACAGGCATGTAGCCCTTCTCTATCTTTGGAATATCGCTAAGCAGTGGATAGAATACGGAGAGCAAACCTGATCCGCGCCCGCGGGAGAACCGGACGGGTTTGTTCGGGGGTTCATGTAGGGCCCCGCTTTATCCTTGATCTCGCTCGATGAGCCAGCTATTCTCCGGCAACAATCGCCTGCGCTCGGAGAATAGCACACGCGGCTTGGAAATACGACAGAAAGATGAGAGATAGAGATAGAGAGAAATGGGGGGGGGGGAGGGCCACGTGTATACGTGCGCGCGCGAGCGTATGTATAGGTGTAGCTGTGTTTGTTGGGAGGGCCATGTTAAAGTTTCACTTACCGGATATCGTGGGCAGGGGCCGGCCGATAACGGCGACGACGACAGCCGCGATTCCGCCGCTTGCCTGGGCCTGGGCGAGCGCGCCGCCTACCGCGTGACTACTACCCATCGGTTTCGGTGGCGCGCCCATTGGTCTTGTCGCTGCAAATCACATGGCACATTTGCTTTTTAGTACGGATGCGCTTCGTTACCTTTCAACTACCCCTGAGCCCCCTTTATGCTTTTTCTTTTGTCACCGCGTTTTTGTACTGGTGTACGATATTTTGTACTGACTGCGAGCTGGTAAATGCATTGACGGTAGGACGGATATTTGATGTTACCAAAATCGTTCAATTCCAAAGTTAAAAATTGGATAAAAAATTTGTAGAACTTAAAGCCTAAATGTGATAGTGAATTCAGTAGTAAATGTCATGTATGGTCAGACGCAAATAAAATCGTAGCGGTAGTCGATAAAATCTATTGGTTTTTGTTTAAATTTTAAAAATTTTATCAAGTATGAATGAATAACGAATAAAAAAAGAGTTAAAGTGTGTTACAGTACCTTGTGCATTCGCAGGTTGGCCTACTCTTTTCCGAATGCGTTTCCGAGCAGTTTGAAATACCTTCCAGTAGAGTATGAGGATGACGAAAAGTGGCAGGTAGAACGATGATATCGTGGCGAATACCTGTGTAAAAGTAACAAACAATGAAAAAAGGGGTGACAAAAGAAACAAGGGAATAATTAAAACGTCAGGGAAAACAGGAATAAAATCATTTAACGACTCTAACGACATTTCGTTGATACCAAGCCCTCGAAGCTATTCGTTAAGGAAAATTAAAAGCACCGAAGCCATTTCACGAACGGAAAGCAAACGAATGCAATCACCAGACGTTGGGTAAGTGAAGGGGACGGGGAGAAGAGTTAAACTGCAAAAGCTACACCGCACAATGTGGCCAAGTCGACCGCAATGTCCGCGATGCGGATAAAAAAAAAAAGAAACGGCGACCCTGGGAATTTAATCGAGTTGCCCGGATCATTGCAGTCGAACCGGAGTTGCCGGTATAGCCACTTTCGCGTGGGTCTCTGCGCCCGAACGAGATATACCCCCTCCTCGCCCCGGTACAAGCGCGACGGTTATGAAAGTGGTCTCGTGATTGGAATTTGTCCGGACGTCGCGTTGATCTCTCCGAGCCCTGCGTCATGCTGCTCCCCCCCCCCCCGCACCACTCCTCCCTCCCGCGTGTTTTTGCATTTTATTGAAATAACAAAAAAAGAGGAGGATCGAAAATGACAGCGACCGAGACGATTAGTTTTTCTACTATTGTGGCAAAGTGCTCTCTTCCTCTTTCTCTCTCTCTCTCTCTCTCTCTCTCTCTCTCTCTCTCTCTCACTCTCCTCTTTTTTATAAAGCGCTGCGGAGCTAATGGGAAATGCGCGGCTTTATTTCGACGTGTACGCTTGTAAATATAGCTTTTAACAATCTGCCCTTGACGTAAAACGCGTGAAAATGAATAATTTATTTTCAAAGTCGGGGAAAAATCGACAACAGAAAACGGCGCAACAAATGCAGCTTGTACATAGTTTTGCCGCGCAAATCAAGACGAGTGTAGAAAAGTAAATGTTCGTTTTTCGTCTACATTTACCGGGCGCTTGGTTGTTCGCACTGTCAGCGTATCTGTAAAATTTACAGGCCTATGCATTATTATAAGCTTGGAAGCAGGCGCGCGCGTATTTCAGCTGTAGCAGTGGTAGTAGTTTACCGTCTACAAGCCCATAAATTCAAGGCTGTCTTGTTCGCCGTGAGACACCAGTATACCTCTCCCCCCTCTGATAGTCTCTCTTTATTCACTTTTCCCAACGGTGCCAAAAAACATGCGAGCTTGGTTAGAGAGGGAGAGAGAGAGAGAAAGATAGTAAAGAGGCTCTGGGACGTATCCTTCTCGCTGGGGATCAAAGAGCTGCAGCGTCGTCAAATGCGCGTGGGTTTCTCGCGGCGTCTATCGATTTTAGTAATGGGTGGGGGTGAGGGAGGAAGGGGTTAGGGGATGTGCTGAGAGCGTTAAAGCGAGTTACCTGGTAATAGATGTCCTGACTGACGATGCAAGACTGGTCGACAACGACCCGCCTCTCCCAATCGGGATCTTTCCAGCCGAGTAGTGGTGCGATGCAGACGAGGAAGGCTACGAACCACACCACCGCTATCATCATTCCTATTCGACGTGCTGTCCGATGATGGATGTAATCTATGTTTGTCACAGCCCAATACCTGCAACAATTTCATTTTCACGTTTTCTTCCTCTTTTTCCCTTTCTCAAATCCAGCACGTTAGCACACAGACGCTACTTCCGAAAAAACGAATTTCAAAATTACGAGTTTCTTTTTGCTCCCTAGTGCCTTAAAATTGTAAATTGCCACAAGAAGCATCTTATCCGAGTCATAAATACCCTTCAGTCCCTAGCCTCTCTCCCTGCTGGGCTTCCCTCTGCTCGCAACTTTTGCCCGATAAACCAGCGCCGGGGAGAGAGTAATTTGGCGAAAGTGCTGGAATGTGACATCCCAAAGCGCAGCATCTCCTTCCCAGGTCGCCGGCACCGCCGCCGCCACGTGACCACGTGCTCTCGAAAATGACGCCAGGCTTTAGAGCTCCCGCGCTCCCTCGGCACTTTGTTCGCTATCTTGCTTCCACCCCCACCCCTCGTTCGCTCTTTCCTCGAGGTATATCCCGCGTTATGCAGCTCCCTCCCTCTCTGTCTTTCTCTCGCGGATCTTGCGATCAGCCGAGTTATCGTCGTTGGTATAGGAGTGATGCATCAGCTCGAGTTTCGCATCTGGAGAGCTTCCCTTTCGAGATGCCGATCGAAATTGATGCGACTCACGGTCATATGCAAATCATATAGCGCATCGCGTCTCAATAGCCCATGGATATTATGAACGTACTACCGTGTGTTGGGAATGGCCAACTAACGGCCAACTAATGCCAACTAATGCCAACTAATAAGCGGAGCTTTGATATTTCGTAAGGCCGATTCCATTGCGCTTGGGGAGTATAGGTACGTAGAGTCTGCAGGGACGATAGACTGATACTTTCGTCGCGTGCCAGTCGTAAAGTCCGTGTGAATGGTCGGAGTGCGAAAATGGCCGGGTTCAAAGGAATGGAGAGTGGGGGGGGTAAAGGGTCTGGAAGCTGAGCGCGAGCAGTTTAATGCGGAGCAACTAATTGCCACGGGGCCCGCACGTCGAGAACGGCGCGCTTGGATCCGAACTGAATAGTCAATGAGCGCGCAGTCGCGCAGCTTGGAATTGCTGAGAGAGGAAGTGGAGGCTGGGAACTGTTCTACTTAAGGGGCATGTACCGTCTCGGATAGCGAGGATGCATCTTGTTGAGACGTTGACTATTGCATTTCCTGGGGGGTCGCTAGGATTTTACCACGTTTCCGCTGGGGGATCTCGTCGATTTGCCTCGAGGAGAAAGGGTGAGGAGGCAAGGGTTGATCGGTGTGCGGGGGAAGAACGACTATGTCATTCGCTTGTTTTACGAGCATCGCAAAACGACAATGGCCGTGTAGCCTATTGCCACGTCACGTATGCTCCTGTTATTGAATTTTCGGAGTTAACGGCTGAGCGGAAAGAGATAGCAGTCGGTCTTTTCCGCCGTCGAGGGATTACTATACGCGTGCCTATGGTTTTACCAGGTTGCAGAGAGGGAGAGGGGGGCCGAGGTATGGGCATCTGATAATCACGTTGAAGCCTAGCGAGATAGAATTTTCGAGGAGGTGTGGCTATTACGTGGGCTTAGGGAGAAGAGCAAGCCAAGCTGACAGTAGCCCAAGGTCCTTGCAGCTTTTACGTGGCTTTGGCTGCCCTTCTCCTCCTCTTTCGCCCCTCACGACCGCTTAGTTTATGGCGCGCGTACAGCGGCAGTAGCAGCTAGCGAAATGCGTAGCCAGCAGTAAAGTTCTACGGGGGGAATGAGCCAAGGGACGTTACACTGGTGATAGTTGCATACCCCGAGATATCGCCCGCGCGCAACCCTGAGAGAGAGAGAGAGAGAGAGAGAGAGAGAGAGAGAGAACTTGCAATCTCGGTCTCACTGTAGAGTTGTCCTCAAACAGTGCAGATTATTATTTTTCGCTTTTTTAACTACCATATACGGATTATCTGCTAGTACTCGCAAGGGAATAACGCATAGACGCGGAGTAGAGAGCGAGGATGTAACGAGGCCGCTGAAAAATGTCCTTTGCCGCTTAGGTATAATCCAACGTGCAAAATGAACGGTGCGTGAAGAAGAGGGAGTAGGGGGGGGGGGAGTCGCGGTCTAAGTAATTACGGCGGAGCGCGCATCTTGTCGCGCGCTAGGCAGTTTACGCCAGGCGCGCTATTGTGCCGCACAATGGGATCAGCAGGGCGTACGGGTTTCACCAGACACTTTAACGCCTTCCCCTCCTCCTCTTGGCCCTCCCGCCTTTTGCCTCTTCCACATGTATATGTAGTCGCTTGCTTTCGGAGCGCGGCGAGGGAGAGAGAGATTTCCCTTGCTCTAGGTAGTTTCTCGAGCGCACACGTCTCGGAGGTCCCTGAATATGTTACACAAGCGCCAGAGAGAGATTGTGATTTTAATAGATGCATCCCTCCCTCTCTCTCGCTCTCCCCTTGACGCACCGGCTCGACTTTTACGAGCGGGCGCGCGTAAATGAAATTTACAAGAGAGCCAGTGCCTTTCCCGCTAAGCGCGCCCTGGTAATATCTCTCCCGCGGCCTCCTCTTTAAACCCTCTCCGAACCGGGCCATTTCTTTTCTCCCTCTCGTTTTTCCGTCTCCTTCCTTTTTTTTTGTTCGCTTCAATTTCCTCTCGGACATTGTTTTATTATTTCAGGCGTTATATGCTTAGTGGCTGGAGCGTATCTCTTTCGCTCTCTCGCGAATAATGTACGAGGGAAGAGCCGTAGGAATTTGAAATTTCTCAGACTGTGTGTGCTTTGTTGGGCTAACCCGGCGCAGGCGCGTGCTCAACGTGTACACATGCTCGCTTTGGCGTGGAGGGCTGCTAAAGAGGCAGGCTATATATGCCGCAGCTACTGCTGCCGGCGGGGGCCGCTGGCACGCGCCTGTTTATCTTATTACAATTTAACGTCTTATTTAATTAAGCGCGCTTATTCGTGCGATCGTATACACTCGGACGTTTTTGGCCCCTCCCCCGCTCCCCTCTCGACTCGCACACTGCTCCGTTAATTACCCGAGTTATACACGCTCTCCCCCTTCGTCCTTGGAATCCCAATTATTTCGCGAAATTTCGCAAAACACAGGCGCAACTTCCGATGAGACATTATTAATTTCGTCCTCTGTCCCCGCCTCCTCCCAGTAGAGCAACTCCATGCACACACGCGGCAAACTTGCAAACGAGTCATGCGAATCCTCGACGATTGAATATGTATAGTTTGAAAACTAGTGCACGGACTACTGCTGCTGCCGCTGCTGCTGCTGCTAGCCTTTTCGCGCTCTCGGACTTGCCAAAGTGAAAAACTCGAGGGGCACGATCAACTGGTGGCGCGTTAGGTTGAATTATATTTTTATCATGCCTGCATTTTTTGGCTATTTCGTGTGTTTACCGGCGGTATTTAATTTGCGTCATCACCCCCGGATTTAGCGTTTATGCGCGTGTGCGTGCGTGGGCGTAAAAAATAAACGAAAAAACAAGAAGAGCGAAATTGTTATATCCAGAGCAAATGTTTGCTCGGAGAGTATATGATGTGCGAGGATTTTTTTCGCCGGAATGCCTGGCTCAATTTTCACGGGGGTATGACAAAGAAAAAAAAAGCTCAGTCGTCTGCATGAAGCTGTTAGCTGGCTAATATAATCGAAATTTTGGGGGAATTAAAGCGAGACACCGTCAGCGAGGCCGATCGTGCTAGTACGTAATTCTAGCCGTATTTATTCTCGTGAGTGTCGAAGCTTATGGCTCAAGCAATAATATAGCGAATTTAATGGCGGAGCGAAGGTGCGAGCAAAAAGTAATTAATACGTTACACAGATCTTTATTAGCCTCGGTGCACGTATTATCCGCGAATATCCTCCTGTTAATTAAGTCCTGACCCAGTTACGTTTCGCGACAGACGAAAATGCAACTATATCTTTCGCTCTCTCATTCTCGCACTCTCTCGTTCTACGCGATGACTTTTCCCAGGCTTAACTCATTCCATGCGATCGAATAACCGAGGAAACTGAGTGTATTCACTTGCTACTTGGAGGTGGCCCTCGTCTCCTTCGGCCAATCATAAAGCGAAAATTAATGGACTGCTCTTTTTTGCTCCTATACGCTTTCCAAGAGTGAAAGAGCGAGAGGGAGAGCGGTCGATTTATCTTCGGCTCGAAACTGAATTTCGAAAGACTGCTTAATAGAAAAAGCGCAAGAGGATTTTCCTTCCTACCCGTAAATTTGCAGGGCTTTTTCTATTTTAATTAAGAGGATTTCGTGCAAGGCTGGACGAACACCGAAGGGATCAGGCTCGAGAGAGCCCGCGATTCGGACACTCTGCAGTTGGAGAAGATCGCTCCGATTGTTGGGCCGACGGGGGGCATTAAAACTTTGTCTCCTTCTCGCGAAAAATACATTCGGCCCGGAGATATTTTTCTTTCCTTACTTTTTCTCGAATCACGAGAAATTTATTGGAAAAAGCTATCTTCATCGCGGAAGAGGCAAAATAATCGAAACTCATTTGCCTGTCTAGCCGTTTATCGACATTAAAAAGCTATTATGCTCGAGATTAATGCGGCAAATTTAGCGAGCCGTGCGTTGCCATCGTTCTCGTTTTACTTCGTATTTAAGCCTATTTTGGCTAAAAATAGTCACTCGCGGCATTTGTTATACGGCCTTAACTACACGCCAGCGCTCGTAATAATATCATTACCAGCGCTTAAACACCTAATAAAGCAGATATCGCGGAGGAGGTAGGCCGGGCTTTTTTATCCACAAAACCCGTCGTCCTTAGAGGATAAAATATTCCTATCTCGCATTTCCGGCTTGGCATCCAATGGAAGTATCTCGCTGGTCTTATCGCGCCAGACTAAGCCTCGGCAAGGTGGTATCGCTATCGCGGAACTTTTCTACCCTCGAGCTTTCTCGAGTATTGCGTGTGTGTGTGTTGGAGGGATGACGAGGTCGGGATAACTTTTCCTTGGATCGGGTGTAATTTACAGGTCGGGGCATGACTTATGATCGTTGTATGTGACATCCGCGCGATGATGGGGCCGCCGACGGCTTGAGTTGCTAATGCAGCCTCGAGGCTGCCGCGAATTATTCAGAGCGCCGGCTTAGCGCTTGGCTTTTACGCTGGGGTAAATTATACAAATGGAATAAAGTTTGCGTTTCGTCGTGCGCAGATGCCACGGGAATTTTAGCAAAACTTGCCCGAGTTGGGGGAAAAAATGTATCTTTCGTTACGAAAGATTACGTCGCTTTTACAATGAGATTCCGAATTTTGTCGAGCATTTCTTACAGCGTCGCCTTTTTGTTTCAATTCTGCACGACTTTGGAGAATATGGAAAATACCGTGTAAACTGTGCCTGGAATATTGTAAAAACCTGTTTACGGCATTTTGTTTGGGCGCTTTGAAAATAACGCTGCGAGGAAAAAGCTTCTTTTCCCTTGTCGGTATGATTATTTTTTATTTATAAACAATTAATGAATTCATGTTTGCGTCATTTCGTACTTTTTCCTTTTTATTAATATTTGCTGTCCTTTTTATGAGCAAAATACAAAGAATAAAAAAGCGAAAAAAAGCAGTTTATATTGTGTAGTTCTCCGTTATAAAGTTGTTACTTTGAAAAGAGCGTTTTAAAATTTTTAAAATAACCCCATAGCAAAGCACTTACAGCTGGTATATCCACGTTAATTATCGGATGGCTCAATATACACAAGTGACGTATCGCGGGCTGTCTCTGGCCGTGCCTCCAGCAGCAAACATATCTAATTCCATAACATTATCATTGGCAAATACGTTGGTTTAGCCCACCACGTATTCATTATAGCCTGATGTACCTAAACCCTGTTATTTTGTACAAATCAATCATGGCTTGTTATTCATTCAGGACCACACGGAGCCCATCATTCCTTCCAATTTCCGTGTTTCTCCAAACACCTCTCGAATCATAGTCTCCCGCTGTTTCAAATTTTTCCTTTTGCCCAATTTAAATATTTAACTTTGATATTTCTCCAAAATCAACCTTAATCACTTTCGTCCTTGCCGGCGAACGCTAACTTATTTGAAAAGCAAATACTTGCTTTCAGGCGTACAAACTCTGGCGGTGCTTCTCTAGCGAGTCAAGCTCTCCGCCTCGGCAAATTAAAAGTTTCGCGTGCGCTTCTTTTCTCTCTCTCCCTCTCTCTCTTTCCCTTTCTTCAAGCAAACATCTCGTTACATTCTCATCTACGCCTTGAAAAGTCATGCCTTGTTATAGGACCAATCATCGACGCTACGATCGTCTGATAATAAGCGCTAGGATATCCGTAACTTTACACCCAACTCCTTTGGCCTGAGAAATAGAGAGAAAGAAGGGGGATGGGGGGAGCTAGTTCGATGGTGCCGAGAGAGTGGGTTATTAGGTGGAATCGAGAACGAAATCCACTTTTGCGGCTCTGGCTCACAAGAGCGGTGTCTACTTATAGTTCGACAGGCAAGTTTCGCTCGCGCGCCATGTTAGGTTTCCATGACTGCTTTCCTATAAGGGGATTTCGGTTTATCCGTTTAAGCCGCCACTCGGCCGCTACTGCAAGACGCTCAGAAGTGCGCGATCCGGCTAATGCGGCTAATTCGTTTAATAAGTTCCGGCGGAGCTTCGACGCGAGACTCTCAATTGATTTTAGACTATCGGACAAAAATTTTCGACTCTACGCCCTCTCCCTCTCCCATATTTTGACCCCGTCGTGTCCTTCTATTGGATTACCGTATCGCATGTAAATTTCTATTGTTCGACTTTTACGATCGATTTAAACATCGGAACGTTTAATAAATATTCAGGCTCTGAATAATCTCCTCAACTCGGATGTAGAGCGATAAATCGCTAGGTGTTAAAGCGTCGAGCGTTGTGTACGTACACGTCAGTCAAACTTTTAATTGCTCTACGTAAATACAAAATTTATTGGGTGTAAAAAGAAAAGGGCGTTAACGTTGCGATTCGTATATTTTGCACTGATATTCGCTGAAATATGTTGCTTGATGTGCTGCTTTATACTGTTTGACGTGCGACACTCTCACTAGTTTATACGCGCCGCTGTATTATATACGCACTAGGTGTGATGACGAGCTGGGAGTGGGGGCGGGAGGGGTGCATTAAAGCAATCGAGTTGGCGGAATTAATCAGGACGTTCAGTCGCTATACGAAATCCATTGGCTCTGATTTATTCACCTTGGGAGTGAGCTTAGGTGGGCTAGAGGCGAAGATGCAAAGTATTTCCCATGCGCCAAAGGTAATACCGGTGTTTATCGTATTTTGGAGCTGCGGCTGGGAGATCTGGTGTACGCCGCGGAATACACGCAATATTCTCGGGTTATAGTAATTGGAAGGGAGCGCGGGGCAGGGGGAGGGGGGCTCTCTTGGAACATCCCCGATGCAGATTGCAAGCTCTCGGCTCGTGGATAGGACACACGTTGTAATGACAGCGGCTTTCAGGGCCTGCAGCCGTATTCTAATGCAGTTTAATTTTATGCGCATCTCGTCATACCGCCAGTGAGGATGGAATTCTGCTGCATTACGAGGAGGAGAAGGAGGAAGTCGAGTGGGAATTCGCGAAAGGGGGACTTCCGTTGAACAAATATTTCACTTCGCGCTCGGATTACCGCGTACACACGCCTACCTCCGCCCGCATTGCTACACACCGATGGGCCGAGTTGGAATTCTTTTGCGCTCGCTTTCCTGCCTCTCCCCTCCCCAGCTTTCTGCTCGGGAATCAACACAATCGTAGCGCGAAGGGGCGTTTTCGCACTGCAACGACGTTAGAATTTCCTCCGGTCAGGTCTTATCTCTTTTAATTTTTCCTTTTATTCCGTCCGTTTGAATTTTTCTTGTGTTTTATGAGAGAATATTGCGCTGGCAGTTCTTTTGCACCGCTACTGCAGACGAGAATTTTGATTAAAATGGCAAATTTTCTCTTTCCCGACATTCGTGTTTACGGGATTATATTTTTCCTCGTTCGCGTTTTTATTTGCTTGGCAAAATATGCGGCATTATATTTGAAAATGTTTGGGAAGGGAAATTACATGTATATATGCAACTAAATTCAATGAAGAGGGTGCGTTTTAACTTCTCTAGAGAAACTTTATTGTTTTATGCTATAAATTTTTATGTTATCGCGCTTAGGAAGAACAGTATTTTGTACCTAATTTCGACGATTAGTCTGATTTGAATCTTTTAAATTACATTATTTTTTGTTTGTTTGCGATAGTAGCGTATAGGATAAAGTAGGATTCCAGAACTGTAATTTAGAGAACGTGCGCCAAAAACAAAAAGAAAAAAGATTGTTTATCAAAGCGATCGGGGGCCCACATTCAGTGGGAAAAAAATCCAGAAAATAAAAAAAGCCCAAAGCTCGGAACAGTGGTGGAAAATAAAATCCGAGCATTACACTTGGGAGCAGTAATTGCGCGAGATTGTAGCGATTTCACAATGACAAAGTGTCTGCGTACCGTGTGAGGCTTGCTCCTCTGCGTTAATCTAGCGCTGTCCACTAAATGGGCTTCGCTTTATCCTGGTACCCCGAGGATCACACCCGCCAATGGCCAATTCAGCTCAACAGATTTGAGTGCTCTGGCTCTAGGGAATAATCGGGGCCGCTCGTTATGAAAAATTCGAGACTACTGCTTGGAGAGGCTTAACTCCTTGAAAGTCTCCAGAGATTTTTCTGCATTGAAGATGCCAACTTGTGAACAAGGTCTCTCGACTTTCGCGATTATACCAATTTTTTTGTTTTCTTTTTTGCAAAGGAAAAAAAATTAAAAGTACGTTTTTCTTTTAACTGATAAAACATTTTACCATTCTGGACGGAATACACCGGAGATTTTTACGCGAATACTAAACAGTGATGCAATGGAATAAATTATTGTTAGAATGTAATCAACTGTTAATGCCACGGTGAGCCGCGCTCTATGCCTGACCAAACGCATTTCGTTCTACTGATTTACAGTTTCGCGAGAATAATTCTTGTAGTTACGCTCGCGTCGCTATTTTGATGTTTAATAAAATAGTAATAGACGATCTAGCCGTTAATCTAAAGCTTACTGCCGAATTCGCCGAGCAGCCGCAAATAAAGGTAGTTAAAATGTGTTAAATTGTCAACTAAGCAGATAATTGCGGCCATCTCGTTTCTGCCAGAGAAATATAGCAGCTGAGCCCCCTAGCGCAATAAAACAAGCTAATAAACGGTTCCCCTATTTTCATACGCAAATTAGCGTATTCTGGACACTTTCTTCAGATTTACTGCGACCAGAGCTAGAAATTAGGGGCTAGGTGGATTACAATTTAAGCACAGTGTTGCACCTCCTTACTCCTTTCCATGCGATAATATCGTATAACACGGAGCAACGCATCAATTGATCAATCGAGAATCAAAGGTTAGAAAATCCAGCGGCTCTGTAGAAATCTCGCGATATCTCTGCAGCAATTCGAGTTTTTCCATCTATCGCTCTCTCTCTCGTGTAAGCGGAGGAAAAAAATCTGTTTTCTCCTACGGATTCTTTGACGATCGAGGGATGGTAGCTCGGAATCCGATAGCTTTCAGTACCATCAACGCGTGTTTTCATCCATGCCTTGGCACGTGTCGAGTTATTTGAATGTGCAAAGAATCCGTGTTCGAGGGTAAACAAAGAGAAATTGAATCGCGGTTCGAGCTTGGCTTTCCCCCCTCCGCCCTGTTTGTGCGCGCACGGTAAGCGTAGTCACAATCGCGGGGATTTTTTTCTCCCTTCGTAAAACGACGACCAACAAAGCTTGCGCAATCGCGGTAAAAGCCTCGTTCTTTTTTTTCTCGTGACGAATTTACGTACGCACGTATGTCTGCGTTACTTGATTTTTGAAATTAAGTTTGTTACATTTTGCATTGTTTGGCGCTTTAGCACAGGATTAAGTTGCTTTTAATTGCTTGCGTTATGTAAATATTTAAAGTGATTTTTTGTGCTATCACGTAATTAGTTGTTAACGAGATCCAGCTGGTAGCCAACGTCAACGCTAAACTTGTTATTTCAAGGGAGATTTAAACTTTGTGGGTTACAACGTTGCAGGACAGCGACAATTTATAACAGGAAACTTGCCCGCTTGGTTGAGCAGCAATAAAATATAATACAGCTTTAGCAACACTAGCGTCTTAGCTCCCTTTGTCACTCATGAATTCCGGAAAGCCTCGATGTGATATACATCGTTTGGTTTCAAATCGAGCACTTACCAACACAGCAAGTGATTGCAATCTTAAACATTTGGACGGCTTTTTGTTACAATGCTCAACTTTCGACTACTGTGCAGTTTATTTACAGAGAGTAAGAAGAAATTTGGAGATTTTTATTTTATCGCAAATTTTTTCAAGGAAAAAGCTCGCTCGGTTGCGTGTAACGTTACTTTGAAATAAAAATATATACGAATTTCAAGGAGCCACAGAAAACTAAGAAGTTTGAAATTTTGAGTTTGCAAAATAGCGCGGTCCGGTGTTGCTATATGAATTGTTTTGGATAATAGTAGAATTGTAACATTTTATTATTATAGACAATGTGATAATCTTGAAAGCATTAATCTTGCCTTTTCTTTTAAAAAACTTTTTAAAGTATGATTAAGATAACTACAGAAAAAAAGAAATATTACACTTAATTAAGTCACAAATTACGTAAATAAAATGATAAAGATGATAAATAAGTACGTCTCCTTGTTTGGATAGCTAATGAGTTTTTCTTAGCGAAATATAGCATCTTAAACTTTAAATTAAATACTTGAACAGAGTCCACGAGTTATTACTCAACAATAATTCATAACGTAAAATTTCTTGTGATCAATTAATAACACAAATGTTGTCCTCAAAATAATAAAACTTTTATTACCGAACAATCAGGCCACAGTGTTGAAATAGTCAAACATGTCTTTAGATAGACCCCGTATTGGCTATAAATAATTGGAAGGAACGTCTAAAGGGAAAGTAAAGCGATAAATCAGTTTCTCACGTTCCGGCTAATCCTTGGTAAATCGCAATTTTCCAGGAGCACCATCGAGCTAAAACCAAACATTTATCTTGATCTCAAGCGATCTAGAACCGAGCGCTTTTTTCGTCGCGCTTGGCCATCTGGCCGCGATAATAAAAAGCGCAAAGACGTGTCTGCCGAAAGAAAATTCGGCTGCGCGCGTCACGTAATTGGCCCGGTAATGGCCATCACGGCCGTTTAGCATCACTGAATCCTCTGCCGAAAGTTAGATGGGACTACTATCCAACGATATTTCCGCTAGATAAATTAGAATAATTGAATCATTACGTGCAGGCAGGGGAGGTCTAGAAGAGAAAGTTACGAGAATGCAAGTCCGTAAAAAAGTGTCGAGGTGCTGAGGCACAAGTTATTAAACTGTCAGGAGTGCTTTTTACGGCGCGTGTCTTTGGATCTCTCGGTTTTCCGTTTGAACGATTAATGCTCGTTTGCGGTGAGTTACGCGAGCTTCTACAGCTGCTGCTGTCGCCTCTACTACATCGCGATGAATCAACTGGCTTGCATGAAAATCTTTTGTTGGTATTTTGTTCGGTTTTTCATGGAGAATAATCGTTTTATCAAAGGACTTTTAATTAATATTCAATTTGAGATAATTATGTTATAAATAAACATTTTCAGTCGTTTACGGACGACAAATCATTGTTTTAACAATAGAACACATAAGCTTGCCCAAAGTCATATTTCACCGAGGCAGTTCAATACTACACTGTTATCGCGTATATGCATTGCGCGTGTAACTAAATAGCCATTGCTATTGTACGTTTATCTGTTACAATATTTTAACCTGTTCATGACATGTAATTATGTGTAACACTCGGATTTTAGCTTGTGTTTAATATTATAGTAATTGTGTTTTTATGGTTTTACAATGTAATTCTGAAATGTTTTCTTATTCTACTTTTTGTTCGTTTTTTTATATAGTATTAAGTAATGTATGCCTTATGAGTATATTTTAATAACGGAGTAAAGTAGGGAACGATGTGGTCTCACGAAATCGAAATACGCTCTAATGAACATAAAAATGCTGATTTATTGTGATTGTATCTAAAATTTCAATAAAATAAGAATAAATGCAGAGAAGAAAAGCATCAAGAGTTTGATAAAGCTTCTATTATTCGCCATTTTTCTTTAGAATTCTCCGCGCTATTTCGATAATCGCCGGATCTTAAGCAATGCCGCAACATTTTTGTCTCCCTCTCAAGGATCGTCTTATTATTTCGTCACGAAACTTTTCATTAAAACTCCGCCCCTTCGTTTCTGACCTTTAATGCGAGTCAGACACGAAAGACAACTCGTCATCGGGCCATTTGAACGAGTACTCATTAAGTTATCGATTCTGAACGAAAGGCGGCCGAGGTGACGTTGCAAAAATGAACGACACCGCTTCTGGCCTCTCCGGCCGGCACTTACTCCGGCTTGCGGAATAAAAAAAAAAGAAAAAATAAGTGTCAACTTAACTGACGTCATTCGCCATTCACTTTTTTATCGCAGATTAACGTAGTCGTGCCATCTGGATCACCGACGTTTTCTTCGTTAGATGAGTTTTCCCGGCGCTTGTCTCGAATCTTTTTGCTGACACTTTAAAATTCTAGTGCCGGCAAGAGATGAATTTGGAGAATACAATATCACTGTTACTGCAAAGATTATTGGATACGGCTGGGCTTATAAGCGCAACTGTGTCTACTTTATAGACGACTGAGATTTATCAGAAATATACTTATTGTTTTTTTAACGATTTTATGGTAATGAAAAGGTTATCAAAATTGAGCGTTCAATTATTTCGTTAATTAAAAAGAAATTGAAAGAAAACGTAAATGTTGGATTATTACACGAATTTAACGTTGTCCTTATGAACAAACGCTGAGTTGTAACAGGGAATTGGCAGAAACAAGAAGGTTTAATTAAAATGTACACGCACAGGGAGAGAGCTCGTGATATTTTGACAAGCAATCGATGCCGCAATTTTTGCGTGCTCCAGAGAGATATACAAGCTGTACAGCTCGTAGCGATACTACCGTAAAAGGAAAGAGGAGAAAACAAAGGCCGCCAGAATCTTCGACGAGCAATATCGTTGGCAAGCCCCCACCGCGAAATGGGAGTCGTTTCAGCTCTTCTCTCCCTCTCTCTTTGATATTGGCGCGCGTCGAAACGGTTGTTTGTCGCGCCCGCCGAATAACAAGCAGCAAATAGCGTGTACTTGTCGTTCGATTTGGGAGGAAAAAAGGGGATTGCCGAGCTAGAATTGCGCCTTCCGACCTAGCTATTATTTTCGATCGACCGCAACGCTAAGAAATAAAGCCGAGATACTGTTTCCTAGCGCGTCAAACTGAGAATTCTTCTTTTTTCTTTAATTTTTCGAATACCGCCAGATTTATTTCAAATCAACAAGTTCACATTGCACGTAAATTTCAGTAGCCGAAAAAAAAGAAAATTACTGTATTTCCTCTTGTGACCTGCGTAAATTACGACGAAACTCTGAATTGCGCAATCCAAAGAGCCAAAAAAAAAGAGAAAAAAAACAGTGTAAAAAAAGTATCGAAGCAACGCGTATGATTTAATTTATTTGATTTGTTCTTTGCCAGCTTGATGCAAAATGCGTTCAAAAAAAGTGAGAGAGAAAAAGGGAGAGAGGGACAGAAGGAAAAGCGAGAAAGGTGGTTTTGACTTTGTATATAGTAAATCAGATCGAGGGCCTCTATCGGTAGGCCGGACACGCGCAATGCATTGTCAGCGCAAATAAAATCAGGGCGAGCGAATAGCCAAAAGTTCAAATAAGTTTAATTTTCTAGTATCGCTGCGATGCTTTTGTAAAATTCTAACCGACACAACAACAACGAAATCTCGGTAATCACTTTTCAACGCTGTAGCGGGCTTGATTACTAACTCTAGTTTTATTAAACGTACGCGCCGCAAATAACTCGTGCCCAATTGCAAAATCAGTCGTAAAAATCAACATCAAAGAGCCGCTCAATTGGGTAAAATCAAACGGTTTGCAGAATCGGCGTATAGGAGGAGCGAAGGGAACGCGAGTGCCGGGGCGGGGAGGGGGAGGAGGGGTAATCGATGAGCGCAATTTGTCACGTATAAAGCATGCAATGCAATGCCTCGAGCTAATTACATCGGACTGCACGATTTAGTTGCTCTCGTGCTCTGCAACACTGATCGGATTTCGCGGGGAAGAGTTGTGTCGGGGCGCGGCGGACGAGCCGCGTGTTAACTTCAGATATATCCGTACAATACCGCACGGGGTTACGCGCACGGCGCATTTAGCTGTCTCTTTTTCTCTCTTCCTCTCTCGCTCTCGGCCAATTATTCCTCTGTGTTCTTCTACCTTAATAGAACGCAACTGTAATTGAACGCTCTCGAGCTTCATTCTATGTCCTCGGCGAAAGCGGAGACTCGTGTTCCGAAGGGAGGACTACGGGGGGGGGGGGACAAGAAAGGAACCAGGCAGATGAGAGTTGCCGCCAGTTTGTCTCGCGTTTCACAAATATAATTGTCGTCTCCGGTTATTAGACAGCCGCCGTGGCTGCTGCTGACCTTAACTTCGATATTCCCTCGGATTGACTATTTTCCACGGGGTGTTACGCTGATTTATTCGGTCTTTGATTAACAGCTGTGGCTTTATTATTCCTACGTCAACTGCAAAGTCAGCGTCGAAGGGCCAAGCTCGCTCCGTTGTCCTACATGTCGCGTCCAATTTCGTCTCATCCGCGTTAACCGTTTTATCGCATTTCATCGGCGGGGTATACATAGTATAGCCCGAGCGAGAGGGCCTTTCAAGTTTCTCTTTGTTTTTCTCGAAATTGGCGTATCAGAATGTTGCGGCGAAGCAGCGACAACAGCAGCGCCGGTAGTTGCGAGGAATGCCTTTGTTGGCCCTTATACCAAGCCTCCTCGCCGCGCTGGAATTATTGATTCTTTCACGAGAGAGAGAGAGGAGGCCCTTTGTCGCCCGGTGGTTTTCGCTCCTTTGTAAACGCTGCCCCGGCTGCTATACACTCCTCCGGTACCAACTTCCGATCAAGTGTCTCATTGACTATAACGCAGTGGTGCGCTCACTGTCCGTAACATTAAGATGACTTTTGGCGAGGCAACAGCAGCGTACGTGCATTTCTCGTGGCTTTGAAAGCTCGGAACTTTTACAGCAAGTCAACGTGTGTGCATATACGTGCGCGCGCGCGCGTGTGTGGATGGGTGGGGGTGAGATGCGAGCGTGACGGAGCGTTTCGATTAAAAATACGGCAACTCCATCTCACTCACTGTCAGCGTCAGGTGGCGCGACGGTGGTTTATAGAGGAATACGAGCGGAGGCGGGAGAATGTAAAGGCACGCCAGAAAAATCAAGAGGGAAAGGTGGCTGGGTGGCTGGCTGACGCTGGTGGGGTGCTGCTAGACCAACCTGTCGAGGGCGATGGCCACCAAGTGTAGAATGGATGCGGTGCAGCAGAGGACGTCGCTGCTGGTCCACATGTCACAGAGCTCCGGGCCGAGGGTCCATTTATGGGCGACCTTGTACACGGCTCCTGCCGACAATGCCGCACTAAAACGTCTGGGAGCAGCAGCGGCCGCGCCTAAGTGAACGCGCGAGCGCGCGAGACGCAAGCCCGACCACGGCGCGGTCTTTTTCGACGCCGCTAAAAGCCCGAGCCCCCGCAGGCCCTCTTCGCATCAACCTCTGACCCTGTTTACGTCAGCATCAAGCTCCGAGAGAGCACGCGCGCCTCCAGCCCCGCACTCGCCTTTTTTATCCAGCATCGCGCGCGCCTGTTTTACTTCTTTTTTCTTGCTGCTTTCTTTATTTCGTTTTTATCCGGCGTTCGCCTTCCCGTGGGAACTTTTTAACGGGTTTGTTACTCCGGAGCGTTGATAAAAATGACAATATCCCCGAGGCGTAGGGAGCGGCAAGATGTCCGGTGGCGAGGGAATTGTAGTTTGCCGAAGATATCGAGTAAGACGTAAATTAAGCGTTGGGAAATTTGAAAGCTCTCCCCGATACGTTGGGGGGGGGGGGCTACATTGCGCGGACCCGAGAGCTGGTTAGAGGAAAAGTGACAGTTTGATTGATTCGGCTGCGAAGAGGCGCAGAGTGTAGCCGAGGCCGAGGCTGGGCAGGCGGAAGATCGGATTTGCGTCTCGGCGCTGCTAGAGCGGCAGTGTGGAAAGGCACTCACCCAGCGGCATGACGAGACAGGCCACCAAGAGATCGGCGACAGCCAGCGAGAGGATCAAGTAGTTTGACACGCTCTGCAGATTGCGCTCCATCAGTATTGCGGCTATCACGAAGACGTTGCCTGCAAAGAGAAAACAAAAACAAAACGTCCACTTTACTATTCTCCTGATTTTTTCTTTTCTTTTTTTTTTTAATTTTTCTTTCAGAATTATTCGTACAAAGGTACTACGCATTAGGGGGATTAGTTTAACCATTTGAAAATCAAGACTCTTGAGTTAACTTTCAAAGGCTCGCCTTGAGCGGACTATTAAAAAGTTTTCAATTTTAAATTTTCAGTGAATACGCTGGGATATCTCTTTCATAAAAATTTTCCAAACTTTCAAAGCCAGTCTTCAGAAATCTTTGAAAGAGTTATTCCCCGCTAGGAAATATTGATATATTACTGGGAAAAAATTTTACAAAATTATTACGGAGTAGTGGAATTTTTGCCACAGTCACGAACAAAAAAAAGGCAATCCAAAAATACCGCGTCTATTCGAAAAAAAGAACGATAGGTAATTATGTTTGGCAACTCGAGTCTAAAGTATGACTCATCGAACTTATCCTAAAAAATCGAAAAAAAAGTCGAGCGATGGAGCGCAGGAGGAGGAGATTTAAGTATGAAATATTACATTCCCATGTAAATTCGGTATAAAAGCGCAGTTATTATCCAGCCAAGCACATAGTTCAATTTAACGGGGCCTCCATGCCTCGGCCTCATAATTCATAATCCAAACGCCATAGCTGTACGAGAAGAAGCAGAAGAAGAGTGGAGCGATAGAGGGAAGGGAGAAGGGTGAGGAGGCGGAGGAGATGAGTAGTTTGGCTCTGTTTCGCTCTGTTTCGCGCGCATCTTGAGCTCACGGAGCACAACGCAGAGACAGAGAGGGAGAGATGCGCGGAGAGGAGGTTGGCGGCGAGGCGGAAGAGAGAGCTGCCCAGCCGCGACGACGCGTAACAAAGGCGACTTTTACGCGGCCCCGGGATTTGGGTAGCGCGCGCGCGGGCACAGAGGCGTAGAGTTACCCTCTAGCCGTTATTGATGATCCGGCGCGCGTCTCGGCCCAAAAGTTTTCGACTCGGCAATCCTCTTCCCTATTGTGTCCCGACACTGAAGACATGTGTGCGGCCGAGTGAGTGAAAGAGAGAGAGAGAGAGAGAGAGAGGCAAAAAGAGAGAGAGAGAGAGAGAGCTTAGGATATCATATTTCTTGGAAGCCAGAGAGCGAAATTCGCGCTGCTACTGCACTGTGCTACAGTCGGCTAGAGCTGTGAAAGAGCGCAGTCGCGCGATAAACGTCATGGTGCTTTTCTCTCTCGTGATCCATTCTGCGTTTGAAGACCGAGCCCCATTCCTCCCTCGACACCTCCTCCTCCTCCAGCTCCTCTGGCTATATGAAAGAAACACTTGGAGCGTAAATTGCCTGTGTTTGGTCTAATTTAGCAAGACCCGAAGCTATAGCTCGATTTTTTTTTCATTTTATCTTTTTTTAATTTTATCCAGTTTTTTTTTAGGGTAAGGGGGGGGGGAGTAAGCACTGCCTTTTCTTCAAGAGCGCGATTTTTTTTCCTTTGTCTGTAATATTCGCGATGACATTTTTCTGTCGACGTGTTTATATCAATATTACTTTTTTGTTCCAGTCTTTGGAAAAAAAAGTAAAAGATATTTAATTTTTATTACGTTTTTCAGATAACCGTATATCCAATACATCAGCCAGATATTGAAAATATTCGAAAAATGTCAGCTTGTAAAATGTAAACTAAGAAAGGAGTCGGATAGAAGGAAAAAACGACATTGAGATGTTAACATTTATCGAGGTGAGTACAATTCCATTTCTTACGGTATACGCTTGAATATAATTTTCGATCGGAAATCTACGACTGCAAGAATAGTGCGCAAGTGCGCTTGTCGCATCGGTAAAAACTAAACTTACGGAAACTGCAACTGTTACTTCAAAATTGGTTGTAAAACGCCGATGCCGGAGTATATAGTTCATAGATACCTATCGAGCTTCCGGTCCAAACTCCAGCAGCGACTCTTCATTGTTAAAGCCGTAAAAATATTTTTCGTTTCTTTATTTCCACAACTTTTCCTTCTTTCCGCGCAGAACTTTGACAAAAAAAAAAAAAAATGATAATTTCTGAAAGTCTTTAGATTTACTAAGCGAGTAGATATATCAACTCAAGAGAGTATCAATTTCCCATTGCTCGCTAAGAAAAACGCTCGTTTAAAGTAAATTTTGGAAGAGAGCTAAGGCCATCAATTGAAGATAGTGCGAGTTCCTTAAATTTGCCAGAAAAGACAATACCGTGGAGTGAACGAACGATTACTAGAGCACGCCAATTAATTATCACCGAGAATCAAACTTCCTTTCTCTCCTCCCCTCTTTACATTTCTCATGGTTTCCCGAGCATTAATGCTGCTCATTCTTCGTTACCGCTAATTACCATTCTCAATAGCGCCGTTAATTACCTCAGTAGCAAAAGTTTAAAATACTCCATTGCTCTTGGTGAAGTGGGAATTCGTTTACTACTCCCAAAAGGTTTTCCGGCTTCTTTGTCTCTTTCTCTTTCTCTTTTTTTCGCCAGGCTCGCGCTGAAAACTGAACAATTCGAGCTTTGCGATTCTTTTTTTAAAAGCGCGAAGACGTATAACCTTCTAAATGGTCTATACGGAGAGAAAAGTTTTGTAAAAATTAGCATAATACTCTGGTGATAATGGGAGGGTCCGCGGTGTAAAACGTTGAAAATTATTATAGTTTTCAGAATTACGGAATATTTCATAAACAGTAAAAAGTACAAGAAACATTTTTCCCGTAAAAAATGGTATTCTTTTTAAAATTTTTTTTCCGTCCGCTATATGCATATGGATTTTTATTGATACACAAGCTGTTGTACGCGTTTTATTCCAGCTGACCAACCAAAACGTCGGATATTATTTTAGCCGCGTCGCTTGTGTGTAGCAGGGATATAAAAAAAAAGTCGTGTAAGAACTTGTTAAAAGTCAGGACGAAAGGTATATAGCGTGCGCACAGTCGTAGAGGGGGGGGGAGATAAGGAGAGAAGAGAGCAGCGGATCTTATTTGCCCGAGGCGCAAAAGTGCGAGAGCTGCGGCAGCTGGCTCTAAGACAGCCATATTCCCGGCGCTGCTCTTGCAACTGAAATTTTCGTCTTCATAACCCGCGTGCTTACAGTCGGCTGCTTTTTATTCCGTTCCTCCGGCTACGGGCACATGGGACACCAGCGGGCCGCAAAAGCTGCAGTTTTCTTTTACGATTATTCTTCCGCGCTCACTCTCTTTATCTCTCCCGCAGCGAGGGAGAGCGAGCCTTCAAGCTCGAATGCGATTTGTCGCCCAGGCCAGCTTAATAAGATATCTTGAAAATCGACTTTTCCTCAACGTCCTCGATAAATTCACCTACGACTGGAAAATTACATTCGGTCTCTCTGTTCATCACCTCGAGGAGAACATAAACAGGTGCGAGAGGAAAAAGGCACTCGCAGCAAATAACCTTTGCCCACACACATGCGACTTACTTGCAACGCCGCGTCATTTGCTAAAAGCAGGGGATATTGCACACGAGGTACCAGTGTAACTTATAAGCAATTACTCGCATGGCTTTTATTCATTTCGCCGGGGGAGGAGGCGGAGGGGATCCGTTAGAGTTACGCTTGCCGTAAAACCCGAGGCATAAATATGAATACCCCGGGAACAATGCGCGGCCGATATACGCGCTTGGCGCTCCTTCGTAAGCTCTCCCTACTTGCGTGTGCCTTTTTCAAAACTTCCAATGCTTCTGCAGAGTAAAATTCATGCGCGCATTCAAGACGTTATTTAGCCCGGCGGCGCTTTTTACTGTCCCGCCAAGACTTCGCGCCGCCGTACTCGTAACGAACGGATTTTAGTATGTCGCTAACGCGGCTGGAAATAATTCCGAGTCTTCGGCACATCAGCTTGGCTTTATTTGCATTTTAAGGGCGTATACGGCTTGGACCGTTCACCCTAAGGAGACGACTGCGAAATTTCGTTTTTAGATTGATATTTAAGTTTGCTCGGGCCTCGCGCGCGCTCTCTCGGCTATTTAAATCGGCCCCGATTAATGCAAATCTCGTTATCATCCTAAAACGCTTTAATTGCGCCTGACACCGTAGAAACTTGAGCGGAATTGTTAACAAGAACGCGGGCGACCGGCAAGGAGGGGCGGGGCTAAAGGAGAGAATTAAGGTAACTTGCCTTGACCTCGGAATACCGTGGTTTCTAAACTTTATCCACCACAAGACAGAGAAGCCGAGCGACCCGAGAATGATCCCTGTCGTCTTAGGCTCAACTCTAAAGTATTGGAATTTCCTGATTCGCAATATTTGCCGTCTATTAATATAACAAGTTCGCCCCTTACCGCCCTCCCCCGTACTTCTCCTTGCTCGGCATTGCTCGAGTTTCAACAATTTTCGTTGGTATTCCAAGACGATTGTTCCGCTTAGTTCCCTCAGCTTAACTGTAAATTACAAAGTTCAGCCTATAATGCGGATTGACGCAAGTCTGTCATCAAAACGCGACGATTCTCACCGAGCCGACAACAAATTTGCCATACAGCTAAAATAATCTTCAACTTCTCGCGAGATCCGCATAAGTTTCCAAAGGCTTTTAGCAAATATATAATTATAGTGTCACAGCGAGTGGCAACAGTCTCGGTCATCGACAATTAGGCCACGGCGTCCATTCATCGTGGAAGCTATAATCGACGATTAACGAGCAGCCCGAAAGTGTTGACGTTAGCAAATTTCTCGCGACGCGGCAATCGGGTGTTTATAGGACGCCGCTTGAAAGAGAGGGACATAGAGAGGTAGCAAGACACAACTCTAAAACTGGAAAGTGGTTCAGAAAGAACGAGAAGAGAGGGAGGGATGAAAAGCAAAAGTAAGCAAAACGGTCAGTGCGCGCGATAAAGCGCGCTGTTAGATTTCTAGTGCTTATTGCGCTCGAACGGCTTGCAGTATAGCGTCAAGTCGAACGAGAGAGCGTTGCACAGCCTGCCTTTTCTAGATAAGAACAAAAATTTAGGACGCGGCGTAATCGTGCTGCTGCCTGTATACCGTTAAGACGATGGTTATATCCCGCGAGTTGTGTTATCGCCCGAATAATCTTAAGCTGCCTCGTTTACCCAATTCTTTTAATGCTCCAAACACGACGAGACCGCCCGCTTATCCTTGGTCGTTCGCGAAGTATCGACAGTGTACGCGGCTCTCGAAGTCATTTCAATCAAGTTGTTTAAAGTTCGCGGATATAAAAATAATTCAAACAAAATATTATAGAATGAATATGAGTGATGGGCAGTCGACAAAGTATACAACGAGCATTTCAATTATCGTAATAGATTGTAAATACTTAAAAACAAATTTTCTATACATTTTTCCTCGAGAGATTAAGCCCGTGGTTTTAATATTCATGTATACGTATCCGAAAGAAAATGAGTGACGGCCCGAACTATCAGTAGCATATAGTTTTAGGAGAACAAAGCACTTCAGGGGGGAGGAGGGTAAGAGGGGGAGGAGGGATGCCGCTGAAAGATCGTGACGGGAGCCGACAGTTGGAGAGGGAGGGATGGACAAAGAAGCAGCGTCGAGAGGGATAGAGAGAAAGAGCCCGCGGCCGCGGCGGCCGTTCGCGCGGCGATATTGAAATGTCCGCGCGAAGGAGCGGGCTACGCGGCTCGCGATATAGCCGTCAAAGCCCGGTGCTTGACGCGTGGCTCTGCATACATATATATCTGTGCAATGGGATTCACGAACGAAAGCGCCGGGATATGCGGGGCTTCAAAGGCCCCTTCCTCGCCCTCTCTCTCACCACCTCCTCCTCCTCCTCCACGAGCATACTGACCGCGAAGTTATATTGCAATTTTCGATTGTATCCTCCCGTTCGCCCACCCTCCCACTTCAATCTGCTGACGGATAACTTTTATACGTCTGAGAAGCTCTGCACTCTCTTGCTTTCTCTCTCTCTCTCTTGCTCTTTTCGGATATAGGATTTGTAGTTTGTTTTTGAAAATTAAAAAAATTACAGCCTAGCCTCTCCAGAGGTTGGATATCGTCACCAGGGACGAGGCGTGCTTTCGTTGACCTCGTTCGTAAACTAAAAACTAAAAAAAATATAACCGCACTCACGTTTATTGCTATTGGACGAAAAGTTTTTTTTCCTTCCTCTTTCTCGTTCTCCGTCTGTTTTTATTGAGATATAAAATATTTATAGATTTGTAATTCTGGAAAGACAAAAAAAGAATGGGCGAGGGGAAAATTTCATTGAAAAATAACCGTAACTATGTGGGTCGAACACTTTATAGCTTTGGAAAAGGGTTTTCACGGAAAGCACAAAAGTTGACAGAAGTTAGCTTTAGCTTTTCATTGTGCCAAGAATTTTCATCCGCTATTATTTTATAGATTAACGCAGGAAGGATCAAGGACTATAAAAAGGAAAATTCCGATTCAGCTCATTTTATTATCAAAGACATAAGCTCGTCGTTACATCAGCCGTCACGCATATGTGTAATTGTTGGACACGCATTTCTCGAAAAGCCGCCAGGCTTCCGCATTAATGAAAAACAGAATGAAACACAGTGGAAACTAATCTATTTCACTCGGTAGATCGTAAAGTTAGATATCTGCACGCCTAAGTTTGTCCATTCTCGTAAGAGACTTAGCCTTCCCCTTGGGTGGTGAACTAAAGTCGCGATGGCCAGCGCCTTCGTCGTCCGGGTCGTCGTATAGATTCAAGTCGCGTCTGTCTTGGAAACGTACTTTCCCTCATTAAAAGCTCCAGCTGGACCATCGTCGCCCTTTGACTGACGAACATGACATCCGACCTCCCCCGGCTCTGTGTATTTCCGGCTTGCTTCTCTCTTTCTCTCTTTCGAACTGTGGTTAGCCGTTGTTGTTTCCACTTGCTCTACCTTCTCTCCTCGTCGCATTGATTCCTCGAGACTTGTTCTCTTCCTGGTCATCAGATGACCGGTAAATCCGAGCGGATTTTCCGGATAGCCGTGACATTTCACCTCTCTCGATTTTACTCTGGCTTTGCTCTCCTTTGACGCGTCGCTTTTGTCTCTCGACTTTTCATGTTTTACCTCGCCTTACGGCTCCCCGGGCTTTCTCTCGACAATTTTAGCTCGGCAATCAGATGGCACTTTCATTACTTCCTTGTACTATACCGGCATCTCTCCCTCTCTCTCTCTCTCTCTCTCTCCTCTCCCTTCAATATTGCTACCACGCACGTATACTACACGGGAATTATTCAGATTGAATACGAGCCCTGACCTGAAATTGATTTCTTGCCGGATCAATCAAATCAGTATTCTAATTCACGCGAGTCTTTATGCTCCAAGTTATTGCGCTCGAGTTTCTCCCATTTCAATTACAAATGACTTGGCGAATTTCAATTAATCCGACGTTTTGTTAAGAAGAAAGAAAAAGAAACAGCAAACATTATCTCATACGGAATTGATATCTCAACGTCAATTCATCGGATATATATTCAGTATGGTATAATAGATATCGGGTTTATCGAGGCTCGGGTATCTTGAACGATTGAACTTGCGGCAGGAGGAATTCGAGTATTATCGGCTTTTGTTATCTATATCAACGAGATGCGGCCAACATGTGTTGTTGCGCACTGATGTACTTTAAATTTCTTAGTCTGGGTTTCGATGAACTGCTTCATTCGATTATGAGCTTTTGATAAGGATGTACTCCTCATCTGCGTCCTCGCAGGATCGCTTCGGTGGATCGAACACTATTTTCACGACACTTGCAAAAGCCGTAGCCAGCAGTAGGATAACGAGAATAAAGCGAAGCAGGCTCATGGTGCTCGAGAGGCGACGTTTAATTTTTCCGAGCGTTTGCAAAGTCAAAGTATAACTAAGAGCTCGCAAAGTTTCCTGAGGCGCTTACGACTCGGCCTCGGCCCCTTGAACATTTTGCGCTTGTGATGTCTTTATCTTTTTTACGAATACCTTTACTGCGGTCTTTGTAGTTTAATATGCGTTGGGAAAAAAAAACAACTTCACGAACTTGAACAAATATTGCAGGCTGCCGAGAGAGTGAGTGAGTGAGAGAGAGAGAGAGAGAGAGAGAGAGAGAGAGAGAGAGAGAGAGAGAGAGAGAGAGGGAGAGATAACGCGAGGTACGCCGAGCAGTGCAACTAACGAGTTACCGACTAAGCTGCTCTTTCTTGCGGTCTTAACTTTTAATTTGCCAATCGTTTCGGTTTGGATGTCAGTTGTTGGACACGTGACGTCAAACTGTTCTTATTAACCATGATTTGTCTTTTGCTTTCTTTTTCTTTTTTAATACGAGTTGGTAGCGTGTACAAAGTGTGAGTATAAACTGTCATAGGCATAGGCAGCTTTTTTATTCGTCATGTTGTTATTCTTACCGTCATTGACGTCACGCGCGTGTTTTCTATAAATACACGAAGGTGGAAATTCCCGTTATTCGCGAAATTCTCAAGAGTAAATTAGAGGCAAATTGAAAAGCGACGAACGCCGAGGGGCGAGCTTGCGAAGAAAAGCCCCGAAAAATCCGTCGTTTAATTAATTTTGATGAATGCATATTATCCGGCTTTTAATTATATATCCCGAGCAGTGACGGTAACGGCACGTGGCGAGAAGGGAGAAAAGTTGGCAGCCCGGCGACCCCGAAAAATTCAAAAGCCGAAAAAGAAACAAGTCACAAATGACATTCCGAGCGAGCTTTCTCTCTCTCTCTCTCTCTCTCTCTCTTTCTCGCTATCTTTCACACGCGTGACATCGGAAGATGCGAAGCTTCTTGCCGTAAAAAAAGCTGAGCCAACAGCGGACCTCGTTAATTCTTGGGGGAGGGAATCAACGGCGTCTGAGCGGCAAATTCCTCGACGAGCGAAAAAGAAGCGCGTCCCTGGGGAGGAGGCTGGAGGGAGGGAAAGAGGCGGGGGCGAAAGAAGCGCATTGTGTACTTTTAATCAGGCCGAACTCCCTCGGTCGAAACGACCGCAATTATCTCCGAGGCGTGCGAGAGTCCCGCTGCGAGGATAAGCGCGCCACGCGCTTTTCTCTCCTACACTCGTGTGTCTCCCCCAGCTTATCCCCACTCCATACATCCTCATCTTTCCCCTTCCCGCGTAAGAGCGTACCATTTGCTAATTAGAAAAAGTTGGCATAATTTTGCTATATTACCAGTTCCGTTAATTAGGCGAGCCTTTGTTTATCCAGCTGTAAATTTTTCATTTTCGAGCTGTACGACTTTTTTTAAACGGCTTGTTACAACTAGTTTACATTTGTTTTTGCTTGACTTTTAAGGATAATAATGATTATTACCGAAATTTCTAGGATTTCATATACTAGTTAGTTAAGAAAGTATATCTTTTAAATCTGCGACAATAAAGTACTACTGAGTGACAAAAAAATATCGCCCGATTATACGTTGAAGATATGTAGGTGTGCCAGAGCCAAATGAAATTCTGGCGGAACGGGCTGGCGAATTGAAAAAGACGTCTTTATCTTGGGGGAGAAAATCTGGAATGGAAATTTTCTAGTACGGGCTTCGTCAAACGAACTGACAGGATATGAGATTTTCATTGCAGCCAATGTTGGATCCTTCAAGTGTACTTTCAAACTTTTAACTTCTTTAAACTTGTAAGACAATCGCTACTCTAGACGCCCTGTCTCGTTTCACTTTTTCGCTCCGGGGATAAATCCCGTTCTTGCCCAGCCCCTCTCTTGCTTCGCTTTTTATAATTTTATATTCAAAACTTTTCGCGTATACATTATCGGCAATCAAAAATTTGCAAAATATTGTAATTAAATTACGTTTTTCCGTGAACTCTTCGATTAATTTCCCTCGCCCCACAAATGTACTTTCGCTGTTCTTCGAAAAGTCTACAATACCCGTAGCCCTCGCGGCAATTTTTATTCAACAATCTCAATTTATCAACCCGACGTTCCGCCCTGCTGAAAACGCGCACTAGCCCCGGCAATTAGAAAAGCCAATGGATTCAGCCTCAAAGTCTAGCGATTCTCGTCAGCAGCAGTAGCAACAACAACAACAACAACAACTGCAACAAACAACAAACTGACTCTTGGCCCAGAGCCGAAACTTTGGCTTCATCAGTGGTTCGCGCGCTGTACTCTGCACCCACCTAGCCCTACAGCTGTACAGGCTCTCCTCGCACGCACACGGCGCAATCGAATTCCAGAACAGTAGCAGCGTTGCTGGTAGTAGTGGTGGTGGTAGTGGTAGTGGCGGCGGTGGGGATGCCTGTAGCAACTTTGCAACCCGCTAATCGAGCCCGATTCTTCGGATCTAGCGAGAGAATGCACCGAGAAAGAGAGATAGAGAGAAGGAGAAGGATAGCGGGAGGTGGCTCGTCGAGCACGTAGTCACTCCGTCGCCTTTGGCGTAACGGAACTTTCCTTCCCGCCTGCAGCGCGGTTATGAAAGCCCGGTGAGTTTTCCTGCCGCAACACGTGCCCCTTCAGGCCCTCAGGGCACTTCTGGCATTCATCTTGCGCCTCGGCCAAGTTTCGATTGTCGGCGCAGCCGGCGCGTGAAGCTTCTATACCCCCCCTCACCCTGCCCCTACCCGTCCGTCTCATCGCCACTTCTACCCCTTGCTTCGGCTGGCGCTTCCCTCCCCGCCGCCTCTCGCAGGCAATTAGTCGCCGATCGGTCCTGTGCGCGCGCGCCTCTCTACTCCGGGGAATACATTCCCTCTCGCTTACTCTCCACGGCTCTTGGAGAGCAACAGCTATCGGATGCGGAAACGTCGGGCCGGATTTGCCTCGGTCTACGGGACTCGGGACTTGATCCTTTCTGATCTTCTCCGGGCGTACTCGCTTCCGAGTCGCCTGCCTAAATGGGAACGTCGATGTCACTTTGGTAACTACGTGGCTCCCCATAATCCAAGCCCTTCCTCTCCCCCCCTCGATTCGCCCCCCGCGCAACCGGCAACACATCCTCGGGCTTACGCCCTGCTAAAATTTACTTTCTCACGAGCGTATCATAAACGTCAATAACTCCGCAACTTTTCCTCGAGTTAGCTGCGGGAGGATATGGCGGGGGTACATGATGGTGGGCGGCTGCGAAAAAAGGGGTGATAAACACCGAGAGCGAGGCGCAGAGCGTTATCGCGAGGCCGCGGAAATCGGGCGCGACTCCATGGGCGATAGCATCGTGACGAAGTGTGCGTCTGCCAGGAGTGATCAGCTCTTGCTGTGTTGCTGATATTACGCGCGCCAGCGCGACGTTCGAGCTATCTCCGAGTCGTTAATCATAGGAGAGGGAAGTTGCGGGATAAAAGAAGCGAGAAAATATTGCGCGCCAGCGATGATGACCGGGTTGCGCCGCGCTCGATGCTTTTCTTCGATGCGTCGCCCTCTATAGCGCCCATATCTGCAGGCACTGTTGCCGAGATACATCTCGCGCTCGGCCGCTAAGATTTCTCTTTTGATTTCCGATCCTTCACGTGGAAACGACCGTCTGGTTGAGACCGTAGATTATAGCTAACGCGGTAAATCGCTATCTCGTTCAATTCTTCAGTTTTCTTTTTCTCGTTTTTTGTGATGGAAGATGGGGGGGGGGGGCTTTTTATTCTTTTCCATTGGTTGTTTTTCAAAGTAAAAGTTTCACTTAGCTTTCGGAGGCAGCGAAATGCGCTTTGTAGAATAACAGCAGAGTCCTGCTTTTATGCTTTTCCCTTTCGCATGCATATAACATGCGGTATCAGTATAACCGACTGCAAAGCATCGTTCGCTCACGGCCGTATTGTCCTTTTTTTTGTTTTTATTCAGTCTCTTCTTTTTATCGTATTACTGTTTCTGCCTTGGATTAATGTTGGCTTATTTTCCTTTTTAATATTTAATAATTGGTTTTGGCTTATGAAATAAATTTAAATTACGCCCACACTACTTGACAAACACAAACACAGAGCGATACACCCAATTCGTCTGACGTACTCGAGCGTTGAATGAATGAGTAAAAATAGAAAGGAAAAGATAACGCGACTCTCGATGACACTAATTCCCGGAAAAAAAGGCGAGGATCGATGAAAGTCAGGGCGAGAAGGGAAGTTGCGGGGCTGGGAAGGGAGGGCAAGTGTCAAAATCACTTGACAAACTGTGTGCTCGGGCCGCGAAGGTAAGTGAGTACATACACGTGCTCGGGCTCCTGGCGACGAGCAAAAGCGTAAGGACCGGGACGAGATTCAAGAGAGGGGGGAGGGAGACGGGAGGAAAGCTTAAGCGCGGATTTGCAGACTCACTCCCCAAGTTTTTTTTCGCAGACGGACCCGAGTATAAGAGAGTACAGGGGAGAGCGTTTCTTTGCGGATCATCCGACTTTGCGGTGTATCGCGGTAGAGGATGGGGGGTGAGGGTCTGCCGCGCGCACGGCACTACACACCTTTGTCCGTGGGCCCGGCCGGAAAAATAATTGCTCTCGGTGCTCGCTACTGTACGCCGGGCGGATCGTTATTTTTTCGCGCTATTGGACGTCGAAACGTCACGAGAAGCTGCCACCGCTGGCCTGACCCGCTTCCGCGATCTATCATTTAGCTTTTAATTAATATCGAGCACCCCGGCAATTTTTTGTTGTTTTTTTTCTCTTCTTTTTACAACGGTCTTAAATGACGAAAAATGAGGAGTTTGGTAGGAACATCCCCGAGCACTCCTGGCTACGTCTAATGCAAACCATCAGTTTCGCGTGCTAGTGTAAGGGGGGGGGAGGGGGAGGTAGAGGAAAAAATTAATTGCGAGTACAAAGTCCCGGGGCTTTTTCAACGACAATGCCAGTGGCGTGCTGTGCAGCCCTGAGAGGAAGATACATCGCGAGCGCCGCGAAGCTTAACATTGCAATTAACCTGACCAAGCGAAACTTGCCCAGCCAGCGTCTGTCGCGGTAATTCCACGAAGACCGAAATATTTCCCGAGCGCGAGCGGAATGTGCAACTTGGTTTTTCGAGGTTGACTTTGCTGACCGAGTGATCTACACCGGCTGCTGTCATCCTTTG
The DNA here is from genome assembly GCA_030522585.1 of Anagyrus pseudococci. Lineage (NCBI taxonomy): Eukaryota > Metazoa > Arthropoda > Insecta > Hymenoptera > Encyrtidae > Anagyrus > Anagyrus pseudococci. Next base: position 84,206 of record JAPYYQ010000068.1, read on the forward strand.
TTTCTCTCGACCTCCTTTATTCTTCTTCTTCCTCCTTTTAATCTTTTCTTCATTTTTTCTTTTCGCACACTTAAATGACGATCGAAGGCTAATAGCAAATTCTTTTCTTTACGACGATAAAATAAAAAAAAGTTGCCCTACCTACTTTCCCTGCCCGACCCCCCTCGCACCCCTATCCAACTTCCTCATCAATTAAGTCGAGCATTCGAGCACGCGAATTGATAAAGACGAGACTTTAGCGAGGCAATAAACTTTTTCCAGACAGCTTCCTCCTAAACTTTTATCACGAGAGAAAAAAAGGTCTCATCGTGGCATTGGACTTGTCAAAAGATTGATCCAGCCGACAAGACAGGGTAAAGTATGAGTGTAGAGGGAAAATTGATGCTGTCTATCGGTAAGCATTTAGCTCGCGGCGAAGCGATATAAATTTTAATCAGACGCGTACCTCGTAACCGGCAATCTCAAATAACTGGGTCACCCGAAACCGTCAACGCATGAAGCATTTCGCACGAATGGGATTAATGTCTGTGGCAATATGTTAAAATACTACGAAAACGAGCGATGGTTCGCCAGAATAAAGCAGAAACAAAGTCTACTTCTTAAGCGAGTGGGTCAGGCTTACGATTAACGGTAGGTCCGAAAAAGGCGTTATAATCCAGAGCGTTGGGCGCATTAATCAGCAAGAGAGAGGGAGAACTGAGGGAGGAGGTGTGCCAGCGCGAGAGATAGTGGCTCCGCGGCTTCCTCGCGCCAAAATAATTACGCGCGAGCTTCTTATCGCACAAGCGCCACTTGCTCCTCCACCTCGGCCCCTTCTCCCCCACAGCTGGCTTATCGGGGCCGTTTAACCTGCTAGTTCGCGGCCTCGTCGCGCGACTAAGCTCCGAGAGACCTGCTGACGGTTGATGTATGTTTTCGTTCCCACCACCCAGCCATGCTCTCCATTCCACGTTTTATTCTCTCCCTCACTCTCAGCAAACTGCTAATTGATTTTACGGCTAGAAGGGGAAATATGAGGGATCGTTGCGCTCTCCTTTCAGTTTCATGATTTTTTTTATACGCATATAAATGCGTATCGCATAATTTCATCGAAGCTCGGGCGTTACGGATTACGCTCGATTGAACGATAATTACGTTTGCACGAATAAAAATTTTTTTTTTAATGTTTTCCCAACGTAATCAACACATAAAATAAATATAACAAAAATTGCACACCGTGATTTTCTTTTTAATTCTCTCTTTTAGTAGCGTATGTAGCCTAGCAATTATTACCTCATAACCGAGGCATTAAAACTTTTTTATATTTGGAACGTATATTTTTATGTAGCTGGGTACACGGGTCTGTTTATACATTGATACGCAGGAGCGAGTAGGAAGGAAAAGTGAAAACTTGAGTAATGGAAGGAGAAGGAGAAGCGAGAGGGAAAAGTGAGTAGGGAAGGAGTCATAAATAATCCGAAAGCAAGGCAAGTAGCCTCCAAGCAGAGAAATCACGATAAAGCGGCAATAGCAAAGTCTCTTGCTCTCTCCCGCTTTCTCCGTCGTCTCTTTCGGCTCGCAGGAATAATGGACCAGCAGGGAAGTTGCGCGTCCACATACGGCTCTCTCGGTCGAAAGCAAAAGGAGAACGTTCCCGAGGCAGCCGAGACAAGCAGAAATTCGCCGGGAACCCGACGGATTCGCGAGGAATTTCCGAGGGCTCGCACATATATAAAGCGAGTTGAGAGTCGTGTAGGGCAGCCAGCGGGGATAGACGCCGCTGCGCGAGTAATGGGTATAGATGAAGCGCGGACTCGTAATGCGCGTCGGAATCACGTTGTAAAACTTTCCGAGCGAGTGAAAGAGAAAGAGAGGAGAAGAGGGAGAAAGCTTTCTTCCGACTGGCCGAGAGTATAAGCTCTCTAAAAAGTTATTGGGTCTCTCGCGGATCCTTTCTTTTCCTTGTTCACTACGACGAAAGAGAGAGAGAGAGAGAGAGAGAGGGGGGGGGGTGGCTAGTGCTGGTGGCGAAGAGGGGAGGGGAGCTTGGAAGGGGTTGGCGTCCTTTTCATCTTTCTCTCTTGCTTTCTCAGCGGAGCTTTTGCCCTGGTGTCTGGAGAAAAAGCGACGATATTCGCGGGCTTGAATGGTTATTAAAAAAGCGCCTTAGGCTCTTACGAGGCTGTATTTTATTTCCAGAAAGGAGTTTTTCCGAGGAAACCTCTGCCCGCGACGCTCGGGGACTATCCTCCTTCATCCATCCGCCACCCACTCACCCTTTTCCCTCTTTCTCCCTCTTTCTCTTCGCTTCCTTTCTCTATATTTATTTATATATTTGCTCCTTTCATCCTCTTCCAAAGTTTACGCTTACTCTTTATATAAACTCATTTCTCTTCTCATCTAACTCCCTCCACGCCGCCGCTATCTCTCCTCTCTTTGTGAAGATAACTTTTCCAACTTTTATTTTTCTTTTTTATAAGCGTGTATGTCGGCATTATTGAGACTTACTGCGCTCGCGTATAGCTTTATGTGCGTATGGACTTAAAATCGAATCTCAAATAACGCATCTGATATCGATAGTGGTACAGAGCTTTGAACAAAAAAATCCATCCTCCGGCCAAAACGATTGCTTTACAAATAAGTGAATTTAAAAATAAGATAAAATCGGCGGGGTAAGAAAAATCTGTTATAGACGATTGTAAGCTGGATCCATTAACAGAGTCGACCGCAAGTGGCACGAATAAACCAGTCGAGTAGATCCGGGCCGGAAGCTAGGTAGGTCGTATAGCAGCAGCAGCAGCAGGCTGGCCTGGAGGGGGGCGCATTCGTTACAGGTGTCCGTGCAGGCCGTTAACCGCGCGGTGACAAACGAGCCCGTTCCCAACAAGGGCTCAGCGCGGGAGGAGGGACGTGCCTCGTGCCGATCGAGGCCGGAGGGACTGCTGGAAAAATTAACCCTCGGTATAGACTAAGGTCGACGTGCGGTGCTGCCGCTGCTGCTGGTGACGCGTCTCTCGCAGGCGATTCTCGCGGCTAGGGTATCGATTGACGACGCTGGGAGGGAGGAAAGGGCGAGGAGGAGCAGGGAGGAAAGAATTACGGGCCGAGGCTTTACGAGCGCTGCTCTCCCTTCCGCCGCCGCAGATTGGCCGAACGAATTCTCGCATTCAACAGATGCTCCCTCCAGTCGCCCGATTCGCACGCGCAGCCTGGCCACTTTACGACTGGACACGCGCTTTTTTTCCTCCCGAGAGAGGATGCTTGATCAATTTCAGACGCCCGCGGCGCTTCTCGCTCTTCCTATACGGCCGGCCAAGATCTTTGGCCGTTTGTCCGTTTTATTGGCGGACTCGCCTACTCGGCCGTGAAAACGGTTCGCCGTGAACGGACGTTGCTCTCTCGGCTGCGCTTCCGTGACGAGATCGTTGAATCAATAGGTCTTTTCGCGCAGTCTTGATGCAAATGTTGAACGAGTTCCTTGTGTTAATTGGAAAATGATTGATTATCGAAAAGTCGCCTTTATTACAATTTGACGCGGGAAGTTATCGTTATGTTAGGAGAGTGTCGAATCGACTTCCCTGCATTAAAGATGAAAACGGAAGTGGGTGAAAAACGGAGAGTAGCACAAGAGATGCGCAAGAATATTTTGTATTCATGTGGTATAGGTGTCGGAGTAGTAATTTTCCTCGGCGTACAATGCAAAACGAAGAAGAATCCATAGCGATCGGTTGAAAAGCGCGGCAGAGCCGGCGAATTCTCGGTGTTGCAGCTTTACATCCATAAAAAGGAGATCGCGGAGGTGTGCGGATAGGGAAGAGCCGGATAGTCGGTCGCGCGATAAGCAGCTGTACTACCACGGCGGAAGCCGCATTTACATAGAGCGCCAACCGGTATAATGCCCTGCTATAATGTATACGCCGAGGGGAGTCTGTACATAACGGCGCGTTATATGCGCCCCGGCGAAAGAATGCGGACCGCTGCGCCGGCTGCACTACGCTCTTTCCATCTGCCCGCCTCCTCCTACTCTCGCTTCCTCGACCCAGTTGACGCGAGCACTCGAGTAGTCTCTTCCCTCTTATTCATCTCCGCTTCAAGACACCTACTGTAATTGTCATTTTTTTCTTTGTGCGAGAATTGGAAGAGAAAAAAAAACAACAAGTATTGTTTGGGCCCTATGCTTTCGGCCTCAAAGAGCAATCTTGTCATTTCTACGAAGGGAGCACTGCGAGGAAGCGCGGGCGGTTTTGTAAAATTTATTTTTATTCGATATTTCGACGGGATTACTTTTCTGATTAAAATTTTCTTTTGCACTTCTCGTTTCTTCTTTTCCCCGGGTGTTTATGACTGGTTTGGATTGCACGTACTTGTTTTGCTGCATCTACGGGCTAGCGGTGAAAATTAAATTTTAAAGTTATTTCGGTACTGGGTTTTTATTGATGAACATTTTTTGGATTATTTAAATTTTAAGAGCGAGATAGGACGTTAAAGTGGCGAGAGGGCAAAATCGGGGCACACGCGTGTTACGTATACGTGTGGCTTTCGATTCCGCAATCCTCGGCTGTCTCCGTTTGTTTACTCGGCCTGTAACTCTAAAGCACGTCGTAGCGTGTGAGGTATGGCGGTGGAGCAGTGATGAATTTCGATCAGTAGGCCAGTGGCATGCGCCAATACCGTTGTAATACGTGACGGGAGACCAGCGGATTCCTTGAGCTCTCCCCTTGGCCTTTTGCGGTTGCGCATTGCTTGTACAGTGCACCGATGCGTTCACCTTTAGCCAGCAGTACGGAACGCGGCCCAGATATTGTGTCTCTCGCGAAAATGCGCCGCGCGTTACATTTGCTGAAGGTCGAATGTGTATACGCGTATAGAACAGACGAGTACATTTGGACAAATGAGAGCAGAGAGACAGAGCTCGGGGGCTTCGATGAGGTAATACGGTCTGGTATGGAGAGCATCGCGTCGGCGGTTATTTCCCCATTCTTCCCCCTTCTTTCCTCTCTCTCTCTCTAGCTCGCTCTATCTCCTTCTCTTTCTTCGTTGATAAAAAAGCGCTCGAGGTGCTCACTACGCGTCGATATCAGATTGCGAGCTCTCGGTATGCGAGGACGCGTAATTGAGTTTTTCGGAGCTCTCGCGACCTTTTTCTCTTTCCACGGTTATCCGCTACTGCCTGCTTATACAAGAGAATTTCCTTATCCTCGATCCTTGCAAATGAGCGCATTGTTCGCGATACGAAATTCCGAAACTTACATCGACCGAATTTCTCGTGAGGTTTATGAAATCTCGATAAATCGCCGAGGCTGCATTTTCGACCCAGAATCGTAATGTCCCCGAAAATGTTCCTGCAACTAAAGCATACCTCACGAGTCACAAAATATATAGACCGTAGGGGGATCACAGAGAGGATGAGGGAGGGGGGCAAGGCACGTGACAGAGGTAGTTAGGTTCGTTAATCGTCAATTTTCGTCAATAATTATCTCGTTGGCTGGAGCCGGCTTGCTCTCGCGTAAACCTCTGTCCCCCTGCCGTGCACGCACCGCCTCCTAATCCCCTTCCCCGAAGCCCTGCCGCCAGATTTCCGTCTACGAAAGCTGCCGCTATCTCGGAATTTCATTATCCCGAGGGGTACGCGGCCGCGCACGTACGGCTAATTCCGGCATTACATGTGACGACACGAGAGCAAGCGAGAGAGAGAGGGAGAGAGAGAGAGTGAAAGAGAGAAAGAGGGAGAGAGAAAGCTCAATTTTCCGCGCCAAGGGCCGTGCATGGAGAGAGGCAGTACGCTCGCGTGCTCGCTTATGTGACGCACCTTCGGCTCGTTAGCCGCTTTATTAAATTGGACGCCAAGCCGGAGGGAGATTCCGAGGCCGCGTGTCGTCGTCGATCGGACGGGCTTGCGTCGACGGAAAATTGATATCGTTTTTATCCGGCGTCCCATAAAGCCCGGCTGGCTGCTCTTGGTAATCGCTCTCCCTCCCCCTCGCCGCCGGGCCGCGTAATCTTTTTCATTAACCCAATATTCAACGCGACGCTCGTAAATGCTCGGCAGCTTGGCGCAAAGTAATGCGACCCGCTTCGGTAATGAGGGCCGACTTGAGCGATTACGTTAATTCGTACTTATAAGGCATTTTGTATTTTTCTCTCGCTCCCTCTCCATCGCCGAGCTTACGTGTTTTCGTTATCATTATTATTAATTTTAGTTTATCATTTAAGTAGCTTTATCATTAAATTATAATTTCTTGATCGTGCTTGATCTACTTGTCAAGTAAATTGTTAAAAAGTCTTAAAGCCACCTTTATAATGGGTGTTAAGATTTTAATATTTTTAACAAATTGGACGCAGTTATTATGTATCTGATTTTATTTAAATAAATATTAATGGTTAACAATTTTTGAGCGAATTGTAAAAAGAGAGGCAGTATAGCCGGGAGAGGTTGAAAGTGGAAAAAGCCAAGGGAAAATATCAAGATCGTGTCGGGCGCAATGGGTCGAGAGTCAAGTGAAAATAGCCGCCACTTGGAGAGCTAAAGAGAGAAAGCGGAGGGGCGGAGGGCAGTAGCCCGGCAGAACGACGCTTTAAATCATTCATTCAGCGCTCGACGTTTCGCGCGCAAGTTCAAGAGGGTATACGCTGCTGCAGCTAGAGAGAGATCCGCACGGCTAGTCGAGCTTTTGAAAAAGCCATTGGCCCGCAGAGAAGCCGCGCTCCGCCGCGTGAAAATTGCGTTTCCCTGTACGTCGCCCGAACTTGGCAATTTACGTCCTCGACTTTCTTCCGCGCCACCCCTCCTCCTCCCGCTCGAGTGTCGATGTAACCTATGTAGCTCGGTGGCTGAATCGCCTTCCGGATACTCTCCCGAGGGCCCGAGTGCGCTACTCCCCTATCTCGTTCGACATCGCGGACAACCGTTGGCTCGGCGCCCGACGGCGCCGGATGTCGACCGATTTTTTGCCCCTCTCGACGCTTAGTTACCGTTCACGTTGCCACACGTACGCAACGATCGGTGGCACCCTCGAGAGAGCATCGTTGCACCAGCCCCGATAACTCGTATTTTATACACCCTAATTCGAGCGCTTATACCTTTTAACGCGGCGCACACTTATTCCCTCCCATTTAACTATAAACTATACCCGTTCGATTTTGAGATTTTAAATAAAGCATTTTTATTCAGCAAGTATTAGATGAACAATTATTTATATAATTTCTTCTTAAACGTCCGTTAAACTCTCGGAGTCCGGCGGGGAGAGGGGGAGAAAGGGGAGGTACACAAGTTAAATTAATCGGTTGTGTTGGTTATTGGTGAAACGCCGAGTTGAAAGGGCATCAATACAATCGTCTCCGCGGGATCGGTATAAGAGCCCCGAGTGGCCGCTCTTATCGCGAAAGCCAATTACCGGACTTGGCCGCACTGGAGCTGCAGGTAGAGGAGGGGCGGGGGAGCGGGGCTGGAAAAGAGCGCCCGGGCTGGTACAGGATGGCAGTGATGAAGTGCACTTTCGCGATCGCCGCCGCCGCCAACACCGCAAAAATCAGCGAGCAACTGTCTGGTCCTTCCGCGCGAAACTTACCCCTCGAGAGGGAGAAAGATGTCGGAAAAGAATCGAGAAGGAGGAGGAGGAGGGTAGGAAAGTTGAGACGGCTGGAAATTAAAGTTCGATCTGGCGTGGCGCGAGTCCTGAAAACTTGGCGCTTGTCCCTTCCCTCGGCGTTACGTCGGTACTCCTATATACACTTCTGTCGATGTCAGCCGAGATTTGCAGTGGAAGGGAAGGCTGTCGGGAGATAATACAAACGCATTTTGTAGGCCGATCGATAGGCGGTTGTTGCTGTTTCGAAAATTCGCTTTTGCTTTTATCGACCGGACGGCCGATCGCGTTATTTGGCTAAAACTCGATTGTTTGCCAAATGCGAATAATAAAATCGTTAGGCTCGCTCTTGGGTAACGAGCGAATTCGAAATATGTGCATTTTATTGTGAAGCGCTGGCTTAACGAAGCACCTCGCAATCACATTGGATCTGTTGAATGGAGGTTGTTGATTAAAAATTTGAGCGTTCCTATAGGGTAAACGGGGAGGGGGGGGGCGAAGGATTGTTTTTATGGCGATAAACCTGTCAAACGTAGCTATAGGACTTTTTATGGAAATATGATGAGGAGCAGTTTAATTAAGGAGATTTCATTTATCCCAAGTTTGCATAAGACACCGAAATGTGGGGGAGGGGAGAGGAGAGAGATAAAGGAAAAAGAGAGTCGTGGCAAATGAAAGAATTAGTTTGCAAATGCCTCCCACTGGTGCGCTATCTTTTGATAAAATCCGTTTAAAAATCAAAGCTTACTTCAGCTCTTGGTCATCTCATTGCTATCTGAAGGTCCTACGTCCTCGCAGTCGAACCTCTTCAGATGAGATAGCCTTTTTCACTTGCAAATATCTATCTATACAGTTAGTCGAGCTCGAAATTGTAAAACTTGTAGCTCAATTTAAACTTGCGCTCTCGCAGTAGCGCGATTAAGTGTATACGCGTATACACGGATACGTGTCGAATTGATTGGAGTTTAATAGTTGAGGGATAAATTATCCGAAACACGTTTATCCTCTTGTTACACGCCTCCGAAATAACCAAAACTTCCTCGAGTCTACGAAGCAACAACCTGACCGGAATTTTCTTCGACTTATTAAATAGAAGAGAGAAAAAAATAAAAAAAAAAAGATAGAAACCTGGTTTCTAAGAGTAAGCTTCAGCTCTAAGGCACAACATCAATTGCACTCTATATAGTCGCAAAGAGGGCCAAAGCGCCGAGAGACAAAATGCGATTAAGCCGAGCGTGCGAGCGCATCCAGCCCGCTCGATTATTTTTCGCCAAGGAGTCAAGGGCTTCACGTTGCAGGGACACAAAGAGGACGTAGCCTGCGGCAGCGGGAAAAGTGCCACGGCTCGAGAAAACGGTGAGGAGCTTTGCTGGTCGTCGTGGAGGGAAGAGGTCGAGGAGGAGGACCAAGGGGGCGGGGATAATGGTGACGTTAGGGATCTTTGAGCGGCAGATTTCATTTCCCAGGCGCGTCCGAGAACTCCTTACTTGCCGGCAGCCTTCCCGGATTTCAGTCACGCCCACGCGGCATCGAGAGCCTCGTGCTCCGAGTCTCGAGTAAATCCCAGCAGGCTCATTGTTTCGTGGCTCATTACGCGGCCGGCAATTAGCAAGCCCTCATCGTTCACTTTTTTCCCCTCTCTTATTCTCGGGTTATTTGTAAGGCCGACTATATTCGAGGCTAGATATTAGCGCGGGGGGGGGGGAGAGGGGGAATTGCGGAAACGGGCCGGGCAAATACGTGCGGGTGGTTGGAAAAGCTCGACGACAGTAGATTTTTCTGGCCGATGAATGGCTCTCGGGGGCCGTGCTTAATTACATTGTCGTTCGCAGTGGCTCGAGCTCCCCCCCTCCGTCTCTCTCGCTCGGTTACTCTCGCCCAGCGTGATGCACTCGAACCCGAGCGTATGCCGAGGCGAGCCTTATACCGAAATTGACGCGGGACTCGTGCGCGTCTAGCAAACGAAGCCAATCTTTATCGAGTTTTTCGGCTCGGTGTCTGTCAGGTTTATCTCGCTTTTTTCCGGATATCTCGTCGACGATGGATACGCGATTGTTTACGCTGTTATTTTGGAGAGAGGGGGATAGGACACCGAGATTTCAGATGGGGGTTATTAATGAATTCAATGACTTTGATGAAAATGATATTACGATTGTAGCGCGAGAGTGACGTAGCTTTTGTGTGATTTTATGAATTTAACCGCAGCCCTTGTCGTTCGGGGCTAAAACGAGGAACGGTGAAAAAGGAGGGTAGTAAATGATTTTAGGAAGCACGTCGAGGTCGCTCGCTGGCCCCGACTCGGGACGTGCAAATTGGAGCAAGCGTTTTACTGCTGAGAATCTGAAGTTCGCCTTTTCGCGAGTAAATATATCTAATTTCCGCGACGAAGAGGCAGCCCCGTCGTCGCCTTAAGCACTTCATATCTTTCTCCCCTTCCCCCTCTGCTCTCCCCTCGCCTTTTCACAGCGACACCCGTCCCTGGGAGAGAGAGAGCTGGCTTCGTGTAGTTAAAGGGTGAAAAGAGATTTTAAGAGCAGCCACTTTCTGTCAGCCCTCCAATTACTTCCCTACTGTTCTCTCCGCTTGAAAATATATCAATGATGCAATTCCTCGTGTCAACTCTCGGGCTTTCTACCCAGGATTTTACATTATTTTTATCCTCGGATTATTATAACTTGACTTTTTCCGCATTAAATACATTAACAAGCTGTCCTCGGATAACGTTCGCCGCGGAACATCCGTCTGGTGCTCGTTAAAATTTATAAGCGTGTCTCTAGCTTATCCCGAGCCGGATATACTTCATTTCATACATTTTATGCATTTCGCATTTTATTTCTAAATATGTCAATTAAAATATAATTATTTTCGGGGGGGGAAAAAGCAGCCAGCCGTCATTCTGACAAGTTTTTCGCATTACCGACAGGCTTTTTGTGACTCGATAAACGAATACATTTTATAAATCGACCGACGTAGGTTGTACTTTCTAAGCTTTCCCAGCGACTACCAGACAATTTCACTCAAGAATTTTTCAACGCAAGCCGCATATCGCAACCGGAGCATTTTGATATAGTCGGCAAACTCCGCGTTTTTAATGGGATATTCTATAGTTATGCCGAGTCGTGCCGAGAAACTCGCTAGACTAGCCGAAAACAAACCTCATTTATTTCATCCAGTTCATAAGCACGTATAATGTTCGGAGTAGAGCGCAGAGGACAGGTAAATATGAAATAGTGTCGCGCTCGGACATATGCACGCGGGAGATGTGCAAGCTCAACCGAATCACCGTATTACGCCCCCGTTTGTCCCGGCATCAGCCATTTTCCGGCGCTTACTATTCAGGCGGCGTGTCAACCATGGCAAAACGACTGGAATCAGAATAAAACAGTCGCATCGGCTGGCGGCTCTGGAAAAATCTTAAAGCCATATAATGTTGTTCCCCATTGAAATTCGCTGTATCAGTTCAAAAGCCCGACGTTTTCTTCCGCATTGAATTTCGCACGAGCCAAGCGTCCTTCCGATCGATTCTCTTGAGAAATCTGCCTTGCTCCCGCCTGACTTGGATATTTTTCCCTCCGGCTCTCGGATCTAGTACGTGATGCATCCCTATGATCTTAGAGTGTCAAAAGTCGAGCGTCTACGAAAAACAAGTGGCTTGATTTATGAAAAAAAAAAATAATAATAAATAAAAACGGATTCTTTTTTCCCCTTCCTCTTGCTTCATTTTTCTCGCAACACTAAAGTGTCGACTCCACGCGCGCACATTCTCTTCTTCGCTCCCCCTCATTTTTCTACCCAAATTGTAAAATGTCAAGCACACCTCTTTTGACTTTAAGCAGATCCTTTTAGCTATGAATTTTCCAGCTTCGAATGAAAGGCCGCGCTAAAGTTGTGCCACTTGATGCTGGAGAGTTGCAAGTCAAGATCTGTCACAAAAACGCTTTCGTAACTTGTCGCTGCGCTGTTGCTGTAGAAAAGGTAACTTTTACATTAGAGATGACGTTTCTCTGGAAACGTCCATTCGTTCGCTGATCGAAACTCCGGAAATAAGAATCTTAAAACGCATACACGCTGCGCTTTATAGTTACCTCATCACATTTTGTTTGCTTTCTCAGCGCGGATACGCTTAAAAATGAAAGCGTTGCAATTCTTTTTCGTTGCGAGATATTACATACTTGCCAATCTTTTGTTAATTGCAATTGTGCTACTCATCGTTTTTGAAATTGCTGACGAAGAATTATGCAGTGCTTATATTATAATGTAGTTCGAATTTGCAGGTTATTCCCCTTGGTAAGTAATTGTTATTTATTTAAATGTATAACTATGTTTATATTAATAATTGTTGAATACCTGTCGATTATTATATATGTTTGAATCATTACAACAAACTAAATTACACACACACACACAGAGCAATAGATTGTAAGCCTAATTTCATAATTAATCAATCAACGAAGCAATCAATCAATCTACCCAGCCGTAGAGGTAGACGTAAATCGCGAGTAGCCAGTATTTGCTTTTTTTCTTAATAACAGCTGAAGCTCACGGGCCCGTTATATTCCCAACTCGTCCATATTCATGTTGTCAAAATCAATTCTACCCATCGCCGGAGACAATACGATCGAGCAGCACGCATAGACGTGGGTCGGGTAAAGCGTGAACTGTTTGAGGGCTTGCTAATTCCTTCAGGCATAATTAGCATTCGGATCTCGCTGCGCTAATTAAAACCTGTCGCACGCGTTATTATTCTGCCCTACGCTGACGAGATAATATTGCCTGGCGCGCCTCTGGCTCATCTTCTGGTCAAGATGATCGTCTACCACATAAGAGGATACTCAAAGAGTTACTGAAAAATAGATAAAAGTAATGGCTCAGTTGACGGGATTTAACGTCAGGCTAGTTGCGTTACGTCAGCGGAAATTTGCGCAACCTGACTTCGCAGGAACAATTTGGTATTTGACTTTTACTACGCTACTGATTTCAGTTTAAGAGACTCTGCGTAGGAATAGCAGGAAAGGGGACGAGGGGGTGCTTGAAAGAGGGGCGGGGAGGAGTAGAGGCAGCGGGTGCGAAGCCTGGAATTCAAAGAAAGTCGTGTAACAAAAGTTTGCATGAGCGGTCGTGTACGTAATTTCAAAATAAAACTTTGCCACCGCGTACTTTCAAACTAAAAATTCAATTTCTTTCTTTTACCTTTCTTCGGCTCGTATCAACGTGAATTATTACCATTGTTTGTTTAACTTTGCCTTCTCGCGCTAAACTTTCATGTTGGATAATAATCATAAACTTGTTGCGCCCGGATGCTGTGCTTATTAAATTAACGTTTTCGTGCTTTTACCTGTGTTTAGATTAAGAAAATCATCTCGCGATCCATGTGACTTGATCGCGAGGCACATTTTACACGTGAAAAATTCAAAATTAAACTGAGAAAAAAATAAATGGAATTCCGGCTAAAAGGGCGCCGAAAGAATGAGCTGGGAAGGATGAAAACGAAATGCTATTTATACCGGGGGCTCGATCGCTTTTATATCTTTCAGCTCGGTTCATTTGTTACTCGGTGCAGTCTGCAGCTATTACCGGGAAAGGAACAGCGACGCTGATGCAGTGAAGAGCGTCGGAGAGGGGAGGGGGGGGGGAAACGGCGCAAGAGCTCGCCCGGGGCGAAAGTCGACGATAGGAAGGTTAGAAGAGAAAAGGAATGGGCTGGGATCGGAAATTGAGTCAAGAAAAGACGTAGAGCTTGAGGCAGCCGAGATGACGAAAGGAATTAAAGTCGACCCTCCCCCTCCCTTTCCGGGGCCATAGGTCGAGACTAAACTATTTCTCGATCTATCCAGTTAATACTCGAGAGATCAAACGTTTCGAATCAAACTCTTTTTGATTCCAAGTGTCCAATCAGTGTGACATGTATAGGTTCTCTCGAAAAATTAAGTTTATAGGGATATGTTCAATTGTCGCGTTCGAGTGTCTGAAATTCATTGATTTAACAGGTACACGTGTAGAATATTCCGTACTTCATTATACTTGTTGTTACTTCATTCAAATTCAAGCTTAAAGAATTATGCTAGATTGAAAGAGAGAAACGGGTGTACATCATTGAAAGATTGTACTCTTGTTGGGCAGAAAAATGGAATTTCGAAAGTGTTGAGGATTTTTCAAGGCTCGAGGTTAAGTGCACTTTAGCTTGCTGTTGATTCTCCAAGGGCAATCCCTAGCCGAATAATAAATGCTCTGCAGCCGCGCAAGTTGCGCCGGAGCACCTTTTCGTTGATTTTACTTTTCACCTGTCTCTCGGTTTTCTTTTCGCTTTCGAAAAAAACGTTGTTGGGACAAGAAATTATTCGCGCTCGAAGGATTTGTTTTTTTTCGAGTAGGCGCGTACTATGTTAGCGAGCAAAAAACAGTGCAACATCGAGGACTTGGAAAAATATGAGGTTCGCCATTAATATTAATGCCAGAGACATTCCCGATAATTTAACGTCATTTTATTGGGAGATCGAAAGGTATTCCAGAATATCGTAAAAAAAAACTATTTTTTGCCGGTCGCCGGAATGACGTTAAAAATTATACGCTGAATATATCTGAATTCCCAATTGACTCGTTATATGTATGTAAATATTCGTTCAGTCGTATTCAAATTTATCTTTCTACGACTGGAGAAATGAAGGAAGCGTATGTCGCGCGTATGAGCGTTGAAAAATACGCATATACGCTCGCTCGTGCGCACACATCCTGAGTTTACATGCAAATCTCCCATATAGCTCGAGCGACTTCGTATACGCTAGCCAATCGTAATTCAATGAACGTAAGTCAAGGAACTGAGCGTCGCCAGCACTTTCATTCCGACCGCGGACAATTCAATTTCGTAAGATATGCTCGATATTTTTACTACTCAAATAAGCTATGCGCGTTACGCTTTATCGCAAAATTTCAAATCGTAAAACCTCAAGCTTTTAGATCTGGCCGAAATTACGAAAAGCGTATCGATCTTCCCATAAATCACGATTATTAAAGAGCTAAGCCATATTTTCCTCGATAAATTAACCAACATAATTATTTAATGACCGAAAGTAACGGCTCTCTCACACCCTAAAATTTAAATCTCGGCCAAAATTCTCGCCTTTACGGAAGACTCGTATCAAGTTTATGCGCCCGCCCAGCGCCGGCTCCATTGTAATAGAACGAGATTCCGATAGTAATGTAAAATTACTACGGAGATTAAGCAATGACGCCGTAATAGCTAGAAACGCGCATTATTTATTGGTGCGTGAAAATGCCCTTTGGAAGCGGTCTTTGAATAGTTGCGCGCCCTTTGGAGCGAGCCCTCGTGGACGACGGCGGGGGCGGGGGCACGAGAGAGCCTCGTAAATTTCGAGTCTCCGCTGTGCCGTGCGCGTAGCTTCCACCGAAATATACAGCCTGCACGCGCGCGCTTGCGTCAAAGGACGAAAAGTAGGCGTCCGGCTAAGAGGCGTGCATTCCCTCAATTTTCCAATGCTTATTACCGCGTGGCAGCGGCGGCTGTGGCAAAGGCAGAGACCCTTACAGAGAAAGCCTTTCTCCCGCGAGCTGTATCGATCCGATGTAATTTACATGCGAGATTTATGGATTCGGAAGTTTGGCTGAAAGGGGAAAGCTGTCACCCGGCCGGATCTGCATTACCCTGCACCCGGCCACTTTTTTTCCACGCTCGCTTTTCAACGCGGAGGCTTCAATTTCAGCTCTCTTTATAAGCTCCTCTTGCCTGGGATGATTTGTTGGGCGCGGCTGTTGGAAGAAGCGAGATGTTGCGTTTATACGATGGCCGCGCGCGCCCGCTTTTTTGCTTGAGACTCGAGAACTGGGATTCATGAATTTTCAGAGGAAAAAGCATACGCGCGAAAGAAAGAGCAAATAAACGTCGAAAATGCGGGATATTCCGTGAGATCGTTATTTTTCTTTAGGTGTCACAAAAAATAGCCACGCTCACGTTAGTGTAGGGCATGTTTCTAGTAGCTGATGGATGATAGAAATCTGCTGCGCGTTCCACAAGTCGTGGATTCTAGTTTGGCTACCGAGTCCTCCTATTTTTTAATTCCTGTTTTCTGATAAACTAATTCTTTGTTTTTTCTTCTTACTTCATTCCTTTAGGAGACTCATTGAATTAATCACAAAATAACTAGAACTTGCAAGCATTTTATAGTACGTTTATTATAATCTCAATTTCTATGAATGATTTTTTCCAAGAAGAATGTCAATTATCTTGTTTCTCTTCTCTTTATAAAGTCGTAGCAAAATATTTTCCAGTGGTTATTTGATGCGACAACGTGAAACATCGCAATCAAAAGAAAAATGGAATAAACAGTAGCAGTGTTGATATAAGATACGAGCATATTTTCAGACGTTCGTTTATTATCTCATCATTCACCATCAGTTTCGGTTTATGTTTTGCCCTTATTTCTTTTTTATGGATTAAAATTGAATATCGATATTGAAGCGGGCTACAATATTTTTAGCTCTTTAAGGTGGAAAAAAGAGTCTATCTTTATATGTTCATAAAGAAAGACGTTCGGCGGATGTTGCCTTACGTAGTAAAAAAAAACAAATAAATTTTAGTCTGCGGTTAAAATTTTTTCAAGTAAAATTACAGTCGCACGTGATAAATTGCTGGTGTTGAAAATTGATGGAATATGGTGGGCTTGTATACTTATGGTATATAAACAAACATGCTGGTATTGTTCTAATTTAATCTACACGAGTTTTCTCCTACTGTTGTTTGTTTAAATTTTATATAATATTCGATAGGAATGCGTAGATATAAGAGAAAATGAGTAAATTAATACAATTCAGAATTTTTGCGATTTTAAATTAATTGATATTAAAATTATCATAAAAATATTAAATTTCTTTCGATTATCGATAAAAGCTTTTAGTGCAATCTTTTATTTCTACCGATTGTGACATCGAAACAATTGAATTTTTTCTGTCTGTTTTACAGGAATAAATTTATTGTAAATTCATCAAATTAATGAAGTCACAAATTAAAATGCTACCTCGATAAAACACGAACTTTTTTTTTTAAAAAAGAAGCAGCGCAATGGAAAAAAGATAAAGTTATTCCATGAATTTTCTCGCGTCGTTCGCACGCCCACAAGAGTGTTATTATTCAACTTTGAAGAAATGAAAAGTAGAATGTGAAAAAAGCACGCGCACTGGAATTTACTGGATGATCGACGGAATGCGCGCAGTAGCCATCATTGCGACACGTTGAATTTTTCTGACCCCGACAGCCAAGCCCACGCGACTGCGATAAATAATAAAGGCAAACATATTTTCTTGCTGCCGCTGCACCGGACTGTTACGCGACCGCTGCGAAATTGTAAATTATATCAGCCCCCAGTGCAGTACACATTGCGCCTCTTGAAATTTATCAGTTGCTCGTATTTTTTAACACCTCTCCTTCCCCTGCTCGTTTTTATGCCGTTTTAACCCGCGAAATTCTCTGATTGGTTTGCGGTCACTGTGCACCAAGCCATTCGGATTTTACGTTGTGTCTGATCAGAAATATTGCTCACTTGCATCCCATGTATTATTCATTTGCAACGTTAAAAATATTTTAAATTTTAATCTTAATTTCCATTAAATATTAAATAATTAACGCAGTTCAGTAAAAAATAAAATAAAAACGTATAAAAATGCAACGATAACTTATATATGCGCCAGTTACAAACAACTTTGAAACCGCTAAAATTAATTTTAACTTCGCGGTATATTTGATAAAACCAGAAGCGTTAAACTAATAATAAATGATAGCTAACAAGTTTTTATGAGAATACGTAACTGTTATTAATAAAATCTGTTATATATAGAATCATCTGAGCGGTTACTCGCTGCTTAAAAAGAAAAAAGAAAAGAAATAATAGTGGCAAATCATACGTGGAGCTTAAAAGAACAATTGTTTTATAATTATCATTATATTAATACTTCTCTTTAGGGGCGCCAGTTTCGTTTACTTTTTGTTCCATCCATAACGTTACGTTTTTCATTGAGCGGCTTTCTTTATTATTCCATCACAATGCCGTAGTTTGAAATCTTTTGAAGTAGATTAAAGTTTTTGCGGGCGCGGATTATGCGCGGAGGTTACTCTGATCGCTTTTCCTTTATTGCTATATTAAATATTGGTTTTCCTCTCTGCTCGACTGGCCATTCCATTAGATTTGTTAAAATGAATCGCGTTGAAAAAGCACTTTGTTGCGTGTCGCGTGTAAACTTGAATTACGTATTTTGTTTCTCGCTTATTAAAATATCAAGCAAAGTCTCGGTTTGTGCTTATCCGAGCACGCGAGAACTCTCCTTTGAAGCTCGACAGTTAATATTTTCATTGCCTAATAAATTGCTTATGGTAATAGGCGGTGAAATTTTATAAGACTATTAATGGTAAACTTTTAAATATTTAATACGTTTTAGCTTGCACTAGCGCTTTTACTTTGACGTCTCCTATATTTCATTATTTTCTAATGACACACCGCAGCTGTTAGCTTTAATGAACTTATTTTATTTCCTGTATTTAAATTTGCGGAAAAGAATTAAAAAAGCTCTGTGAGTACTTTAAAACTTATTGCACGCGACCACAAAATCAATAATATAATTCTTATTAGGTGCTTACTTTTTATTTTAACACAAATTAAGAAATATTTTAGCTGATACATTTATAACAGATTTGCGCATTCTTAAAATAGTTAAGAAATTTGATTTTTTTTTACAAAAAAATTGATTTTGATCTACTCGTATTTGAATTTTTAATGCAAGTTCAAAAACATCAAATTTCATAATTCCATAAAATCATTTAAAACTTTTCTCAAAAATCTAATAAAATTTTACGAGCTATACATCTGCGATATTTAACATCCAGTATTTCCCTATAGTCTCGTTTTACGGCAATATTTTTACAGCCTTTACATCTTTCTACAATGTTTAAGAATTGAATATAAAATCAATTTTCCACACTGGTTATTTGCAAACCAAATTTTTCTATTATCTTCAATATTTTATTATCCAACAATTTCCATGCAAATTTCGAAGATAAAGAGCGTTAACAAACGTCAGTCTCGAGGCCAAGAAAAAAAACTAACTACACATATTTTTATTGCCAAAACAAGCAATGAAACTTTGATAAATCGAATATTGCGTCATTCATAGCCTTGGGTTGTGGTGAAAATGAAAATTCAATGAGAGGATATCAGGTTATCAGGTAGCCATCCTGCTGGACATAATTTGGAATAAGTATATCAGCGCATTTCGTGCGCTGCATAACTTAGATAAGGTCGGTAATTCAATCATCGCGCAATTTGATATTCTCAAACATGAACTAGCGACAGTACCAGATATTAGTAAATATATAATATATATCGCTCATTGACGTGTCTGTTAGATGCCATTCTAATTTAAATATTTTCTTGGATTTTTTTCAAGACACTAATTTAAAGAATATTTTACTGATTTTCAAATGCTCTTTACAATGTTATTTCGTGTAATACTGTTAATTGATCTTAAAATGAAATAGCCACAGAGAAGCTGTCAATTTAAAAAACAAAAACAAACAAACAAACGGGAATGTTTTCAATTTTTTACATATACGTAAAAGCTTTGATACAATCATTTTTCAAAATACACCCACACAGCAAGTGAAACGTTGCGAATTCTCAAAAGATTTTCGTGAAAACTGTTTCCATCAAAAGACCATTCTAAAAAAATACCTGGCGCAGTTTACGTTGTTTTTTCATTTGAGTAAAAAGAAATACCCAGTGGTAACCACTATACTTACATTTACCTGTTAAATATTTTAAATCTTTACTTTTGAATATCTATTTCCTTCTCATCGAGTTACTCACTTGAAAAGATAAAATATTTATTTATCATCTACAATTTTTTTTATACTTGACTTTCAAAATCAATTTCAATAAAATTTAACAATCAGTTAAAATAACAAACATTTAGAAAAAAAAGCAAACACGACTCGGACCTTCAATTTCATTGGATTAAAAAAGAAAAGTAACAAGATGAAATGCACGCGTGACAAAAAAAAACATTCTATCCGTATCCTATCGTATTTTTTTTGCTGATAACGTACCCGTGATGAATGAATTTGAGAAACGAGTTCAAATTGCCCTACTCCGTTCGCAAGGCAAGCCGCGTTAGCACGGGGAGGAGGTTTTTTGGCTTATCGACAGGACTGATAACGTCAGTCTGTTTGTCCACGGAAACGAGTAATGACAACTCGCAGCTTCATCGGGAATATTTTTTCCCGCCCTCCTCAGAGGGGTAAGTTGAAAGCCTTATCAGGAGAAAAAGCAATGAGGTTATTAAATTCAGCCATCCGCGAGAGCGAGGGGGCAATTTTACGAGCAATTTTATACATTACCTAATGTCTTGCTAATGCAATTACCAAATTATTTCTTTGAGATTTTAATTAATGACCGCATCAGTATTTCGAGTAGGTAAAAACAAGTTCATTGTTGTACACTGCTAGATTATACAAGCATTCAGCAAGTGTCCCTATTCACCAAATAATCAATGACGCTAGGAGGGCCCGCGTTATCGCGTTTAACATCGGGCGTTGCGCGCTCTTTGATAATCGGCAAACCCAGCGCATAGTTTTCTCGTCAAGGAACTACTAGCAAGGTGATTAATGAGAGAAGTCGCCTTGAGCAGAAGGGAAAAGGGGGAAAGCAGCAGCAGAAGAGAAGATTGAAAGCGCAGAAGCATAAGCTCGCTGAGAGAGAGAGAGAGAGAGAGAGAGAGAGAGAGAGAGAGAGAGAGAGAGAGAGAGAGAGAAATTCAAGTAGTCGGTAGTTCCATCAGTTACAGCTGCAGCCTTTCTTTCTTCTATCTCCTGCCCAACCTTATCCGGCTCTATACCTCTGCTTCTCACTCCACTCTTTTCTCTTAGCCTCCACGTGTACCTTCCAAGCTGCTACACCTCCTCCTTCTCTTTTCTCCTTTTCCCTCCCTCGGTTTTTCTTCGTTGGCTTCATTGGCTTGGCCGCTTTTTCTCCATCCAGTCATTTCTTACTAGGTTAGTTGCGAGGGACTTTACTTCACGATGGAGGCGAATCAATTTCGTTTATTTATTTACCGTTTACACGCTCGTTTTTCATACGAGCCCTGGGGAAATAGAACGGCGCGTTGGCTCGTCCTAATAGAAAAGTTTACTCTTCGATGATTTCGTTGCTACTACTCCCGCCCTGTGTGCTGCAACGGAGACAAACTTATTTTTCTTGCATAAGCCCATGCATTTTTCAATTCATTTTTTCATTGATCGACACTAGATCGTTGTTGGAAATAAAAATTTATTCTTTTATTGACTTTTGTTTTGCGAACGCTGAAAATTTGCAGTTTCACTTGCTTACCAACATTATTGGCTTGCTTTATAAAGTATTTTTTTTTCACCAGTATTTTACTTCGCATCATTACAGACGTTGCCGTAAGTATAAAGAAGAGGAAATACGAAAGAACGAAATAGCGTTTTCTTTGTGCGGAAGCCTATATCGACGGAAGATTAAACGAAAACTTAATTGAGAAAAATAAACCTATCGTCTATGGTATTGTGATGAATTGCGTCGATTTCCAATAAAAGAAACAAAAAATTATGATTCTTTTTAAATGCGATATTAAGAAAACAATAAAGCAAGCCATCGATCTTTATTATTTAATAATCAAGCATCTTTTCATTTGGAATCATGAAATTCATAAAATCTCGATTATTATTTCTTTGTTGGATTCAATAACAATCATCAAGCTTTTTAAACATTTTTGCCTTTATAAAATTGATAGATAACAGTCGTAGGCTCAAACGCAAAATTAATAATTTAAAAACTAGATATACAGCGTAGGCAAGGAGGGAAAGAGAAAAAAAGAGGTGTTCCACATAGTGTAATTCAAAGTGGATGGGCTTGAGTCGTCAAGTTCTTTTTGCTAATGACCCAGCCGCGTAGAGAGGAGTCACATGGAGATCAAAGGGCCGCGAAGCCTTCGCACATGGTCGCCCAAGTAAATACAGCAAGTTTCACAAAGCAAGTTGTCTGACAATAACTTCAATAGCGCGAACTTTGAAGCTTTACCTTTATCTTTGCCTCCCCTTAGCTCTCCTCCCTTATCTTCCCTCGACCTCTTCCTTGCTTCGCCCCCAGCGCGTACATGTCGTGCTCATTCGGCAAATTTTGTTTTCTTCCCTTTCCTGTCTTTCTCTCTCTCTCTCTCTCTCTCTCTCTCTCTCTCTCTCGACGTTTACCGTGCAATTTCGAAAAGAAATGCAACCTTCTCTCGACTGATTTAACGGAAATTTTCCGTGGTAACGAGCTCGATGCCGGCCCCCTCCGATAAATCCGCGTATCTAGAAAAGCAGGCCTCTGAAATAAAACTGCCATTGTTCCAGGGGTCGGAAGGCACAAAGCGCTACTTCTGCAACCGCAACCGCTTGATCTTCTTTAATTTTCAATTGCGCAAAACCCACTGCTAGACGCTCGGCTCGCAAATTCCAGCTCCTCCTCATCCCTTTCTCTCTGCGGTTGGCATTTCCGCGTTTCTCGAGCGAGAGAAGAACGGACTGGGGGGACTACTGGAGGCTGGGCATACGATATCACTGGCTTTGCTTTATATTAGACTCTCGAGGATTTTTGCAGTGGCTTTAAGGGCGTGCGCGACGACGTTTCGCGGCGCACTCGCTCCGTACATTTTCTCCTCCCATTGTGTGTTCCTACCCTTCCCCGCGCGGTTTCTCCATGCAATCGATTGCCGCTCTCTTTTACCAAGCGTGCACAAGGGAGAATTCGATAAAGCGCGATCGTTACGTCTTTGCGAGGAGGAGGAGGTGATGAGGGAGAGGCATTTCCTTTAGAAAAGTAAGAGTGGCGTTTAATGCAGCCACGGTTCGCTGCTAATTAAAAATCGCTCTCTCTCTCTCTCTCTCTCTCTCTCTCTCTCTCTCTCTCTCTTCTGGCAAGAGGAAAGCAATTTGTCATTGCTTCTAGTGCGCGTTTTCGCAAAACGAGACGATAGAGGATGAGGAGGTCCAGAGGAAGGAGGAACGAGTGGGTATTTGGTTCTTTGGCCGTCCGCCTGGACGGAAGCACGGAACCTGGTCTTTAAATACTCACTTGGACGTCAAAAGCACTGCCATCTCATCAGCCGGAGCGAAAGAGCGCGCGCCTCTCTCCCTCTGTGCATATGACCGAGGCTGTCTTTGTGCCGAAATGATAGGTATATATTAAACTCCTTCAGGATCGTCAAGCTCCGGATGTTTACTCTTTCTATCTCTCCCTCTCTTTGCCGCTATTTCTCCCCCTTACTCCTCTGCCCTCCCTCTCTTTACGACTAGCAGTGCCCCGTCTCTGTTTCTCCCTTAATCTCCGAAATAGTTCGCGCAGACGAGGGAAAATAGGGGAAATGAAATGGGAGCCTCGCCCGAGCCGTATGCTTGCTAAAGGATACTTCTCGAAAGAAAAGAGCCAAGGGGTATTAACTACGAGGATTTCGTACGATTGGAATTTCATTTTAAACAAACATTGACTTTGTTCTTGATAATTGTGTTTCGCAACAATTCCATTGCATTACCTACACTTTGATAAGTCTTTGCAAAACCATAGAAGCATATTAAATTTTTTTTACGCTCCATGTACAATTGAAGTTAGAGTTATAAACTGTGGAAACAGAAGGCCTGAACAAGGGATTAAATAAATTCCAGTTATAACGGGCGTGCGTCAATCATCCGCGCTTATCGGATATGTAATATAAAGCCGTCGGTGTATCCACGTTCTCGTCACGTGATCCGAGAATTCCTTTGCTCTCGTGTAACTGTCAAATTTGACCAACGTCACTGGATTTATCATTTAGGCAGGGTCGCGCTGTAGCGTGAACTTTCTGTAATAGACGCGTCCGCTCGTAAATCCAGCCGATTACAGAGATATATCCGCCGGCCCCGTTCTATCCCCGGTTCATGGCTGCAATTCTATTCTGCAAAATATAATCCTCTGATGCATTGGCGAAAACAAAAACCATGAACAAGGAAACTGACGTATCATCAGATGATTTAGTAATGCTCCGCTCGCTATATTACGCTATCGATGTCGGCTTGTCTCTGTATATTAAAGCCGGAATTATTTAAATGATTAAGTGGTCGATGATAAATTAATACTGCAGGCTTGGAAAATTTATTATGTAAATGAGAAAACAAAACACCGGGCGCACTTGGTTGCCGGTATATGATTCATCGAGTGACATACATTTAGGAAGTAGCGAAAGATTACCACTCGAGCAGCGTTGACGTAGAAAAGTAACGTTGACGTAGAAAATGCTTTATTATCGCCAAGTCGTTAGCAAATATTTCTTGTTCGATCTAATCGCAGCGCGGCAATCTAATTAGATTCTAGTAATTCCTATTAAATCTATCAACATATGCGGCGCATTAATTGATTTTCTGAATTATCCGAAGCCACCGTTGTCAACGATATAATGGTCAGTACAACACATATCGTACAGACCACTTCATCGCCGCTCAATTTACCAAAGCCCTGGAAACGGGATATTTGAATCATTCAATAATGCAAAAGAGGTATGACAAATTGGCGGTGAGCAGATAAACGAAATAAAGTTACTTACGAATTTCATTTAAAAGCAGAATCAGAGTCTCTTCACTTTACTCTCGAGAAGTCTGATCTTGATTACGTCAATTTAAAGGATTTCCATGATTAGGCTGTGATCAATTATTCGGAGACTTGGATTTTTCTTTTTTTTTTCCTTTCGTTCGAGCTAACTTTTCACGATCGACCAATTGTAATTTTATTGAATGCGATACTCGCTGGTATTTATTTTTTCTCCAACTCGAATAAAAGCGATAAGAAAGGAAATTGAAGTTTTAAAACGTTTGGGCATTGTTGCAGACCCTCCTTCGACCGCACATGCACATACTTTTTCTGTGTCTAGCTCGGGCACTAAAAACAGTTAAGAAAAGTGTAGAATCTCCGGCGAAATGTGAAACAACAGTAAGCGAATGAAAGTTTGATATTGGAATCGAGTTGTTGGCGGCAACTTCATGGCTGGTTAAACCCGGTCGCTTTTTACACTCATCTTTATCCACGTTATTCACGTGTCGCCAAGTAGCAATACAAACAGATATCCTTATCAGACGTCGCGTTCGAGCGAACTTGAGCCAAGAATAAACAAATATAAAATCTATCTGTCCGTACTTTGAAATTTTTCCAAGCCTCACGCGCTATTTCCCAATCAATGAAGTAATCTAATTATTCCGCCGAGATTCATCAAACGTATTCTTGTACAGCGCCGATACAAAATTCTTGGTAAAAGAGAGAGTGAAAGAGAAAGAGAGGTAAGGAGAGAAGCTAGCTGGATGCGAAAAGGGCGTCGACGCGGCTGATTGCGCGGCGGCTTCTTGAGAAGCGCAAGCGCCAACTGAATCGCAAATGAAGCTCCTGCATCCTGTGCATAGGAGATGCTGCGAGGTCGAGTTGATTGACGGACGGCAAACGTACAAGCTGGTCCGTGGCGTCTCAATCACCTAGCAATCAAACCTCTCCCTGTTCACCAATCGACTGGCTAGCTCTGTCTCTTCATCTCTCTCTCCCACACACGCACACACACGCACACATCTCCGACATCTCCTAATCAGTCGGTACTCGTGATATGCAAATTTTCACGCTGGTTTGCTAGCGTATGGATACCTCTTCCAACAAATCACGTTCCGACTTGGCTACTGTTCAATCTATCATTGTTCATACACTGCGGTTGATACTATCGCCCAGTGGAGCTCATTTATGTTCAGAAATATTGGCACTGGCTGAGTATTTGATTTATTCCGTGTTGAAGTAATAATTTTTAAATTCAATTTTCAACTCCCGCGAATAATTTATGACTGCCCGATGAAATTAAAAAGAGATTTAATTCAAGATTTTACAAAATTTTGCATTGCATGAAATACGTAGTTACGTAGCTGAAGCTGAATGGATTAATAGATATCAATTGCTATTTGAATAAATTGATTTTGTCAAATTTGTACTGTGCTGTATATGCCTGTTGTAATGAATGTCTTCAATTTTCGAGGATTAGGTAAAAGAGTCATTTCGTTTCTAGGTCAACCTATTAGTTACTTTAAAATGGATTTTATTCAAGCTAAATAATAAATTTCAATGGTCATTTGTTTTTTTTTATCTATTGGAAAGCTATTTACGTTGGAAACAATCATTACCATCAACATAATTGTCTTGGGAGATGAGTCCGGAAATAAAACTATTCTAATAAGACAAATAAATTTTCTACGAGTTTATTTCAGAATTTTATTGAGATAAACATTTTAACAAATGTTAGCAGAAAATTGTTTCTTTTACACTTATTTATTCTCGCGTACAGTGCAAATTTTTGTAGAATATTACTAAGAAAATGTTTAGTTACGTTTAAAAAAAATTAGCATATTTTTTCATGTATGCTATACAATGTGTGTAACATAGTCAACCTTGTTGTTTTTTAAAATTTAAATTAGAGTGTTTACGTTACATTAGCCATTGCCTTCCGCTTTAAACATTTATTTAACAAGTGCGGTTGCTCAGTTCTATTTTCTTACAACTAGATATTTTTCAGAAGTCGCACTGAAATAGTCGGGTCGTAAATACACGTGTAGTATTTTTGTTCAATATTTTACCTTTTCTCGTAACGTTTTTCACAGTTTCAAAAAGTAAAACTCGCTTGATACATTATCCAGCTGGGAGTGAGTATTAAACATTATTATATTTTAGTTGCAACATTTCACAACTAAATTTAAGTTCATTTACTTTCATTTTTCTCCGGCAAATCGCACTTTATTGAAGTTCTAAACATTAAGCCGTCGACAAAACTATTTGAGTAAATCGAGTTTTCAAATAAGTTGTTCAGTGTTGTAACATGCTCTAGAAATTATAATATGGCTCGTACGATTTAGTGGCAAACTAGAGAGAGTTTCATTTAGTTTGCACTGGCGATCCGTTACTCAGAACTACTACTCGGAGATACAAAACGGAGAAAGAGAGATAGAGAGCGGCAGGGGAGGAAGGTATTTAAGCGCATTAGACATAGTTCAAATCAGAACCATTTGACTTAAACGTATGACAGCAATAAACTTTAGCGTTTGCTCGAAAAGTTAGACTCGTAGTAACTAGTTCGCTTGCAAACGCAAAGTGTTCTCGAAAATAAGGGAGGGGAGGATGTAAATGAAATCGATCGATCGGTACTTACCAATAATCGTCGCAAGAATGAGGAAGACAAGTACGGTGGCGGTGACAACGGCAACGACGAGCTCGTAGTCGGTCCCAAGTCCATCTGGTTCGGCTGGCCAGCAGCTAGAGTTGCTGGCATTGAGTGCCTCGCGCAGGGCTACCGCGGAAGTGTTCCAGTCGGCAGTAGCTGGCGTTGGGCTCGTGTCTGTCGGTGCTACGTTACGGCTCGTCCACAGCCACCACAGCTTCTCGCTGGCCATCGCCGCTGGAACAACAAGAACCAGTACCTTTTAAGCGGCGCCTCTCCAAAGCCGTTCGCTTGATTACTCTTAGTTGGACTCTTAGTTAGAAAGTTTATTCGACTTTCCGAGGAAATCTAATAGGTCCTTTAAAATTTGGAGCGTTGATTGTTTCCAAACTCTCATTGAGACGCTCAAGTTTTTCAATCGATTTTTTTTCAACTCCATTTAAAAAATTGTTTTTTAAAGTTCCCCTGGTATTTTGATAGCTCTGTACTACTTCCAGAGTAAAAATTCTCGTTTCATCGATCACTCGCTAGCGAAGGGGATCGAATAAATTTCGAAAGGACAATACGCCTTGGAGAAGTTTCTTACGGCGAGCAGAGGCAGGCAAACGAGAGAGAGAGAGCGCGCGTACACGCGCGGGAGGACAGTTTGATGAACTTGAAATGAATGTCAGACCAGAAAATTACGTGTCATTCGCGAGGAAGAAACCGAATTCTTCCCGAGTCGGTGTTCCGTGGAGCCTCAGACTTCTAAGGCTGTACGTGCGTATATAGCTCCGAATTTGGCGCCGCCATTCCTGCTTTTCCCTTTCCCTCCCTCTTTTTCGTTTTAGCTTACTCGCCGCCTTGATTACTCATAATTACTTTTATTCGGAGGCGACGAGGATCGACAATGGAATTGAGTTACGGGGATAGGGTGAGCTCGCTTTTGCGTGTCTGTCTCACCAGCGAGCTCTATTGGATTTGGGCTTTTAGAAAATTTTCCGGCTTCCTCGCACTTCCTCCCCCCATCGGTCCCTTCCCTTGTATTATTCAATTTAATTTTCCGCGAAAGGCTGGACTCGAGAGCTAAGAACTTGAAAGCAATTAAGTCGAGTTTGCGGAAGCAAAGGTGGCTGACTTAACTTTTAGAAACACTTGGATTTCTTTCTTTTTCCAAACTTCTTGAAATCAAGTTAACAAGTATTTTCTCTGTTACTTGCTTAAAATTTGTTTGAAATACGTTGTTGCTTTGTGAGCGTGAGCCTTTGAATTGTTGGGATTAGGAGAAAGTGCATTCAAGATAACATTTTAAATGCGTAAAAATGTTTATTGAGCGGAACGAACAGGGGTACACCTTTTAGTTAAAAATAATAGTCATTACCTTAATTCTGCTTGAAAATCATCCTTAATTCATTTGTGAAACACTCGACCGACTCGACGATGTAGCGAGTCTTTTTGTTTATCTGGAAAAAATAATAAAATTTTAATTTTATTTTAGATAAATTGAAAAAACAAATATTTATGCTTAGCAAATTCAAAAATGTGTATATTTATTTAGCAAGTAAATAATAAATTTTACATTTTTACGAAATTACAAAAACACTCATTGGAAAATGTAATGAAATATCGATTTTGCTAGTATTTGCGCACATTCCGTCAGTTAGAAAGATTATCCCTCGTGAATTCATTTCTTTTTTCTCGCTTATACTGAATCTGTACCGTTCGTATTAAAATTGATGCGACCCAGCAATCGAACTTCCAATTCTTTTTAGCTAAATCTTTCTATTCTTTTGCGAAATGGGATCGTACCTACTATGGGCTTTTTATTTCTGCGAGAAAATTTACTTACATTATTTTCCCTTTTTTACGTTTTTCAGTTTCACTTAATTGAACTTTCTGAAATTGCATTTCATTAAAAAATTTTAAACCTGGTGAATTGTTCAAATTTTAATTATTAATTTATTATAACTTGTATCTTTTTTTACGAACTCAATGAATAATAAATAAAATACGTCATAATTAAGTATCAATCAAAAATCAAAATTAAATTTTCTGTATAAAAGGTCTTTTTTAAACTTTATTAAACCAAAATGAATGCTTTTTTAATAATAATAAGAACAGTGATTTTCAAAGTCATGGGGTAAAATTTTTCAGGGAGCGTCGTACGGTTTCGTGCTCATAATGGGAAAACCCGCAAGATATTCTCAATCGACGAGATAATCATTCAGGAAGCAATCCTCAGGTTTGACCATATGTTGTGAAATTTTGTAATATTGTGTGCCACGGACTTATAACTTGGTAAAAAGCTAGCTTTTTGTCGTGGACGTTGATTAAAAATTTTTCAATAGAAAAGAAAAGAATGTGGAAAATTATTTCTCCGCTGCCAGTGTACATATGTACATGATTAGTCGATTCGGTAAATAAGGAGTAAAGTGATAAAAGCGCTCAGAAAACTTTCATTTCAAAATTCGTTCGCATTTTTTAGTTTCATTCTTTCTTTACACACACAAAAATGGGTTGCCCCTATCAATTTAGTTCCAAGTTATTTCAGTTCGCACTTTACCGCTCGTTCACCTTTGACTTTGCCGTGCTCGTACGCATCTGTAAATCTTACCCTCTAAACGATTTTTTTACACTTCTTAGTCGACATGGCATAGGAAGAGAAAGATGTGAGAATAAAAAATTATGCTACACTTTGATATTCCCCATGCTCGCTTTTCCAAGATTGATGAATGAGAGGCTCTCTTATCGGGCCATAAGTTTGAAAGTGGGTTGGATGGGTAATTTACGTTAAGACCCTAGTGTAACGGAGCCCCGTTAGTATGAAAGTTTTGACATTTTTGGCATTTCTTAGAGGCGAAGCGTTCGTGTTTCGGTGCACTCGGCTAGCCTAATTCGCGGCTAATTGAATAAAGTTAAAAGGCTCTTGTTGCACATTGGAAAATGTCGGAGAAAGTCAAACAAGTTGAAGGTGCTAAATAATGGCTCGCGAACGAGTTGTAGCTGCAACAAAGCCCTTCTTACCGGCGAATAATTGATATCGCAGGGACTGTTTAATCCATTATTGAATAATTCAAAGCGCTAAGATAATTCCCTATCAATATTTCTCAGTACCGGGAAATTTGCGCTTTCAAACTGTTCGACTCCCAAAGGATTTATTATAAATGCGCTGTTTGAAGATCCATGCGAGTAGGTGTTGAGAAGCTCCGCAGACCGAGCGCCTTATCGTACATTGGGATAATTTAATGGCAGGCCAAGCGAGAAAATGGCATTATGTCATTTAACTCTCCATTGTGTGCAATGCCCTCACTTCAATAAAGTTCGCGGGGTCTTGGCTGTACGGAAGTTATGAATGCGTCATCGATTATTCCAACGCCAGCCTGCGTCCTTTATAAACCGACGTAGCGACGTGACCGGGATCATTGAATTCCAAACCCGCACTCTCGATAGCTGCCATTTACATTCAATAATGACTTACCGATAATTCAAAATCTACGATTTTACTTCTTACTTGAAAAATTGTTTGATAGCCGTTAAACAATCCATTGTCTAAAAGGAGCTTGGACTTTTTCAAACAGAGCGATATTTCTAATTACGTGAGGAAGAAAAAAGCAATTTTCAAAATTGTGCTTAGCACTCGGGCCGATTGCGTAAGTCTATTGGAATTGCGAAGAAATGCGACAGGTGGGAGAGAAATCTAGTATCGCTTGGCTTTTAGAAGGGATAGAAAATCGGGAGTAAAGTCAAAGTCAATTTTCGACTTGAATGCGACGAAGAAGAAGAAGAAGAAGTAAGGTCGGGGAGAACTGACATTGCTAGGGGTAAAGTACATCTAAGCGCCGGCGAAGGGAAATAAGGATTGACTAAAAAGGCTAAAGAAAAGTACAAGTTATTCGAGTCAGGCGGGGTTATATTAGTCAGGTGGGATGCACGTGACCGGATTCTCAAGATTGAGAATTACAGTCCCATACACGTGCTACTACTCCTCTCTCCCCCCTCTCCCGTACATAGTCGACTTTTCCACTTTTGTGCTCCTCTTCTTATTCCTTTTTCTCTTATACAACGTAACGTCCGCGCTTTCTTCTCTCTTCCTCTCTTCTCCCCTGTGCATGACCGTTTTCCTCTCACTTACTTAATGGCTGAGAATATATCCTTTACATTTCGGAAAGACCATTTTAAAGATACCCATAGAAATTTCAATAAGGCTTTATCTTTTAAGCAATGCATTTGTTTGAAATTTTAGAAAAATTTCACTCTTGCTTCTATTACATTTTTGAATTTTTCCATTTTTCGGGATTATTTTCAAATTTTCATCCCAGAACATTAATTTAAAATAACGACGTTACATTCTTTTAGACTTATATCTTTCATCCATTTCAATGAGCAAAACTTTAAGCTTTTAGAAGCTTTCCACTGCTTTATGTTGCTTCTAAAATGCACTATTGAATATGGATGATTCAATTGACTTAAGCAATTTGATGCAAATTATCATGCTTTTATTGCGTATCATGAATTTCAAATACGTTTTTAATATGTCTTTCTATGAAAACTAACAATTTTCCTTTTGTTTTTTCTTTCATTTTTTAAAATACATTTGCATTGGAAATTTTTATCTAAGCTTTTGTACATTTTCCGACAAAGAGAGGTATAACTTTTGTCCTCGAGCAATTTGTTATTTAAAAGTTTTTTTTTACATCGTTACACGTGCTACCTGAAAAATTAAATTGAAAAATAAGACGCGAAGGGTTAATGTGGTAAAATAAAACTGGTAAAATGAAACATGTTCCTAAAAAATTAAAAGCTAGTTTAAAAGTAAGCTCAAATAACTCGACACTCTTCTCTTTACAAAAGAATGCAAATATTGTCTGACATCTAGCGTTCTTGATCATTTACCAACTGTACGGCTAAAAGTTATGTTTCCTTTTTCATCCTGTTCTTTTATCTTTCCCATTAAAAATTCATTTTGCTCGGCAATAGCAATTTTCCTTTTTCAAAAAACTATTTCACTTTAAAAAAAAAAAAAACTAAATGTCTACTCAAGATCCTTACAAAAATTAGTTTTTAAGTATCCACTATACTTCCATTATACCCAATAATTTAGGAATTAATCTTGTCGCAAAAATCTCCACTACTTTCTTGTCCTACTTACTCAAAGCACGTATCACGGAGCGTTGCCAAACAATTATTAATCCGTACACATAGCTCGAGTAAATATCTAAACCTTAAGGTCTGGATGTCTTCGGGAATATATACGAGCTTGAGTTCCATAAGTATGCGCGTCCACGAGCCCAGGCAGAATATCGAAAATTAATAAGGTCCGACCTCCGCGTGGCCCGACGCGTTTTGCGCTAGTGTTTCGACGTCGATAAATTTGCCTCCGAGAGTCGACAAGGAAGCGAAGCAGGAACGGGAAAAGGAACACAGTGTGCCCCGCGCGATGCGCATCGGTAATTGCGTTTCGTGGTCGACACAGCGCTATAAAATACCGGGCGTTACGCTGACACTAAAAGCTCCCCGAGTAGGCGAGAGGGACAAAAACAAAGGGGAGCCTTGGAACTACCAGCATTGGAAAAGGAGGAGGAGAAGGGGGGATAAGCAAAAGGGGTCGTGGCGAATATTCTTTTTACCTTGAACCGCCTCGTGCGAAAATCGAAGGGGATGTTGTGAGGAAAAAAAGCTGGAGATTGACGGGACATTTACATGGTTATTTAGTCAATACTAATGTATTTATGCACTTGGCCCGGAGAAAAGTTTATCGATATTGTTTGCCCTGTGTGTTAACAACGACTGTAAATCTGTAGTGTAAAACTTTGAGAAAGTATTCTTGATAAAATGCTGATTCATCACTCAGTACTGTTAGCACAGCGAAATTCGAAATAGGGTAAATTCAAACGTTTAAAAGTACATCCCACTAACGCGAAAGAGTACTTTAAGGTAATCAACCGAACACGAGCTTTGTAGCGTGGTAGTGAGGGACGATTAAGATTGTGCACGTATGACCTGAAAATACGAGTTTCTAGTTGCGCAAACGTCCGAATTTTAACGAATTAAGCTTGGAATTAAGAGAACATTGAAGGAGTTATCGAATTGTTAGATGCACGTTCCTTCATTTCTCTGGGGCATACAAAGATACAAACGAATATTTGAAACTATACAAAATGTTGTTGGATTTATAAAACACGACTAATAATTGATTTTGACATATATACAGAATTGAGAGAAGTTAGCGATGTAAATTTTAAAGCAGCGATTAGCTTATCTTTGATTACGGTATAACTCAAGGCAGTTCAGTAGTAACAGGCGAGTTGGGTCAGACAATGCTAGATTTACCGGAAACACCTTTATTTGCTTTGTCTGCTTATGCGCATGAATAATTTTGTTTTTCATGGGTAGAAGAGAGGTGGGGGGGGAGAAGCGAATCCTGAATATACTGCATGCATTATTCAAATAAACATTTTGCATAAACAAACATTCGTATATAGCTCGTTGCTACTAACCGTGAGCTTTAACTCGGGCGTTGAAGATCAAAAAAAATTTTTCAATGATTTTTCCCTTCATAAAGTATGGCCTACTTCCGTTTCATTAAACTCTCGGCTTCGACTCCAGGGTATTCTTGTAGTTTCCTGTGAGACGGATCTGGATATGACAAACACTATTAATGAATGCCCATTCGAAATTCTGTAAACACGTGTTCGTCGAATCGTCTCGTTGTTAGCCCCCGCCGGAAAATGTCAATACGAAAATTGTAAATACTAAAAATGTTTCGCTGATGAAACGTGATGACGTATTTTTCTGTAAATATTTTTACAAAGTGATACAGTCGCTCATATTGTTTTTTAGTCGGAAAACTCGCGTGTTTGATTGATAAGCACGAAATAAGCGCTATACTTTTATGATTATATTTGTAATTTTAGAATTTGTTTTTTTAAGTGAAATAAATTCATTTGAAAGTTATAACCCATTTTTTTTCCTAACAAGTGCTATAATACGTTTATCATGTCGAGCGAAATATTGAGAATTTCTTAATGAGCAGTTGATTATTCGCTGGAGACGAATGAAAATGCTTGGTCTATTGAGCGGCGTAATGAAGCCGGCAATGATGGGCGTTAAAAGGAGATCGGGGCAAGTATGGAAACTGCCTTTTTTATTCAGCTTACTTCTTCTATTCCCCTCCCTTTCTCCTCCGCGGCCGGGCACAAAATGCTGCAGCTTCTATCGATAAAAGCCTTGGTGGTTTCAAGGCGGCCTTTGTGTATGTGTGTTGGCAAAAATTTAGGTCGAAGAAGAATTATCGACAAAGTTGCTAGAGAACTCGAGAGTTTTGTCGTAGGTGCGTCTTTAATATTTCGCGACTGCATTTGCGCCGATAGACTTTTTTGGTTACTCTTCAAATCATGTCGACGCGAAGCAAAGCGGTTTTGGCGGTCAGTCAAAGCTTTTGAAAGGTTCTACTGAAAGTAAACATTTTGTTTTATGCGAAGCAAAAATCCGAGATTTCTACTCGTGGTCGCGCAAAAACTTGGCTTATTAAACGCGGTCGAGTATTAAAATTTTTCCACGCGTGCTCTTTCGCGCGTGCCTGATGCGGCCTAATTAAAAAAGTTTAAACTCTTGCAGAGTCAATTCGATAAACGTGCGGGCAAATTACCGCGAATCATACAAGAGAGGAAGAGAGAAAGAGAGCGAGTGAGTGTTGAAACCGGACTTCAGGCATTAAATTAATTTAACGGCAAAACTAATTAAGCTGTGTTGCGGGCGCCGAGAAAATTTTTCGTCAGCGAGCAGACCACGGGTCGATTTATATACGTCGAGAGCTTGTCGGCCGAACTTTGCCGGCCTCGACGTAAAAGCTCTCCCACACGGTCATACATACTCCATTAGTCGGGCATCGTCGCAGAACGCCCTTGTCGACGCTCCGAGAACTCCGGGAATCGAGAGAGCAAGAGAGAGAGAGAGAGAGAGAGAGAGGGAGAAAGCCGAAGAGAAGCAGGCCTCTGCATTATACAGCCTCGGTTGGACTACAAGCACACACAATATTAGGGAGCAAGATTGCCGCTGCTTTCGCGTATTAGGGTCGGATCAGCTTGAGCAAAGAATCGTTCTAAAATGAGAACGTTCGCTTATTTTGCTTATTTAAATGGATACGCGCGTTACCGAAGCTTTTTGGTCTGCCGGCTATTTGCTGGCTGATATGGCGCTTGTATTACAAAAGAAATGATGAGAAAAAGTTGCTTGAAAGTCAGATTTGACCTGTATTTTTTGTAACTATAATAGAATTTGCAATTTTATGAAAAACACTGAGCTTTTATGATCTAACATTCGGTTCATTTTTTTCTTTGTGCCCCTAACAAAAGACTTGGTTTAATTTATTATCATCTTTAGTTTTAATAACAGTGAAATCCCGTTGAAAATAACGGATAAGAAAATGGTCATTGGTAAAGTTTTTATAATAAATTGTTAAAATTGTGCTGTACATACAAAATATAGAATTGCACTATTTTTAGAGAAACATCGCCAAGACCATTTTGATCTGATGACAAGCAAATTTACGTAAAACAAGAACAGGATAGTTGACTTAGGTCGAATCGAAGCCCAATGCTTGAGCCATTCTAAAGCAAGAAACCTTAGATCCGGAGATGGCTCCACGAGTAAATGGAGTAGAACGGACAGATATTAGTTTGTCGGATCTAGTGAATTAGCAAATGATGTCCAGTTCGCGCAAATATTTGCCGAAGGAGAATATAATACGAGACGAGGGAACAGATCGCCTTTCACAGTTACACCTCAGCTAGAACGTACATAGCCGCAGGATAAAAGTGTAATGGGATACGTTGGTTTAGTGCGGATATTTTGTTCAGTTAAATCCCTTAAATGCTTGTTAAATTCTTTATAAAATAGCATGCACACGTACTTTAACGCATTATTCTTCATCTTTTACGTAGTGCGCTTGAATCCACTTGACCCACATAAAGCTAGATATTAGCGTTCTAAAGCCTTGAAATTCTTGGTCCGCATAATTGAAAAAAATCATGGTGGGGCTAATAAAGGAGATAAAGGAAAATGGCTATCCAGCATTATTGCGTTAATATCATACATCTCATTTAAATATTCCTAGGGGTATATTCATCTCGTTTCTATATCGCCTTCCCTGAATATGCGTAAGATTATCGGAATGGTATTTTAGTCCACAGGATGTCTGGAGCTGCTTCCTCCCGTTCCAATACCCGTTAAATCCACACGTGCACTGGCCTATAGAGCCTTCGAGTCGATGATTTAAAAATAATATTCAAGTGGTCGCTCGATCAACAGTGCAATCGCACGCTCACCCAAGGTTATTGCAAATAAGACGAGTGCTTGAATTGCCACCCTCTCCCCGTCTCCTCCCCCCATGTCTAATATCCCTTCGGTATGCAAAGTGAGCCCTAAAATTGCTCGGCCCATCTATCTCTCTGTGTCCCGGCACTCGCGAATCAGTATAATATCCGGCTTTTATGCGAACTTCCAAATTTCCATAATCGCCGGTAATATAAGGGGTTGGGATAGAGGGGCAAAGGAGGGCCAGAGGAGAGGCTGCCCTTGCGGTCGGTTCGATCTTGAACTTCACATCGATCAGGACGCCACGTCTTGTATATGGCACATGCCAGTGTGCTCAAAGCAGCCGCCTCCCCCCTCGGTCAACCACTTATTTTCCCTTGCGATCGAGTGGCTTTTCCTCGTTGCTGGTGCTTCTATCGTTTCAGCCCTCCAAAGGAATTTCTTTTGCACGAAACTCCCCCGTCTGGGCTTCCGCCTCCTTTTTCTCTCCCTTCTGATTTAGCGTCTCTCTTTCCATGGGCTGCACTGAGAGATCGACTTTTGCTGAGGCCTGCACTTTTTTCGCCGGCGTATCTACTACCCGCTTGAGACTTATTTGTCGTCCTTGCCCACGCAAGCACAGCGATAATAAATCTCGCTATTGATAGAGTCACGCGAAAAAAGGCATTGTATAATCGAGCTCTTGTCAATTTATTTTCAATACGATCATGTTACTTCGCTCTTGAGTTTTCAAACTCCCTATATTTTTATACCGATTTATGTAATCAAATTACTTTATAAAGTAAATCTTACGTAACACTCTGTCTTATGCATATTATTAAACCTATGTCTAATAAATGTTCAACTGTCAATGAATATATTCACAAAACACTAAGAACTGATAGAAAAAGAAAACTTAGCATTGGTAGTTGGCATATTGCTTTTCAGAGCCGTATCGCATTGGCGCATATGAAGCTCGCGAAATTCTGTCGAACATTCAGTTGGGGCTGTAGATCATAAAATCAATTTGCTTGAAAGAAGTGCAAAGGTCTACTGGCATGCGCGCGCTATTTAAACAACTCTAGGATAGCGAGCAGCGAGAGAACAGTCGTCAGAGGCGAATATTTCGTTCGACGTAAAACACGAACAAAGAGACTAGTGTATCGATGATACGAGCAAGAGAGAAAAAAAGAGAGACGAAATAACGGGATTTCCCGAGTAGAGCGTCGTGTACGAAAGAGATAACTGGCAAGGGAGAACGTGGGGGCTGGTGGGGGGGGGGCGGGTGCAACGAAAAAATAGCAGTCGTTCCGGCTCGTTTTTCCGAGAAGGTCGGCGCAACAGGCATGCCCTCGACGACCCGCAGCGCTTAACTCGTTTTCCTCCGGCCCAGTACCGATGGAACCGAAGAGAGGAAGCCAAGCCGAGGGATAGAGAGCGAGAGAGTTGAATCCCAGCAGCGAGAGTCGCAAATTTGAAAAGTCCAAAATTTCGCAAGTTCCAGCATGGCAGAAGCGCGGAGCTTCGCGGAGCTCTCCATCGAGTTGGAGATTTTATCTCTGAGAGAGGGCAGACAGGACAGGAGCTTGCTGCCTCTCTCGGCTTTTCTCCGTGCTCGTCCACTTTTCGCCACTTCCAATCCAAAGTTCGATTTCCTGTGAATGCGAACGGCTACAGTCCATCGTGGACTCTCTCCTACCTCCCTCTCTCTCAGTCTACGATGTAGTTCTCGTGGTCAGGTTCCGTTTTCCGCCTCGCTGCCGAAGGAGGAACTGTGTAATCCTGAAAGCATCTCTCTTTTTTCGTTCTCTCTCCACCTCCCCTCTCTCTCTCTCTCTCTTTCTCTTTTCGTTTTACCGAGGTCCAATGTACTGCAAACGCACTCAAGTTTTATTTTCGGTATAGCGAAAGGTCGAAAGACCAGGTACTGAGGAGTTTACTTTCTAGAAGTGCGGTTGAAAGGAAAATTCTGTTGACATTGATGAAAAGTCAAAGATATAGACTGGTTTCAATGCGTCTCTTGTAGTAGATTTTGGATGATCGGAATTGATCGTACCCGATGATTTTTCTCTGGCGAATATTATTTCAAAACAGTTTATAAATCGTTCGATAAAATTGTCGTCCCGCAAAAAAATATTATAAAACTACATTCTCACGTTTCTTCTCTTTGTGTAATAGAAATCAATAAAAATATTATTTTTCGTTAGTTTTTAACGTAGTTGTTTATGTATGTTGGAGTCAAATTCTTATAACTTTTTTTTTAAATAAAAAAAATGCATCAAATCAATAAATTATTTGCGTTTGATCAATGGTCAATTCTGTATTCCAAGTCATTAAATGTTAAAATTGTAATATTTTAAATATTTATAATCCAGCTCGTGATCTACCAGGTCGTGCAATGAAACGAAATTCCAGCATTAAGTGCAGCTGTTGTAAGCGTATTACGGTCAAAAACTGGATAAGCAGCTAATAAAATACGTTCGCGAACCAAAATTCCAGAGCGGCTCGAATTTTCGGCAGCAATAGCGTCTGCAACACGTAGCTTGCTGAAACGTGACTCTTGTCGATATCAATGAGCCCCGGGGGCCGGGTATCACCCTGCATCATGGTAGGACATGTAGCGGTATAAAACGGGCTATGGAAGCAGTTAGTAGCACAGTTAGAATAAGTCTATTAAAATTTTTAATTTTCAATTTAAAAAATGGTATTAATTGATATTAATTACTCAATAAAAAATGATTTATTAAAGAAAAAATGTTGAATAAAATTAAATTTTAGCGAACACATAATTATCTAATTGGTGTTTGATATTTGACCGCTGTACGATTTACTAATGCATATGTATCTATTACCTCTTACGGGGGTCAGAGCTTGGCCCATAACGACCAAAATGTTTGGTACAAACGAGGGTCTAAAATAACTCAGTCAGCAGAGTGTCAACTTGGCAATTTACAGGTCGTGAATTCAAGCCTGGAGTTTCAGAGCTAAATCATTAAATAAAGCCTCACGTTGTCAAAATATTCCTTGTAATGAGTGTCAACAAATTTTTTACTAAAAAAAGAATGTTATTAACTTAATATTTGTACTCTGTAAATTTATAAATTATTCCCGTAAGTAATGTTCTCCACGTCTTAAATTATATCAATACCTGTCGAAACGTGAAATACGTAAGCAAACCGTTACGAATTGATAAACATGTTTACTTCCCTGGTCACCACGCATATTAAATAACATGTATACGGATTCTGTTACTACGCACGTTTATTTAAATTAGTAATGACGTAAACTTATAGGTCTCATTCGTCGGAATCTTAAAATAATACAAATTAATTAATGAAGTGTTACGTTGATATGTTCATAAGGGAAAATTTTTCATTTGAATCAAATTAATTTAATTTAAAATCTCTAGTAAAGTCGATCTCTTGACAAATATCTTTTTGATAATTTAATAAATCACGTCATAATTAATTTAATGACCAAAAAGATATATTTTTTTATTCTAAAATACAGATATATATACAAGTTATATATCGTTGATTGAATGTTATTGGTAATTCCAGTTAATATGCCAACATATTAAACTCATAGATGTAAATTAATAATGTCTATTAATTTTATTATCGTTTGATCACATCTAATTATATCCTATAATTACATTTCAATGTTGCAGCAAATTAATAAAATGTTTGATTTTCAATATACTAAGCACGCTAGTATTACGTATTATGTATCGCATTTCCAAAAATAAAAGTCGCTAAATTAATTAATGTTTTATTACAATTTTTAAAATAACGTTAACAGTTTTGGTAAATAGAATATGTGGCAATTGAATTGTAACTAATGAAGAGTTTTAGGAGAAAAAAGATCAACTTTTATCACTACTGCCGTATTTACTTTATACTTCCAGAATAGACGTTTGCACCTCCATTAATAGTAGCCAACTTACTTTGTATAATCACCAACCTTTTTCGCGTGCCAAGTAATGGAAAA
The DNA here is from genome assembly GCA_030522585.1 of Anagyrus pseudococci. NCBI lineage: Eukaryota > Metazoa > Arthropoda > Insecta > Hymenoptera > Encyrtidae > Anagyrus > Anagyrus pseudococci. The sequence continues at coordinate 124,297 of JAPYYQ010000068.1, forward strand.
ATAAAATCATCTCTCGTAGGTCCATTATCGACTTATTTATATTGCTCTATTTTTCTTTCACATCCATCTTCTAAAAATTCAGTACTTGAGCGGAAAGTGAATAAATTTATGATGTTCATTAAAAGAGTTGCTTCGAAAAAAAAATGAATTAATTGTTTTTTCTTAAAAACTATCGTATATAACGTTTTCTTATTGACTTAATTTTTTTACGAGTGTAAAGTATATATAACGAAAAATTATGCAATTTTTTAGATAAATTGGAATAAGAGGAATGAACAGAGAGATTATAGATTTTTATTCAACGCGAATTACTTCTTTACCGCCAAATAATGTAAATATATTTAGAATATGACTTTGAAAATGTCTCATTAAATATTTTTTTATTACCTATTCGAAATTGTACTAGATAAAAAAGGGGAAATCTATTATTATCTTCAATCTTAAATTATCCCAGCATTAATATTTAATTTAACTTAACGATAAAATTAGTTTAAAACTAAAAACAATTTGCGGATAGAATAAGGCATTTCTCTGTTTTTATAGGCTTCACTTTTTTCAAACTTTAGTACTCTTGGGAAAAGCTAAAAGACGGTAAAGAAGCTCAATAAAATCTCATAAAAAGTCTCGCATCGAGTGAAGAGTCAAAGCCGAGATAGTTTGACGTGAGCGACGCAACGATATGTTTATTCTAAACTCTAGCAAACCTCAGATATGCTATTCGTAATCCTCCTTCGTTTTTCCCTTCGTTTTTTTTTATCAGCTTCTTTTTAATTCTTGAGCCTCGGCTCGCCCGTATTCGCCACCTGGACCAATAGAACCGACGTTTTTATCTAGTGTACAACTGGTAAATTAAGCTCTTGAAAAGCTTCTTGTTCTTTTTATCAAGGCTTCGCTTGGCCAAGAAGATGATAGTCATTTTTTACAGAGATACTCGAGCAGTTGTTTAATGTACGGAATATGAATTATTCAATTTATTTTTATACAGACCGTTTTATTTTTGCGCAAAAGTAGTGCTTGAATGACTTTGTCATTTTTATTATTAATGTTGGAACTGAATAAATTGGTGTATTCGGAACACTGCAAAAAATCTGAACTCATAGCTTATTCCTTTAATTAACTTGAACGAAAATTATTTATATACTTTAATCCAAAAATAAAAGCCAGCTTGTCACGATGTTCAATAATTCCTTTCTATAAAAACTGAATACAGTATTTACTTTTTTTTGTTTAATATTTTTTAATGATAATCGCGACTAGTCTGAATAATGAAAAATATCTCTTACGTACCATTTGGAAAAAGTAAATAAAGGATCCATTCTCTAGGAAATTTTTTTATGTGTTATCTTTCTTTTTAGTTTGTGTTCATATACTTTTAGACCAAGTAAAAATGCGCGACATTTTTTAATTTTAACATGTACGCATCCTCTACTTTTAACAGCCAAGTATAAAAGAAAGTTGCGCAAAAAAATGAAAATAACAACAATCGATCAATCACAGAGCTTCGATAGCTTACAAATTTCTTATAATTCGCAAAGAAAATCCTAACCTTCTATTGATTTTCTTCAATTTTCAAGAGCTACTCAGAAAATTCAACCAGAATAAAAAGGGAGTACATGGAGTATGCGAGTTTTCGTGACGTTTTGACAAATTTACACACTTGAAAATTCAGGGCGCTCGTAACTTTTTTCACCCCATTACCAACCTCATCTTGAAAGTTGATTCATCGGCTTTTCGAGCCAAAGAAAAAAAAATGTAAAACCGTCTGGACCACATTGCAAACACGAAAAAGCAACTTTTTTTGGTTCACACACAAGCTGTGCAAGTGCCAAGATTTTGGTCAGAAAATGTTCCATTTGGCTCCACTAAAGACCCAAGCGATAAAAAGCGGACAAGTCCGGTGTTGTTGGAGAGCAGGTTTACCGCAAAATTCAAAACACGGAAGAGAAAGAGAAGGCAGGTCTAAGCCGTGCTTCCGATTTTCCCAACCGGTCTCTCTCTCTCTCTCTCTCTCTCTCTCTCTCGTTTTATTTCCACGAGATTCATACCAGGTCGTATTCCGTTCTCGAGATAACGTATAGAGTAAGTGCGAACCAGCTGTGCACAAGCAGGAGAGGAAAAGAGAAAGGGAGAGAGAGGAGGTGACGTGATTTAGGGCTGATGTTTTATTTTCCTCGCGCTGCCCTGCTATTCTGCCCATATTTTTTCAGTCGGCCAGCCTTATTTAACGTTTAGCTCGTTAAGTTCGCGGCTGTTTCAAATTAAGAGGCTTTGCCCTGATGCAAATTACGAGAAAGAATCCGAGAGACTTAAATCAGGATATCGAAGCGCGAGCGGCCACTCGGCGAAAACAGCGCTGATTTAACAGAAAATGAAAATACCCGGATGAATTATCGATGCGCGCCTGGTGCGGTCGATAACCTTTAAAATCCTCTTCCTGGAAAACGTAAGCGGAGCGAGAGAAAGTACCGTGCCAGTTCATTTATTCTAAACTTAGTTTGCGAGCGAGCCTCGTCCCGGCATTCGCACAGGCCTGAAACTGACGTGCAATTTATTTTGATTTCCATCTGCAAGTACTGCTTACACAGCTGAAATAGATATGAGTGCAATAGCCTTACTGTAAATAAATCAAAGGATGTATATCCTGAACCTATAGAAATATAATCCCTATAAGAAGATGTACAGAGCCGCGGGTAAAATTTATCACCGCAGCAACTCTCTCGACTCTGGCCCTTTAACCAGTTGAAAATTCAAAATATAAACGTGTCTACGCGCCATTTTTTAAAATTTCCTTCAAAAATCTGACGTTTACGAGAAGCGGATGCAGTACGGATGAGAAGTTCACAGAGTGTAAACCCACACCGGAACGTGCTAGGGCCGACACTACGATACAAGAAGTTTACTGGGGCTTGATAAATCAAGACAAGCTCGGCCATGTAAATCGACCTCTTCACTCCGTCGTCCAGACGCGTACAAAGCCGCGTCCCGAGCGCGCGACACGCAGACGCGGGGATTAAGCTGTGGACAGGACTGAGCGAATACGCTTGGAGGGTTAAATGCTCCCAGGGAAATTCGCAGCTGTCTCGCGCCTCGGCTTGTGTATAGGAAAACGCTCGAGTTGATTCTACGCGAGAAATTGCACCTTAGCCTCCTCACAAAACCGCGCTTTGTTCTAGCGCACAGAATCCTAGTATGCATCTTCTCTAAGACTGCATGCTGGGGGACATGGGCTTCGAGATTAATGCCTCGGGGGGCTTTTCTCTTTTTCCGAATTGTTAGTCTCGTAAAGTTGGGGAAATGAGAAAAATATGTGGGAGAGCTGATGAGTATGTTGCTTTTTAAATCGATATTTTAGACATGTTGAGTAATAGGCTCAATTCGAGCATTGTTACGGGTGATGATGATTTCTCGCTTTTGACCGCTTGATTTCACGTACAATTTCAAATGTGTGCCAGTACCTTAAATCGATATGCTCCCATGTGTTTTACTCGATATTGCTTTCAAAAATGTTTCTAGGTGAGCCCAAAATACAACTTCGAATATTTTAGTAAAAGGAGTTATATTGACTTGATAATGTAAATTTTTTAAATCTGAGTTTCACGAAAGTTGTTAAAATGACAAGGCAAAATGTTTTAATATGCAAGACCTTATAATTCAGAAAGTTGTCTGGGTAGAACAAGTTTCTAACAAAAAAAGGACACCATAGCCTACAGGGATTTTATTAAATACTTTAAATTTATAAAAAGCACCGCGATATAATTTTAATCAGTTATAATTTAATTTAAAAAATCGAGGTTCCATTGAAACTTAGTTATCGTGAAAAAAAAGTTTATCTCTCAGTTTATTTTAAGCATTATTTTGAAAACTATTTTAAATAAATTGCCAAAATGGCAAAGGCTCATACGTAAACAATGATTAAAACATTTCAAGTAAATGCAAAATCAGTAGCGAGAGTCAATATTATTTCAGGCGCCGATAATCGACAAACCCATCGCGATAAACAATAATAAAAAGGAAATGAAAAGCAATCAAGAAGCGAAGTACGAGAGTGACAGAGTCAAAGTGCATTCCTGTAAGTCATTCGTCGCAAAACCTCAAGCTTTACTCCTCCGGTTGGTTAGATCGAGAGAACGCAGTGCCTAAGGGGGTAGAGGGATAGGACGGGGCGTAGAAGCGGAGGTAAAAGGGTCGACCACGACTCTGGTGAACTAATTAAACGAAGTGGAAAAAGCTGCGGCTCGCGGTCGCTAATTAACCCGTCACTCTCGCGGTCGGGCACAGGGCAAAAAGGGCAAGGCAAGCCGCTAAGTAAGCAGCTGCGATATTATCCAGAGCTGTGTGTGTGTGTATGAGGAAATCACGCGAAGCTTATCTCAATTCGAGTCTGCGGGCCCGAGGGAGAAATGATAGACACGACAAGATCTTTACTTATTTGCCTCGAACTTCTCTGCCGCGCAGCTGGAATATTCCGAGGCCACTCGAGTTTCCCCCGAGTTCCGAGGGTACAGTTTTATTTTTGCCTTGGTATCCTACGCTCGGATATTCCGGATGTATACGCTCGCGCGCGCGTATGGGTGGGATGCAAAGTTTCAGGACGAACTGGGATTTTGAGGCCGAGAGCGAATGGAGATATGCATCGAGTTATTGTACTTCTAGTTCACTGGCTGAACTTTTGCTTACCAATCGAAAATGATATGACCATTGCTGATACTTATTTTATGCTAATGCCGAGATCATTTTTATTCGAATTGCAAAATTGTTTATAGGACGACCTGCAATCCTAGCGTATTTTTCTTGCGCGAAACAGTCCGAGCAGTTGTTATAAACTGTTTTATATTTATGCGCAATGCAACATTTTATACGTCGGAAACAGTAAAAACAAAAGGTTATGCTTATTTTTTTGTGGCATGAAAAAAAATACAATATCGGACTGTCCAAAAAGTTTCCATTACATACGTAACGTATTCCGACAGTTGCGCAAAATTTGACTGCCTTTACTAAACATGATCTGCGAGTCAGGGGATTACGTAAATTTAGAAGACGTTGACTAGCAAACCAACAAGGAAGTAACGTAACGAGAAAAAAGCAATGGGAGCGGCAGAAATTCATGCAGAGAAAAAACGAGATATCGAGTGGAAGAGCAAGAAAAAGAAAGAAAATAATAAGTTATCTTCTTTATACTATTTAAGTATCCTGTAATATAGTTATATTTAATACTCATGTAATAATAGGTCAAGCGTACTCTAACGAGGTATTAATACATTTTTACATATACACAGATTGCGTTTCAGCGAAGTGAAAAATGTAGTTATACACTGTTATATTATGCAATCATTTTTAAAATTATAATTATCAATATTGAAGCGGTTACGTTTTTCATTTTAATTAATATAAAATTGTCAATTAAATTAATATATATTGCTTCATTTCTAACAAATAAATCAGATTTTTAGCTGAATTTGTTACAAAATTTAATCTTCTTACTGTCATCTGCGTAACTCATTAAAATTATAATAAATTTAATTATAACTTGATTCGAATAAATTTTCCGATTAGTGACGACAAAGGTACTGTGTAAGTTAATGAAGTACATAATTCTTTTACGATAACAAATGACGTCCAAGGCAAAAGACAGAAACAAAATAAAAACAAAGCATTATTTACTCAGCTCGAGTGCACTCTTGAACAACATCTATTTATTTTATTAATAGCCCGACAATGTGTAAAAAGAGTAGTAAGAGTCACAGCTCATTAAACGTAGATGGCCCTAATTTAAGTTTCCCCGCGTCGACCCCAATACGAATCCTCTATCCCTATAGCAAGCCTCCAAACTTTAGCTTATCCTCGTCGTTTTCGTTCGCTCGACCTTCGCAAGCCTGTTGCACATCACACAAACAGTTCGCATCACTATTCCAGCCAATCTCTTATTCCCCTCCAGGCTCGCTCTCTCATTGATTTTAAATCGAGCCTCGTCCCCACTCGTCGTTCCGTTCCCATTCTGCTCATCAATTTTCATACTTCCGTCCTCCTATTTTTTCATAAGTCGAATTTTTTTACGTCACCCCGGCCCCCATAACGGCGGCGCTCTATTGTCTCAATACCTTGGCTTCCAAGACTCATAAAACTTCGGGCGAAGCCTACGCCTACTCGTTACGTCGTTGGGATCGTGCTCGTATACAAGCCTACGATCTTCTTAGGGCCTTTTTCGGCGAGGCCGTGTATATTATTTTTTTCTGCTAACCGAAGCTTTGCAGAGGACCGCCAGCAGCAGATGCTAATCGTAAAATAGCTCCCCTGATCCTCGTATAAAGCAATGGCCCACTGAATCTTTCGTCTTTCTCCGTCTCGTGTTTTATTCATTTATAGAGGTAATCTCGCGTGCGAATTGTGCGTGCCCTTTCGACCCTACTCTCCTCGGCCCTTACGCTATCCGCGTATCGGATTGAAAATCTTAACAGATGTGCGGACGACCGCGCACTGCTCAATAGAATTTTTATCGGCTGTCGATTTTGACTTGCGGATAATTATCCGATTTTACGCTCCGGGAAAAACAAATTCGCCCTATCTCTTGGATTTATCAAGTGCTGATAAAAGGAAAAGAGAGAGAAATGTTGTTCTTCGTGTATTTACAGGCAATAAATAGCTTTTAAAACAATTACGCTGTGAAACGAGTTTGGGCCAAGATTGTTACTTCCTTAACAAATTCGATTATAATGTGGTAATCAGTTTTATGACCGACGCGAAAAGCCTTGAGAATTTGCAAATAAATGAAGAAATTTTCAGCCCAAAGGTTCCTACAGAATTACTTTACACTACTCGACCTCCACGATTCAATTATTTCCAAACATAAATAGAATAAAAAAGTGTCACTTTGTCGACGAGAGTAATTGCAATTGCAGAATTAGCACACACATTGCGCAGCAAGCCCACGCGTTACGCGCCAGGTTTTAATACCGGCTCTAAAATGAAATACTAATGAACCATTTTCAAAATGCTTAATTAAATTTGCGCGCTATTTACAGCTTCACCATGAAAAAGCGTTTTTGACACCTAAATTAAAAAAAAAAGTTTCTTGTGTATAGCGAAAGTTACCGTGAGATTTCACTATACAAAGTATATCATCGATTTCTCAAAGGAGTCGAGGAGGAGGTTGGGAGCTGGTAGGAGGGGCGGCGTTGCGATTAAAATCCAAGCACTAGCTTTTTCGAGATACTTTAGCCAACCGCGTCCATGGCAGTGCTCTTTAAATAGTTGGAAAAAAGAGGGGGGGGGGGAGGTCGTTCCTTGGCTTTCAGACATCTTAAAGCTAGAGAGGCTGTTAAGAAGCCCGGCTCGATCCTCTCTTTTTCGCTCTACTGGTCTCAAAATGTTCTCCCCTCGATGCGCGCCGATTTTAAATGGATCCTCAAAGAGGCTTTATTTATTTAAAAATACCCGCGCGTTCGATCGTCTTCCAGACTGTTTGTCGGCCTATACCCTTGGCCGCGCTATAACAACAACAACAACTTGGCTACTGGCTCGAATCAATTTGGCGCCGGCGACTCAATTTTCCTGTCGGTAGGATCGCTTCTTTCCTCCCACCCATTTCGTCCCCTTCCTCCTCCAATTTGTCCCACATTTTCGGTGCTTTCACGGGAAACAAAGAAGCCGTTCCGTATCCCTCGAGCGACAACGACCGGACCGCGGGATAACACTTCCGAAGAAAAGCAACAAGGAACTGCTGCGGCTGACCCGGCGTGTTACTTGAAATAACCGTACGTCGCGGAAACAGCTGATTTTCAGTTGAGCCTGCAAGAAAACGTGTTTGTAGATCCGGCGAGTTGTTGTCGCTCTTCTTGGCACCTCTATCGAGCTGTTCCTCTCCCGCCCTCGACTCGCGATGTCCAACTTGTTTTTTGCCTTTTTTCCGCTCCTCTGGCCTTCTTTTCCCCTCACTTTGCTCCGCTTTTTGCTGCTATTGATTTAGTCGTTGTAGCTAGTGCAAAAAGAATAATTGCGCGGCGGGCAAACGACTTGGGAAGGAAAGAAGCGCTAGGCCCCGCGCTACTCTGCTACTCTTGCTCTCTCTCTCTCTCTCTCTCTCTCTCTCTCTCTCTCTCTCTCTCTCTCATTATCTCTGGCGATGTGTAAAAGGAAAGTGGAGCTCCCTTTGACGACTATTTTTATGCATTTTTTCGCAATGAAATGCGGGGAAAAGAATTACTACGTTCGTCCCGCCTCGTTAAGCGAACTCTCTCTCTTTCTTTCTCTTTCTCCCTCGGCTCGACGTGTTTACCAAGCGATTTTTAAGCTTTGCCTGGTTTTCTTGAAAAATTTTAAGTTTCACGCGAAATGACTGGAATGTGTAACTAGCTTATGAAACAGTGTTTCAGTTTAGCTCCGGTGATTTTGATACTTTGACGCGATTACCGAAACTTTCGACCAAACCAAGAATTATTGTGACTTGGAGAGTATTTTCTTTTCTTAAAAACGCCTTTGCAAGGAAATGTATATAAACGCTTGAAAACTTTGAAATTTGCGTATATTATTGGCGAATGGACGACGGAAAAATTAGGATATTGAATTTATTCGATTTTAAAGTAAACTTCTTTTTTTTTTAATTCAACAAACTTTGAATATTTAATAAATTTATACATTCCAAAGTTTGTTTTGCTCACTTTACTTGTTATAATTGAATCACCTAAGGTTTTAGGCAACTAATTGCTTGAACAAGTTTTCGTCGCTTTTTATCATTAAATTCAAATTTAAAGTTAGCTCAAAGGTTTTTAACTGAGTTTAAAGTGAAATTTGCGGTTTGAATAAAGAGTTAACGTTTGGCGATGACGTTTCATACCTGACGCAAGTGTAAAACATAATTTTAACGGCGTGAAATAATTACGGCACGAATTCAAAACATAAACCAGCGGTGTGAACGTAAAAGTCCCGAGAAGAAAGAAAAAAATCTCGAAAAGTCCAATGACATGTTAAACCATCAATTCATCTGGTAACGATCGACCAAGTTTTTCTAAAATCCTAACGGTATAATAAAACTGTCATCGTAAGAACAGAAGAGCCCTCGATTGCGCTGTTCAGCGCGAGCGCGCACGCGTCTGTCAGACGTGTAGACGCGGAAGGCAAGCCGGAGAAGGAGAAAAAAAAATCACGCGGACGATAAATAGCGTCCGGAGCTTTGAGCGCGAGAGAGAGAAGCGAGGACGTATACGGTTTCGCTGGCGTCATGCCTGCTTGACGGCTGTCCGACGTCGATCGCTCCCAAGCCCCCCAGCTCCCTCTCCAAAATCGATAGATGCGTGTAGTCGAGAATGAACGGCCGGGTGAAAGGGAAATCGGGATATCGAGCTGGAGAGTATAGGCTGAGAGAAACCGATAGGAGTTGGCAAACAGGAGCGACGAGCCCTCACGGCCCCGGGCGGACTTGGAAAATTGGATTGGGTTACCGGAGCGTGCTAAGAAGGCGTGCAAGCACGCCCGAAACTAGATGCTGCTGCTCGGCTGCCGCGTGCGAGTTGCACACCCACAGGTCCTTGTTGCTCCTGCCCCCGTCGAACCGGCGCTATGGAAATGAGGGGCTCTCTCCCTCTCTCGTGGGAGTGCTGCGTGAACAGGTTGCCTCTCCGTAGCCGCTGCCAAATTCGATCGCTCCCCCCCCCCCCTCCTCGGCACACTTTCCGCGCATTCCACGAGCCAACTAACACGTTTACGATTCGCTTAATGTGGCAATCACGATTGCTATGCTTTTCTAAACGACTAGACTACTAGGGCCTCCGTACGCTCACTGGGCGTGTCTGACCAAATTCCGATTTTATCACTTTATCCGAAGAGGCATACTTATATGCGCCGAGTCACGCATTACAGCTCCATTATTTTTCCCCTAACGTTTACTTATGAATTTGGAGAAAGGGGGAAACCGGAAAAATGTTGCATGATATTAATATGATATATAGAGAGATATGCGCGGATATCTATAACAATTAGCACTGTTATTGGTGAGTTCCCCGAAACATTTGATATTTATTATTGTTATTATTCTTTTTTTTTAATTAAAAGTTTCACAGATACAAGTATATCGGTGTCCCGGGTAAGCCAGTACCAGGCGTATCTTCGGAAATCCAAATTTAATGAAAAAGCTTAATAACCGCTCATCGCTTGTGTTTGTCGCTCGTCGCCAAATCCGTTTGTTGACTCAATACTTCGTGAGCGCAATAAAATAGAGAAAGAAAGCCCGAACACATGGAAGTTAATTAAAGCGCAGAACGAAGACAAAGTGCGTCATAAGGTTCGAGCAACTTTGCTTTTTACAACGTTGCTTCACCTCCCCTCTCTCTCTCTCTCTCTTACTCTTTTTTTTCTCTTTCATTGCCTTGCTCGTGTAAAGCAACCAACTTGCCTCTGGCCACAAAACTTTCCGCCCATAATTACTCATACAAAAGAGCGTTAAAGGTAAACTATCCGATAAGCTCAAACAAAGACGAAAGCGCAGTCAGTAGCCGAGGGGTAAGGCTGAGGGGAAGAGAGAAAAATGAAAAAGCCGGTCATCGGGCTATACGTGCCTGCAGCCGGTCGAAAGGTTTCTCTCGCTTTTTTACGAGCAACTCCGCGCAGTCGTGTCGGCCATACGTATGTCGGCAGCAGCATCTACAACTACAGGTGAGTGCAGATAGCGCACCGGAGGCATGGGATGAGGTGGGGGTAGGGGGAGGGAAGGGAGAAGCTCGATGGGGCTGTAGGGAAGGTGGAAGGGGTAGTGGCTTACCGCTATTTCTCTCTGTAGCAAGGACGTTTTTCCGCCATTGTCGAGGGCATTGACGTCATCGGCGGACAAGAGCGACGCGTGTGCGTTGTACGGAGAGATGCGCAAAGGTGTTGCATTTCCCCCTCCATCGGCAAGGTGCACTTGTGCGCGCGCGCTCGCTTTCAGGGAAAGTTGCCGATCTCTCTTTGCGCTCCATCTCTCTCTGTCTCCTTCTCCCGCTGCATCCGCGCGCTCTCGAGTTCACGCCCAAATGATATTACGGAAGCGAGAGTACGCGCGGAAGTCACCTCCGGTTCCCGATTAATTTTCCGGACTCGACTCACCAAATGCCCCTGCCTAACGCGATTACGATTGCAGGCTCTCCCTGTGTGTGTATATCAGTGTGACTCTCGTACACGCGCGCACACACTTTTTCTGCCAGCTCTTCCCTCGTGATTCCTCCGTTTGTTTAGCCTTTTAGCTAGACCCTTTGGTTGGTTTTTCGACCTGCCAGTTCGAGAGCTGTACCGACCTGGATCAAAGTTATTACTTTAAACTGAGTTAATATTTTCAATCATTCCGGAATTCAATAATAAACCAGAGCACGAATTACGCTGTAATGATAAAGCTTTTTGAGGGAGGATTTATAAAATATTTTATTGTGAAATTTAACTCTTTTTCTTTTTTATGCTTGGAGCACATGCTTCCCGCATAGAGAGAGAAAGATATACCGTTGAGGCTATAGTTTTTTATTTTCTTTGGCGTGCACTCTGGTACTAAACATTAAATTTAATGATAAAGTAAAAGGCTAAACGATTTTAACGTATTCATCGATTATTGGATTTTTTTGCCCCTTTCATTTAACCGGTAATCCTCGTTGAAATTCTTTTCGCCAGAGATTTCGGTAATCTACGGCATTTTGTTATGATAGAAAAACATCTAATGCAAGTTAAAAGCGTATAAAAGCCTACCAGGGAGGCTCTTCGATTAAATTTCCGATGAAACATGAGTATACGCAACAACACGGCATGCTCATGAATATTCTCATACGCAAATTGAAAATCGACAAAATAATTTGATAATGAAACTTACGAAATTCAATATTAACAAGAAGAGCAAACTAAAAAAAGAATCGTTACAAGGCAACAACAGCAAATTGAATAACGTACCTCGGTACGGAGAAAAGCTCGCTGTCATCCCTAACGTCAGATCCATTTCGTCGAATGCAAACACCGTCTCACATGCGCGCGATGTCTTTGTGGCCGGAGCCCAGAGCCTCTCGCCGTTATCCGGAGCGCGGACTCGCTGCTCCCGGCATCAACGTTCTCGCAAAGACATTCGTCCTCGCATGCCTGCTTACATCTCACGTGCTTGCAGGGCAGGATTCCCGGTGGTGCGGCTGAGCTGGCCGAGGGGGAGGAGAGGCTTGATATAGATAGCACGTAGAGAGGCGCACGGCTCGGGCGGCCAGGACAATGCACGGCGAGAGGCTCGCGCTGAGGATCGCGCGCGCGAGCAGCCCGGTGCGTCTCGCGTCGAACTGAGCGGGCCGCCCGCTAGTGCGGTTGAAGGCGGACGCGCACGCGCCCCGAGGACCGCCCGCCGGCCAGCACTAGCCGCGTGTGTATGCGCGCGCGCCACCGCCGCTGCCGACTCACATTTATCCGGAGCCCAAGTGAGCCCGGCCTACCTTTGGCCCTTTCCCCGTGACCTTAAGCGATCTGCATCCTATGACTCTCCTAGCCTTGCTCTTGGGATCGTCGTTACCACTGTCGCTTGGCAGCTATCCCACTCGTGACGTTCTCGGGAGCTGACGTTCACGCGATTCGCCGAATCCAGAGGCTATTCAAGCCCTTTTTCTTTCGGGGCTTACTGCTTTTGCCTGGCCGTATTCAGGTGTTGTCTTGGTTTTTGTCCTGACGCGACGGACGCGTGACTTTGAGCTGTTGAATTATTCAGCAAGCTCGGCTTACGCACCGTCAAACGCTTTGTTTCTTGAAAATTTAGGTCGATAACTAGAAAAATTGCGAAGCGATGAAAAATATTTTTTTTCATTATTATTTTTAAAAGCGTCGAAAAGTTTTCGTTCAATACTTTTCTTCATGAGAGCTGAATTACAGTATTACAATTTTACGGTTTTTAGACGGATAAATTGTTTGAATTTAACGAAGTACTGGCGGAAACCAAGGAAATTTTCATTGTTTATACGGTATATAAACTCAACGGTACATTCTTTCAGAAATTCTTTATATTGGAATATATTTATTGGAAAACGCCAGTACTAGAGAATCAATGTCATATCGAATAATATAATGAAATTCCAACGACAAAAATTCAGTGACAAAAATGTAGTATAATTGCAACATTAACTTACACTTTCTATTCAAAAGCTTTTTTATATTACTACTAAATCCTTGCGAACTGTATATTGAGGCAAAATTTGAAATAACTTGCCAAAAAGTATATAGACGCGTATGTGCGCATCATTGAATTTTTTGTGTTCACGAGCATCCATCTCGTGTAAGTAGTCGATTAAAACGTTTGTTTGAATTATTTGAAATATTCGAACAAAACTAAAACTGCGTTATTCACTCGGACGCAGGTATATGAAAGTATAAAGAATTCAGTGCCATTCCAACGTCACCGGCTTCTTCAAAAACAGGAGAAAAGAACTTTCGAAACTTTTGTTCTCTGCCAGAGATTCTATATTCGAAACTAAAATTTCTTTCGTGTATTCATATTATTCAGCGCACTCGAGAAATTTTACAGTACCAATCTTCAATCGCATCGACAATCTTTTGAGCCATTTTCAATCGTGATTATTAAATTGATCTCCTTCCCGATGAAACAATCACTGGCTTATTAAAGAAGCAACCTTTTTACACCTTTGCACTAATATTATCTAGGAATCCGTTGATGTAACCGTCCCTATTTTTTTAGCGATTTCAGAAAATAATATTTCGAGGTTCGGTAGAAATAGTTAGATTTAACCTTTTATTCCCTTTTACCCCCATCGAGTAGTTAAAGGCTGCCGCGCATACGAGGAACTTAATTGCACTTTATCCAGCCTCTGCTGATCCGGCGAATCACGATGAGAGGTTTTATGATTTTTTTATTAGGGGCCACCGAACGCTCTTATATGTATACTCACTGTTATCGGCAGCTCCCCATCGGTGCATAAATTCAATGAGCTTTTGTAAATTTTCTCGAGAAATATTGTAATTTACAAACCTGTACGTTAAAGTTGTTAAATTAATTTTCACAATATAGCAATTGTTGATAATAGAGTATTACTCGTAAAGAAAAATGTTGATAGTGCGATGTTTATATAGAAATCCGTAATTACAACGGACCATTAACTAATACATAGTGGTCGTTGCGTTACACAGCATTATTTACCGGTGTATGCAGCATAATGGTTATTTATCCATTAAGTCAACCCGCAAGCCCACTTCAAGGATATCTGTATTTAACGTAAGCCCGCATTGTCTACAGCTGCACTAATTATGGCAATCAATGTTTCAGTTTTGCCTCTCCTGCAGTTTAATACGAATCATCCAGCTTCCGGCAATTTTCTCGGGAATTGAAAATTTAGCCGTTTACATTATACCCGGCTGCACTCTCTCTCTCTCTCGTCGGCGCGTTACATTTAATATCTCTACTTCTCTCCAGATTTTCATCTACAACGTATTACCGGCCATAATAACCGTATACGTTTGCATTATCTTTTTGCTCCGATAATAACATTTTAATCCGACGTTACTTCCTATCCAAATGAACGCCAACGAAATGATCCCTCGTAATTAAAAGGCGCGTAAAGCTTCGCGCAACAAATCCTCCAAAACTCTCGCGGCATTTTGTATATCTCATTACATTGCAGAGTACCATTCTTAACATTTCGCAGCAATTGTGAATAATGCGTAAATAAAAAAAAGCTGCTGCTGGTGCGATGAGTTAGCGAGCACGAGTACGGTCCGATTTATAGCAAACAATACGAGACCAACGAGCGCTTGTCTGAATGGCTTGATACAACTGTATGCTCGGTCGTGCCATTAGGGTAAACGAAGCCGCGCAGTGCCTCGATATTGTCAAGGGGCCTCGAATAACGCGAGGACGCATGAAATTAACTCGTTGAACCGCAACAAAGTTATTAATGCTGCAAACAATCGTTTCTTAGGTTTTCAAAAAAACATTAAAATTTTTTTACTTTTTCCAACTTTAAAGTGCGTCAAAACCACAATGACAAACATGCAACGAGATTAATTGTTTTGAAAAAGGAAATAGTTAGTTTGTATGATCTGTTAAGAGGATCGGGAAAAATTGCCGGCGTGATTCGAGTTTTGGGTGCGTCTCGGGTGTGTTCGAGAGGGAACTCTCGACGAGAGCGGCGCACGCGATCGGCTCGCGTCATGAAAAATTCGAGAGACGGCTAGCTCGGAAGAAGGAGAAAAGGAAAAAAGAGAGCGCAAACTTTTCATGTCCGACCGAGACTGCCGAGAGCCGAGGCGAAAGAGGGAGAGAGCGAGAAAGAGGGAGTAGGCCCTTTTTTCGCGACTGCTCCCACTGAAAAGAGCACTAAAGAGTTTCTCAATGGGCCGAGCCACTTGGATCGAGACTTCACGGCTCGTTCGATAGCGCTGAAACGGCTGAACCGCTGAGCTTGTATGAATAACCTACAACGAGATTTTATTATTTAAACCCCTGTCTGCTGCTGCTTCTTCTCAACGAATCATCACTGTATGATTTGAAATTTATTAAAAATTTTGGTAGTCGAGGTTCGATCAGTTTGAGATTGTTACAACGAGCAGTCGATTTTAATTAGAAGGGGCTTATTTTATTTTTTTTTAACGTTAAATGAAAACGGCAGCAAACGAAATTCAACGTTTTTATCTTCATTCAATATCGCTTAATAGATTTCATAGAACTGAGCGAATTGCTTTTTCTCAATCAGACTGCGCACTTTTCCAATCGTAGATTACTTCCCGGATTTTCGGGGGAGAAAAATATGCAGTCGTAATTCGTGATTGATATCTCGGAAATAAATGATTATTTGAACCTGTCGGTTATTGAATTTTTTGCTAATAACTGTTTTCGAGGAGAAATTTATTCGAATATTGATTTTTAGGAATGTAAATCTTTTGTTAAAATTAAATAGATGTCACAGTGTTTTGTCACGAAGATTAATTTCATTCGTTCAGAAAACATGAAACTAAATAATAAGAAAAGATAATTATTTATGCGACAATTATCGTACTTAATTTCGAAAGCATATCAACATAAGAATATAAATCTTTTCGAATTAAGATATATACAATATGGACTTGATTCGTGCTAATAAACAAATATTATATCTATATCTGCTATTTTGAAAATCGAAAATACCCGTATTAATGATACATAAAATATCTTGGTTTATAACTTTCTGACTTTAATGAAACGAATTATAAAATAGGATGCGAAGTAAACAAAACCTACTCTGTTTAAGGAAGATAAATTTTTGAAGTTAAAGAGTGAATTTTTTTGCAGGATAACTGTTGCATAATACATTACATTCACAATAAGTTATGGACTACTATAGAAGAAACTTGCAACTTATTACGTCTCACAAGCAAACAAATGTGACCCAAATCTGAAATAACGTTTTTTTTTTGCTCAATCAAATTAATTCATCCAATTTTCAAAATATAAATGAATTTTGCAAGCGTGTATTTTCCATTAAGTTTCATCTCACGTTTTATTATCAATAAATCTGCTCAAAAAACATATTTTCTTAAAAAATATTCAAAAGTTCGTTTAAGCATCCACTTCTTAATAAAACTTCTGCTCGAACCATTATTAATACTTTGAACTTGACAAAGAAAGACGTAGATTTTCTAAAAGTTGAAATTATGAACCTTATGACAAAAGTACATGAACTTTTGGAAACTTTTGAATCATACGTTACACCTTAATTTTATCTCAATAAAAAAAATTTATAAGCTAGTTAAATTTAAGTGGGCCACCAAAGATTTACATAGTCTTTTTATTACTCAAGAAAATTTTTGAACTTTGCAGCTGCTTCCATGATTACATTTTATTTTTAAAAAAATTTCGTGACAAAGGGCCTTTTATAATTAAGCTGCATTAATCTGACATTTCGCAAAGCTACGAAAGCATCACCTTTGATCAGTTAGTTCCGCTACATAATAAAGAGTTAATGCTCTGTGAAATCAAAAGTAAAAATCAGAATATAAGACTCACAAGGGAGACATTAACGTTCTCCGATAGCAATTCTCCGCGTGTTCGCACAACATAATTATCTTGCCCTGTTTGCTTATCTTGTCTCCTTTTAATAATGTCTTTTTTTTAAAGCCGAGAAGTACGAAGCTTTTAGCTGAAGGTTGAACTGAGAAGTTTCTTTTTTTTCTCAAGGGAGTGAAAACAACAGATCTCGAATCGGTTCGAGTTCAGGAGCTTATTCTTGTATTTTTCACTTCTTTCTTGTTATTTTCAATCTATTTTACGATCTTCTTATCAGTCCTTGTCTTTTTTTCCTGTCGTATCCGAGATCCACCGTCGTCTTTCAATGTTTTATTTCCCTCTTGTATTGGAGTATTTTAGTTCGACTTACTTCTCTTTCCGGTTTTGGCTTAGGTTATTTCCAAACTTTTATGCTTAAATGATCTCCGTTACTCGATTCTGCACGTAATCACAGTTGTCTAAATACATCTTGATTATATAAACCACCGTTAATTGTTGACAATTTTTTAAATTAATTTAAAATAATTGGACTAAAATTTTTCTATAGCATTTTGTAAGCTGTTGTAATAACGCTTTTAAAAACTTTATAATAATTTTGACATCGTAGCTCAAACCAACGAAATACAAATTCAGATAGGACAACTTAAGAGTTTTACAGAAAAAAAAAATATAAAAAGAAAAATGTCATTATAATTGATTTTACCAAACAATTTTTCCCAAGTGCCGCGTAAATTTTATAAGAGAACTGTCCATCGCTACTAAAAGCAAATTTCAAACACGACACTTTTTATCTGGTCATCGATAGTGAAGTGCACCAGCAGCAGCTATCGGACGCGGAAATTCTGATTTCATCTCCATTTAACCGCCGTAAAAGCTCGAAGAACTCTTTACGTCTACATATAATATTTAATTTAATTTTTCATTTTGCACACAAGTTTGTATAGTTGGAATGAATTTTTGTTCAAAATTGTTCCTTAATTGCCTAATGTTTAAAGAATAAAGCGTAATAAAAGCAATCGTAAATTAATGAGAATAACAGTTTGTATTTCTTGTTTGTATACAACTATACTTTACACACAGCAGTCTTTTATTTCACGTACAAAAGATCGTAGAGTATAAAAATCAGTGTATAGAATACATAAGCATACGAAAAAAGTTTGGGGTAAAAAAGGAGGTTCAAAGAAACGTGTAAATAAAGTCTCAAGAAAAGCTGTTAGGCGTGGCTGACTATTAAGGCTCTTATACTACTTCACGGTTCTCGCGACCTTGTGTCTGATGAGTGCGTGTTATCGAGAAAAGATGAAAGGAGGTCGAAACCTAATTTTACGAACGTTGATTTTGTTACTTCTTGAATAAAGCTTGGGCTTTGAGCTAAGGTAAGGTCTATCGAATATTTACTTTTAACGAAACGTCGGTCGAGAGATAAAACTTTATTTGTCAATAATTTTTCTTCTTTAATAGACGGCTAAATCTTTAAAGAGTGAACAAATAATCCCGTCGCTAACAGCCAGTTTGAGCTTTCATTTAAAAACATGAAATAATTTATCATCGGTGCATTTAAAATAGCATTCTCTGACACTTTCTCTTGATTTATAACAACTGCCACGGCGGTAAAAGCAGAGCTTTTGATGATGTATGGGAATCCAATTCACTCAAACGTGCTACGAAAATAAATCAATACGGGGAAAAAAATCACGAATATTAAAACCGAAAAGCTGTTACGAAACTTCTCTCTAAATCTTTTTAATTATTTTTTGCTTTTCCTAAAAAAAGGGGTGCAAACACCACTTTGCATGCAGCTTTTAATTTTTTTCATAAAAATTCCAAAATAATCAGATAATCGCACAGGGAAATCCGAAGAGAACAATTTATTCGAGCAGTCTCCCTCTCGCATTGTGCTCATTTAATTTGCATTTAGGAAAATAGCCCTGATTAAGTAATCCAGAAAAGCTCGTAGGACGCGTTACAAAAGATTGCGGCTAGCCCCCGCAGCATATCTTCTCGCATTGAGTTGGCGCATTCTCGAAAAGTCTCACGCGCGCGACACGAGAGACGAGACCCCTTCTCTCTCTTCCTCTCTCTCTCTCTCGCCGCTTCCGTATGAATAATGTATGAGGCAAAGAATCGGATAAACAATGAGCTTTTCCCATAGTACAACACAGACGCTCTGGCATAATGCACTGTTTCAGACTGCGTCACAAATGATGATGACAATTGCTCGCAACCGGCGTCGGCGTCAGCGCTTAACTATCTCGTTATAATTATCTGAGCGCGTCCGTGCATTGATTGTGGCCAACGGCCGCGCTTTATACCTAGTTGTGCCAATTGTTTAACTGTCGAAAAAGGCTTTTACGCTTTTCCATTTAATCTTTGATTGCCACTTGCTTTTAACAGACTCTTTATCTAATTCTTTCCATTTATCTTTTTATGAAGAGAGCAAAATTGGCGGAAGCCCCGTTCGTCCCGCTCATATTTACAGTCGCTTTAACGAGAATTAATTTATGCCTCATTCAACGATAAAAGAGTTAACTGTACATTTTAATAACAAAATACTTTGAAACAAAAAGAACACTTTTTAGACAGCCATGCTGATGTTTCATTGAACATAAAACAATGAATTTTATCACGATCAAAGGGTGCTTGTTTTTTTGTGTTCTTTTACAACTTGTAGCTTGAGGTAATCAAATAAAAGCTTATTGAAAACCAATTTAGTATAAAAAAAGACATATTATGAACGTCGATCAACGTGCAACGAATCACAACTGGGTTAATGTCTAGATTGATCGAACTAAGATATTTTGATCGGGTAGCGGGAAATCGTTAATTCGAGACCGACTGTAGGGTAGATTAATTATTCCAAGCGGACGGATAGATGCGTCAGGTGTCGCGTGCCGGGAAATTGTTCCGTTATTGGTGTTCCGAGAGCCCGGTGAAGCGGAACCATGGAGCCTTCTCCACTTCCTCCTCCCCTCGCTCTCCTTAATGTGCCTTCGCACAACTAATGAGCTTTTACGGGAGTGCGCGTGCGCGCCCAGTGGATTTCTCCTAACTAGATACATTCGGAGACGTGGCCGCGCCGTCCGTCCATCCACACCGCGGCTTCGGCTAATCCGCGTTAACTCGATCTAATCTCACGCCGACGAGGTAAGCTGTGACTCGAAATGCATTACCTCTCCTTTCTCCAAGGCCACGCCTGATGCCTACTCAGCTTCCACTACTTACATGCATTTTCATTACTGTAATCGCTAATAAAAGTACTCATGTCAAGGATTACCGAAGAAGAATTATCTTTTTTTTTAATTTCGGATATTTAGTAGTCGATACATGTATATATCGAGATTAAGATTATTCCATTAGAAGAGAATGTATTTTTAACACAATTGCATTAGCGAAAGGGATTATGCGTGTTCGATTTCTCTATAAGCTTATGTTCACTTTATTTGGTGGTGAAAATCCGATAGAAACGTGGCAACTTGACTATTTTAGCGATATTCGAAAAAGATCTTATTTCCGATTATTTAAAAGGAAATTTATTTGGCACAATAGCTTTTATAATTATAATTTTGTATTGGACAATGGCGACAAATTAAGTTGAAAAATTTTCTGAGAATCTTTTTCTAGATATACTAAAAATACTATTAACTCAATTTTGAACGAAACTCCCTTCTTATAGCGGTCCTAAAATTAACACCTTTTTGTATCATTTTTGGTATTTAACGGTATCTAATTAACGACTGGCGTTTGGATTCCTCCGATAAACTTTTGATAGGACGAGCATTAACTAAAGCTTATAGCCATAACTACAGCCGTTCTTGCGGCTTTAGATTGCGTTCGCAATTTGTATTCAATTATTACATACCGAACAGACCGCTCTTCAATATACATACAGCACATTACAAAATCAGTTGTAAATAATTAATTGCATGCAGCTAGTTAGAATTTCTTAGCTTCAACAATTCAAATTTCTTTTACCATTTTCACACCCTTGGGCGTTAAAATAGAGGACATAATTACTGTGATTGTTCATTAATTTGAATAAGCATGATATTACCATTAACGTATAATTGTTTCAGCATTCAAGAACGTTATCTCCTGGATCATAATCATGTCACCTTCTGCTTCATAATTATTTGCTTTTCCTTCTACCTGCCAGCGTATTTTAGCTCGTTTGTCTCGAGTAAGCTCTTCAGTTTCCTTGGTCGTTCTCAAATACATCCATCTTCTCGTATTACATATAGCAAACCAAAGCACGTGTAAATTTATTCAAGCTGCACCTTCTGAGATAATAAATAATTATTTCATGTAAATTGGTGTAACAAGGGAAAAGTGGCAATAAATTTTAATTTCAAATTCGATGTGTATTAAATATTTCAATAAAATCGAAATAATCTATACTGCTAATAGGCTAAATCGCAATGATGTCTTACAAGTAGTTTGGCTTATTACGGAACTCCGTACACTTGATTTCGCGACCACATCTTCAAACTTATCCTCTTCCGACACAGGAGGAAGTGATGGCACCTGTATATGTAGATACATACTAATACTCAAGCTCAATACAAGTTTGTTAATTTTCATAGTCTATTGCAGCGGCAAGATTATCAAACTACACAACCATCTCCTCAATCCGAGTCTTGTACTGTCGTGTTTTGATTATCCTTATCTGTTCGTTCACCGAGTAAGGGTATTGATTATCACTACGTGGAAAATTTCATTTTACGTTCACATTATAGATCTGTTCAAAATCTTTAATCCACAAAATAAACTACGTTAAACATTTTAATCTCGATAAAGCTCGAAAGAAAAATATTTTATGAACAATAGTTTTAAATAATCCGATGAATATAGGTAAAAACCGAATCTTAAATTCTCGCGAACTCCGTTAAGCACAAACCTTAAGACCTCCTAAGCTGCTATGTCTTGCATCTCACCCAGGAAATTATTTTCAATATCTCTGTAATTATTTGCGCTCGCTTTTTGAGCCCATCAAGTGCCTAGAAGAGAGGAAAACGAGAAGAAAGTAAGAATAAAACGGAAGGCTAGGATTAATCAAAAAGTTAAACTCGTCGGAAACGGGCGCGCGCGGGGCTTTCAAGAGGATTAACTGCGAGGCATTACCATTCGTTCGTGTGTGCGCATATACAGCGGGTGTATACGCAGAAACTGTCGGCGTTGCGGCTGTAAAGCTTTCAAATGCTCATCTACCGCGTTATTAAATAATAATATTTAATGGGCTAAAGCTGCGTCTTCCCAGGCTGCAAAATGCGATATAATTAGCTCCCTTGCTTTTAGTCCTCACCTTCACAACACTTGCTCTTTCTCTCTCTCGCTTTAATAACCAACAGTTGGTTGTGTTAAAGTGACAAAGCTAAGTTTTCACGTACACACGTGTATAATTAAAAAGATCCTTATTCACTAACAATGTGGAATTTTTAAACTTTTTTGACTAATCGGTCGTTCGATTAAGTTACGCGTTATCTGAGCTATAGCGTTAAGACGGACGGGAGAGATGAATCAAGAGCGGTGAATTTAAGCGCAGCCTGCATAGTTTCTTTTTAAATTTCGGGTGTACTCTTTTGTCTCTGTTCTCCTCTACCTCCTCCTCTTAAAGGCGTTAATTTACGAGGCGAAATTAAGAATGCTTAAAGGCATTCTTAAACGTGCTGATAAACTCTCGAGAAATGAATTTTTCATTATAGCATACCGAGAGCTCGTGGCAGTAAATCAATTTTAGACGAAACAAAAGTAGTATTTCGAGGCTAATATATAAGACATTGAATTTAATTTATACGAGCACGAGCATTCAAAGTTATCTAACGCCAAATTATCGAGCTGTTTAAATAACGCAGTCTTGAAGTTATTAAAATTGTATTCATTAAATGTGTTTATTATTCCGTTTACTGCTTGCTCGTATTACAATGGCTGCACATTTTTATTGCAGAATAATAAAGGAGATAAGGTCAGTAATATTCATTGACTTCCTCGAGAGCAGTATACGACTGTTTTGCCCAAGTCTATAAAAGAGACAATGGAGTTGTAGCTTTTCAGTGTCCTCCCGTAATTGCAGTCAAGAACGAAAAAGATAAAGTAGCTATATATATTAAAAACATGGAACAGCTATAGAAATAGAAAGTGAGAGAAAAGAAAGAATTTTTGCTACGATGCGACGACAAGGGCTCATTCAAGAAAGTAAAGCGTAGTTTTTCAGAAAATTATGTTGTTCGTTCGATAAAGGCGATTCCACGATTATATTGCAGCTACAGCACAGAGAGAAAGAGAGATGGAAACGATAAAGGGCGTATTTTATAGCTAATAAGAAAATTGCGCGCCAACAAAGGAATGCCCCCCTTTACATACTTCAAATGTCCTCTAGAATGAAGTAAAGAAAAGTCGAATTATATCGACTGCATAAACATTAGAAGCAGAAAAAGAAAGCTTTCTGCGTAACATCCAAAACGCCCGAGAAAAGGAATTCCCATCGACTAATTATCTTGGAATATTTCCACTAATGTGCTTCTTAATAATGCGCAGCTATTAATTCCGTTCCCGTGAATCGTGCACGTCTGACTTGATCTTAAGGGCTGTCTGAGATGTAGCGCGCAGACAGAGAAAGGGAGAGAGAGAGAGAGAGAGCTTAGCTGACGTGATCACTCAGCTAGCGAGAAATTTACACGCGTAAATTATGGGAATGCGCGCACCAAAGATCTAAGATAAACTTCGTCAAGCGAGTTGGTTCTCTAATCGAATTATACCTTGTTTCAGTTACCTTCAGCAATGTAGTAGAGAAATTTCCAAAAAATTAATTTCGCAATTGATGTTTTCATACGCAGACCAGCAGGAATTCGTTGGGCTTATATATTTCACGGAAACTGGATTATATTGCGGTCCCGGATAAATTGTTATTTTTCATGGGTTAGCCCATCTCTCTTTCTCTTTCATGCGCATCTTTCTTCTCGATCTATCTATCTTGCTATCGTTCCGTATAAATTAACGGCTTCCTCGAACGATGGAGCCTGATGACGATAAACGTATTTCCGTGGCAATTTGGCTACGCTCCAAGGCTACTGCTACCAGTGATGAGAAACGCGTATGCGGCGTTTAGAAGAAGAAAATGACTGCTGCAGATCAACGGACGAACCGTCGACGTAGGGCTACGGTCTTTTTTTGGCAGATTGCCAGTCGTTACTTCTACGGCTTTGTCCAAAGGATGTAGCCAAGGGCTAAAATGTTTTAGGACACAAAAAGTATCGCAAGGTTGTTTCTCTATTTATGGTTTCTCTGTTTTTTAACTTTTCATTGACCCAAATTGCAAGTGTATATCTTTTATTTAATTGTTTATTTATTGCGAAATTCGCTTGTTTATGGCCTTTAATTCCACCGAGCGTTTTATTAATGAAATACCTTTCGCTTTTAAATGAAAAGAAAAAACAAGTAAATAAACGAAAACATCGGATCACAAAAAAAAAACTTAATTGTTTTCTTTTCTGCTCGGAAGTCCTACATAAAAAGCTACCCGAAGGTCTAGCTTCTCTGCCTTCTTTACCCTCTCGCCCGTGCCCTCCTCGCCGAGGTCTCAAAGGGCAAACATCCTGCAAAGGATTCGCGCAAGCTTTCTTTCCTTTTTTTCTCTCTCTCCATCCGCACAATCGGAAATCGATTACGCGCTTGCGCGTAAATACGAAACATCGTCTACCGGAACGTAGCTATAATCTACTTTACGGATCTTATGAGGTGCTGACGTTGATATATGGTAGGTCGTTACGGCTTATTAACGAGCAACTCTTGATGCTAATAATAAAGACGCGTGCAAATGGTGCGCTTGTTTGAAGAAAAAAGAAAGGAAAAACCACTCGCAGATGGTTCGCTTTGCGCAACTGAACTTTGGCGAGATTCGATTAATGCACCCGAGGATTTCATTAACAACTTGGTCTTTTTTTCCCTGCTTGAAGAATTTCAACGATGAATAGTTTGGAACCGCTGAAATCTCCTCTTTTGTTTATTCTGCTGCATAGCAATGTCCCAAGTGAAAAAATGTAAAAATCAAAGGATACGCTTTGCTTTATACAAGTGCTTGACCAGAATAGATGATTGAATCAACTACTCGAAACTCGAGAGCTTTTTAACACTTTACGATTTTAAGACTAATTAATCTTTTATTACAACATTATTCTTTACTCATTTAACATTGACTTTACAACTATTGACTGCAGTGTGGGATTCAATAGAATATTACCACGGCTGTTTTGCTTATTAATCAAGGCTACAATATCGTCGGCAAGTCGCGCAGGTTTCAGATGCATTACTTCTCTGATATCAATATACCGAACGACCCTCAATAGAAAATGTTTTGTAGTCAAGTGACAAAAACAAAAGTAGCCGATGGCAGGCCTTTGCATAGGAGTTCTTTTGTCGTTAAAACGAACAATAGGACCGCGGAAAAGAGTGGAAAGTTTATATCCAACGACTGGCGTCACTGTTTTCCGTTTTGATGAAGGATATTCTACTGACTTTTTTCAAGATGAAAACTGTCCTAAAAATAAGGATAAACACTTTTCTCTGGAAGAAAAATGTATACACCCCTTTTATCGATTGAAAAGCTCGATTAATAGCCTCCGGAGCTTTTAATTTCTTAGAACCTCACATATAAATTCCAATGCAGATATGTGTTGTATTGTTTCTAGGCTAATCATAAATTATGCAACATTTGTTTGCTGATTAGATTAAAAATCTGATTACAATAAAGTTATTAATATTTGATCCATCGAAATGGTCTGTAAGTAAAAGAGTCGAACGTTAAAATTACACATAAAAGATAAATAATCTTCGAGAAAGTTTCGATTTAGACGCAATTTTTCTGATAGTCTCTCTAACTTTGCACGACTTAGTATGATTACAAGGAAAGAGGCCCGGCCACTAAGTCTCAAACTTCGCAAAGCACGCTTAGTAACTATCTCCTTTCTTGTACAAAGTTTCGGATGGACATAATGCATTTTTTTGCCACCGCTAAACGAGGCCGTTTCCAACTGCTCTTGCGGCAATTCAACATCATTTCGTTCGCAGATCAGTTGGAACCTATTCGTTTCTTTTTTAATAATTAATATAGTTGTTAAGAAAATACACCAAGATGTCAATACTTGGTAATACTTTACTTTATTAAAGTACAGTATTAGAATGTTTAACTGTTTGAACAGTCATTAGCTAAATAATATTTTGACAAATCAACATTGGCTAAACAATTATGAAACATTCGCATATTTGCAACTTGTCATGTCAAGGAGGAAATTTGATTTTGCAAGAGCTATAACGATACTATTTTCCAAACGGTCTATTTACCCGGTCTATTTATTTGGAAGGCTAACACCGAGAAACTTCAATCGAATAATCACATTCTTCACGGATTCCCGTCGATTAATCAATCAACAAGCCAAATATCTGTATAAACCCGCAATCCATCCCAAGATCCAAATAAATTAAACTCATTTGTTAAATGTGGTTAATCAATGAATAAGTGCCTCGATCCAAACACCTGTTACTTCCGGGCTCTCGGGTATGGCGCGTGCGCGCAAAAGAACGATCCCACACCGAGAAGCCGTTAAAGCCGAACTTTAGATCTGGTAGCGGCGGGCGTCTTGTTATCCACTCTCCACGTAAAAGCTCCGCGGCCTTGAGCCTTTTTTTCTCCTCTTTCTCTCTCGGCTTGGCTTTTTCTCATCGCATTCCGCAAGTTATAAATGAAGAGCGAAATGTTTCACGGATGCGCGGGAGAAAAGCCAACGCCGAGGGGGCCTCGTGCGTCATTAGTTTCGCGCATTAAGCCTTTCTGCTTGCACAATGCGGAGCTTCTTTTTTTCTCGTTTTTGTTTCTTTTTTCTTAATCCAAAACGCGAGCGCTCCTTTTTCACTTGCCACACCCGAGTATATACGTATAATGCTCGAGAAAGTCTGCCGTAAAAATAAAATCTCGCGATTGCGTGCCGTGTACACACTTCCCGACAGTTTTGCTTTTTTGTTAGAAAAAGCGCATGCCCGTGATTTATTTTATTTAACGCAATCATTAAAAACTTTCTTATATACCTTTCTCCTTCGCGCGCATTTATTCAAGTTGAAATTCAAGTTGGCCGCTGCTTAATCATAGGGCGCATTCAACGTAACGTGTAAATAATCAAGCTATACCAATCTCATTTCACATTGGAACGTATGTGCGTCTAATGAATAAATTGGCTCGACGCAACTTGATAAATCCCCCAAGAGAAAACTTAATTAGTCCTTAATTAAGGCCTAGTTAAATTTCTTAATTAAGTCTTTAAATAGAATTTTTCATCAGATTATACCATAATTACCACTTTTTTCACGTGCCGCTTAGCAGGGAAAAAAGAAATCTGTTTGAGACAGCACGTTAGAAATGCAGTTTATGATACAGCGAATGAAAAAATGTTTTGACCCTGTAATATGAATTTTCAGCCTTTCCATCAACCTGAGGATCTCAAAGATGCGTTACCTCAAGCTTATCCGTTACGGGGAAGACAGCGATTACACGTAAGTACTAGTCTAAACTTTTTAATAAACCCCGACGGCGTAGCTCATCAAGATGCGATCAATCGTATTTCATCCCGTCGCTCGCGGGCGTGTGCATCCATAACGACGCATTGGAAAGTTCTTTTATCGCCAAAGTTTCTGCGAGCGAGAGAGAGGGGGAGAGAGATGCCGAGGACTACGCGGAGCTTGAAGAGACGTAAGCCGCGCGCGCTCTCGAGTAGTGGGCTATGCTGAGCGCGCCGGTGGGTCTTTCGACCTCCTCGCTATTTAGGTCACGGTCGTATTAAAACTCCGGCCTGCACATGCGTATGGTTATTTCCACTTTCCCGAAGAGCTTCCACTCGGGATATTGAATATTACACGGTATTAATGATGCCGGCCTGCTCATCATCTGCTCTCACGAAGCCACGGCAGGATAAGCAAACTTGTTTAATCAGTTTGTGCTTGATGCTCAAATCGACGTTTACAAGAAAGCTATTGTCAAGTGTACGTGGCTGGCGGTTCGGTGGTAAAAATGAATTAAGGATGACGAGTCTGGTTATTAAAAGGTTTATTGCATCAAGTACTTCTTTGTCGTTGTTTTAATTTTTTGAGAATTCATTACACTGCATTTGCGGGGTTTGAATGAGTTCGAAAAAAAAACTGAAATTTTTCTTGAAGCATTTACAGCGGACGAAAAAGAAATAAAAAACAACGCTTTCATAATGCACATTTACACACGGCGCCCAGCAGTTGGAAAAATAGGTAAAGCTCGTAAAAAAGAAATTAGAAGTGAAATTTTTAAAAACCGACACTCGCAATGCGTTTCTGGTGTCATAAAAAAATTTCCGAGCATTTTGCTCAAATATTTTTACATGAGATTTATTTTCCTTTTTTTAAGATAAAAAAGAAAAAGAAGACAACATTAAAGAAATCGTCTAATAGCATACATTGTTGCTGCGACAGGATATCAAAATCAATAATCAAAGTAATAAAGAAATCAGTGGCTAAAAGTAGGAAAAAAGTTTAGATGTCCTGGACAAAGAAAAAGGAGATAGACAGTGGCAAAGTGTACAAGTTAACGAAAAAGCCAAACGAAAGGAAGAAAAAGTTGAAGAATCGACAAACGCCCGGGAGAAATAAAAAGCGCAAGCGCAAAAGAAAGCGAAAGGAGCGCCGGAGCGTGTAGCGTGATATAACGACGACAAATAGCCACGCTCGGAGTTATATGTTTTTATACGTCGCAACATTTTCAGCCTCGAAAGATAAAGGCTGGTAAAGGGGAGACCGGCTGGAAGTCGATAACCGTAGGGACTTACCGACCAAACGAAAAGGCGTCGAACGCTTTGTCAGACCTAATTCGACCTTTCTAAATGTAACGCCGAGCGACGCTGCTGCGCGCTATATCGACTAGGCCTCTTTTCTTCCCTTTGCCTTTACCGTAGCCTCCCCGCTTACTGTGCTATATCCACAATGTTCAAGCTTTCGCGCATAGTACAGCCTCTCGCCTTATAATTCCTTTCGACTTGATAAAGAAAAATTAAAACTTTGATGAGTCAGGCATCTCATGGCGATCCAAATATATAGGAAACAACTCTGAATTTTGCAGAGGCTAAATGTGCTTCGGAATAATTTGCATCAACTCGAGAGAGAGAGAGAGAGAGAGAGAGAGAGAGCCAACTCGGTAAATTATTTCCAGCTAAGCGGCTACAAGCGAGCGAAAAGATGATTAATGCTTGCAGGCGATCTTCGAAACTTAGGCTGACGCTGCTGAGTTGAATTCCCTCCCTCTCTCTCTTTCCTTCTCCAGCCTCGAGTTTCCTCCCTTTCTCTCTCTCTCTCCTCTGTACTCCACCTCTCTCTTTCTCGTTGTTGCATTCGAGCTGTGTAATCCGGGTATGTGCTAGCCATAGATTAGCCGCGCCCTCGCTCTTCATGGGCTTACACGTTATTATTGCCTTGCGACTATCATTAAACAAATAGGAAAGCCCGGAGAGGGCACGGGTGTCGCGCACGTCAACCGCTCTGTTACGATAACGCTTTTGCGTACGGGCGCGCAAGAGAGAAGGAGAGAGAGGGAGATAGAGATAGGGAGAAAGGCGCATGATAACAATAACAAGAAACGAGCTGAATGTTTGCTAATGATGTGTTTTTAATTGGAATTAATTAAATTTTTAACGAACGCTCGAGGAGGAGAGAGGAAAGGGTATTGATAAAGCTTGCGAAAAAGGCGATCTCGATGATTATTGTAGTTATATATACGTATTCGGGGACAAGAAGGTAACGATCATGCCAGATGCACGTTTAATCGGATGTTAATTAAATTTATTAATTTATATATCATTAGTCCGGGAAAATTGGCGAGTTTATTTAGATGTAGCGAGCAAGAGCCGAAATGAAAGCGAAATAATAGGAGCGCGCGGATGACAGTGCGATATCATTAAATCGAAATTAAATCAGAGCTGCCTCCACTACATCTTTTCGAGGAGCTTGCAGTGTAGTGCTTGAAAGCTTTAAGGCAAACTCCATACTCCAACTGCGTTTTAACTGCATTCCAGGCTTGTCTCAACTGCAGTGAATCTATGTGCTCCCTCCCCTTGTCTCCGTCTTTCCTCTCGAGTTTGTTAAAAGACATCTGGAGAGGACCACATTTCATTACAGGTAACGGCAGGACGTTTATCTTGATTACGATGCCGAGGAAAGCCCTCTGCCGGCTGCTAACTCTTCCAGACTAGCAATCGTATAATTTCAGCCTTAACTCGATAATTTCCTCCTCTCGTCTTTTAAACTTCACTTGATTTCGTTGAAGCAGGAGGTGCAAAAAAAGGGTCGGAAGAAAAAAAGAAGCGCTTCGGATAGCAGAGGCTGATGTGAAAAATCCAAGCAGTTATTTACGCGCTCTTCAATGCGTTTGCAGGTTCAGTTTATGTGGCCGTTAGGAGCCGTTACGTATGGCTCGTCGATGGTTCTTTCCGTTGGGAGGGGGCTGGGGCAACGGAAAAAGCGTTTGGGACGATAAATTTTTGTACGTGCTCGAGCTTTTCCGGAAATTCTTGGATTTTTCTCGCTCTTTTTTTTTTACTTTTTCGTATTAATTTTTCGAAGATATTCCAAAGTTATAACTCAATGGTTCTTAATAGAACGGATTGTTCGGCTTTTACAGCGGCAGTTGGAATCGGAAGCAGATAACCAGTCGTTAGTTTCGAGCTCGACGGAAAATTTAACTGTTCCAACATCTGCTTTCTCCCAGCCGACGTTTTTCTATCTTACCACTGAAGTATCTGTAGCGAAAGTTGAGTATAAATCAAGATTATAACTTGTAATTATTATAAACTGCAACTTTTTCATTTTCCAACGTTCGTATACGAAAGTTGGTGGTAAGTTTCGATTAAAATTTTATCTGGTTATAAGCAACACTGAATTGGTAATCAAAAAGTCACGAAATCGAAAATTTTCATTTTTTTAAAATTCATCATTTAGATTAAAAAAATATTTGTCCCAATTCAATATCGTCATTTGCCAGGATTGATTTACGTGCACCGTTAATTACCGACTTTTATCATCCGGAGAAAGAAAAATAATTGGCTTGTTCATTTTTCCTTATTAATGACGAATCCGCTTATCACTTAAGCCTCTTACTAATCTCAAAGAGTAGCAACACAACTAGTAAGCTATATACGAACATACTACAGCCTTTGAGATGAGCAATTAAAAACTCCAATTACATTTTTCCAACGTTCAAGTAGGTACATTTCTCGTTAATTTCCTTGTGTACCGAACTTGTGCAAAAGCAAAGGCGAGCGCGTCAGAATTTTCCAAGTTTCAAGCACCATTCGAACAAAATGGGAGAAACAAAAGTTCTGCAGCGCCGCAAGAGAGCCGCGCGAACTCTTTGCTTGCCGCATAACAATTTTCCGCGTTTAATAAAATTTTATCGCGGGGCGGGGAGGAGGGGAGGAGAGGAGGCTGAGGAAAAGAAGGGCAAAGAAATTCAATTGCTAAGGCCGTTTTTACCCGCTAACCGTTACAAAGAATCTGTTCTATTGCCGAGCCGGTAGTCTCGGTCTTACGCTTTGAAATTGATTTCGTTACGTCGAAAATTTCATTAGCCGCAATGATGAAACGCCAATTCCACCATTCCCAAAGGGAGCGCCAGCAGACCATGATAAAATTGATAAAGCTTTCCGAGGCCGTTGCCAGTGACTTTCTCTCTCCTCCTACTCTCTCTCTTTCGCACACACACGTACTCCTACACTGTCTCTCTGGCTGCGCGAAAGTTTAAATTTATCGTCTAGTCCACTCGGCGCGTCTGCGCTCATGCCATCAGCTCGCTTTCTCTCTCTCTCCCTCTCTGGCTTTCTCTCTTCTTGCTCAGCCTACAGACCCGCACAATCACTTTTCACCGAGGTCCGCGTCTCTTCAGACGCCATCCCTCTCTGTTTCCCCTAGAGCGAGCCTCTGTCAATACAGCCGTTGTACGCCCTGCTCGCCATCCGCCTAGCCGCACATAAATAATACCCAGCGTCGTCTAAAATATTTTAAAGGGCGCTGACTTCGTTTGCGTTGGCTTTGGCCCCGCGGTCCCTTTCTCGTTGCGCAAACACACTTTATAACTTTTATCAAACTTGCCATAATGCAAATGCGTGTTTATTTGTCCTTAGCTGGGTGTATGGCCAAGCAGCTGGGCGCGTATAAAAGCGAGAGAGAGGCAACAGGAGGTATCGTTATACCGAGCCGTGCACACCCACGCACACATACACACACACACACACTCAGCCTCTAGCCCGCACAAGGTTACACATCAACTATTGATTTGTTTGTTGACACACCGGAAAATTCATCCGGGCGACCGCAGTACTCTCCCAGCGGCTGCCGTATTCACCTACGCACGAACGAGTGAGAGAGAGAGAGAGAGGACGTACACGTATATAGGCGGGCTTGCAATGTCACACACGATATCGGCTAGATGGGCCGACGATAAGTTAACGCTCGCGCATGCTCCGAACAAGTTAACACCCGGGCATATAATTTGTTTGCAGACATCCCTGGTTATTTACTTTATCTCGTGTTATCGTCCATTAAATGGACCATGGGAGAATGTCACGTGAGAGGTTAAAATGAAATTCGGTATCTCATCTGACAGTTTTCCCTGAGAGAAAGCGAGAAGCGAGATTTATCGTTCGCGCGCCCCGCGAGATCTATAACGTAAAGTAAGGAGGAGCGAAACAATTTTATCTCCGCGCTCTCCTCTCGTTATTTCTATTTTTATTCCCGGGAATTATATTTTAAAAGATCATCTGATTTAGGCATTAGCTCCTGCTTAGGAATAAGAAAGAATGCTATAATTGCCAGGGGAAATGATTTATTTAACACGGCATCGCTTTCCAGGAGAACAACTTAATATCTAATCTACCTATTACTTAGCTATGTACACCAGAGAAACACTTGTGTTTTAGTTACAATGAATGTTTTAGTAGGGAGAGCATTTGAAAAACGACCACTGTCGCCTGTAAATTCGTCTCAACTGACATTTAGGACGCCACGGAAATAAGACGAGAGAAAGAGAGAAAGAGCGAGCGAGAGAGAGGGTAGAATTTCTGAAAATTGAATGATTGCACGGCAAAGCGAATGATAACGAGCTAATGAATTTTGGATACCAAAATTTATCAAGCTCCAACGGTTACGTTCAGTTAAAATTCATTAAGATGCTCGTGAAGCTCTTCCGAGGCCCGGAATACTCCACTCCTAGGCTTCGTCTCGCAAACTAATCTTTTCGCCGGTCATTGCATATAATTCTCGAGCCCTACTTAATTTCCGCTTATCGGGGTATTCTCCGAGTTTGCGTGGCGCATCCGGCTTCGTGTCGAGAATCATTACTCTAAATTAAGGAGATATAACGGCACTGATCGTGAATAAAAATAAAACTGTCAGAGCAATGGGATGCGTGTTATGGTACATTTCAGGAAGGCTGACCGTACATGGGCCTTAACTACTTGCTAACGAAAGCCTTTATTTGATTTAGCTTGCAGATGTATCACGATATGCGATACATCTTGAAACACTTAATAACACTTGATGTGATTATTAACTTATGTATCATTAAGTAATAACTTTATATATATAAGATTTGTTTGACAAAATTTCTTTGTCTCTCGCGTATATTTATGTCGACACTTTTTAAGTTGCACATGGTACATATTCACGTAATCCTTAACGTATTAAAATTTCCTATTTACATCTTAAAGTAGTTTTTTCATTGTATGTAATTTTCTTGTTTTTATGAAATGTGGACATAAGTCCGTCTAGTATTTAAAGTAAGTAGTTTAACATGTGTAAGAACATAGTCTAAAAGAGATGTATAATTAAATTGCGACGAAAGCACCTTTACTTAAAATTACTTTCAATTTGTTGTAATTATAACAAAGAACGTGCATTCTTGTAAACCTCTTACAATTATTTGCGCAATGCAGATGTGATGAAACAAAATTTAAGGACTTTCATGTCGTTTTTCCTTGACTGAATTGTTATAGTAACAGGATTTTAATTATAATAATGAATTAAAATTTCAACTGGAATCAAAATTAGTTTAAAACCATTGGCATTTGTTTCCTTTTCAATTATTCAAGCTAGGTTAAATATTCATGAAAATCATGAAACAATTTAGAAAAACTAAACATTTGCATATCCGAGGGATAGAAGAAAATTCTCATCTGTAAAATGCGATTTGCTGGGTGGAAAGCCCGAGGGAATTTGTCCGTTCTACTAGTACTTTCCTTGACGCTGAGCCGTTCGGCAGATCCGGAGCGGCCACTGGAGCCCTATCGCGCGACGAAATACATTGAGATTCGTTTTAACTATGCATGCGATCGTCGTCCGTGGGAAAGTGAACTTGACATCGCGAGTATTTAATGCATGATAGATGTCTGTCGCTTGCTCTCGGCATTATTGATTTCTAAATATATCGACGCGCCCGGCGAGTGTCTAAATCGCTGAGTAATTAAAATTCTACGCGATATGTCAAGGGTTCTAAGGAAATTCGCTGATTAATCGATATCCGCAATCTCTCTCCTCCTCCTCCTCTTGCTCCATCCCTCGACTTTACTTTAATAGTGTTAACAAAACATGCCTGGGACAAGCCAGTGAAAAGCAGTCCGAGCAGCCAATTTCAAGTTCGATTAAATATTGTTCGGGATTTGATTGAAAATGAATGCTCGCTATATTGCACAGTGAGTACTTTGACGTTTCCTTTACCGTACCGCAAATTCTGACTTTTCTCCTCTTTATTTACTGCAGCCTGCGGTTAATTTTCTCATTCTTGCACTTTTCAGCTCTTCCTTTCCGCTTACTCATTTCTTTTTTCGTATCAATGCAGGTCACTACCAATACCATTTCAACTTGTACTCGACGTATTTCTTTATCGAATTGATTGTTATCGGAAAACCTCTTCATAATGACGGTCGTTAAAATGAGTCGCTCTGAATTCCGTTAAAAATTCCATGATTTTCCAAGATTTTAAACATGCAAAAGTTTTCAACTTGGAATTAAACTTTTATTCCTAAAAGTGAAATAAAATTCAGATCTATGGCTTTGAAAATTTATACCGGCGTTGTAAATCCTTGACATCGTAACGTTAAATATTTAAGTACTGTAAAATTTGAGTTTATCGCCCTATTATCAGAGGACCATAGGCCTATTAAGTCTATTCACTTTTAGCCTAGTCACGAATAAACTTACGCAAATAATCCAAAGTAAACGCTCAGCTTCCTTTCGTATGAAGAATCACGAGCACACTGTCATCGTAAATATTCGTCGTTAAGTCATTTCGAAGCGTAAAAAGTTACATAAATACTTAGCGAATGGACAAGGCCAAAGAGAGATGTACGGCTCGCGTAAGATATCCCTATTTCCGAGAAAAAAATTGCATACAAGAAAAACAGATACAAAACCCGTGGTGGCAAAATGCTAACCGCTGGCCACTGAGTATTAGTTTAGATTTATGGCGACGTAATCTTGTCTTGATCAACGACATTCTCGTGTACTCGCATGGTAAGATGCAGGGAAAGAAATTTTACCAACTTGCCGGAGCTTTAAAGGAAAAAAGTTTAACGTCTTCGAGAGAATGTTACATAGAGCGTTTCTTTAACGTAATCTATGGTCGAGTTCTCGTGAAATATTTTTATAGTTCCGATGAATAATTTTATGTGGTTCGCGTTAAACTTTTGCATATTCAAAAAATGACTTCATTTTTACTATCTATCGTTTATTTGGCATGAAAATTATCGTCTTTATAGAGAACCCTGTGCCCTCTTTTGATTTACAATTATATCCGTAGAATAAGCGTTCGGAATAAGGTTGTCGCTGCAAGGCTGCTCCACATGATAAATTGCATTTTCGCATTAATTTATAGAATCACCGGATCTGCAATTAAACTATCTATAAATGCTCACAAATCAGTGGAATTTCTTTATTTACTTCGTTAACGTTCTTACAGCCAATCTATCAGACAATCGCATTGTTAAACCGTCGTACCTCGAGGGTGTTAAAAATGATAGCCGCAACATTCAAGTCTTCATCGCAGCAGCAGCAGCGGCAACAGCAGCAAAGTTTGTTCAAGCGAAGAGCTTGAAAAGGAAGTCGCGGGAAAAAAGCGACGAGTGAGCATACGGGGAGGGGGAGAAAACTTGGAAAAGAACGCGGAGGGTGAAGAGAAAAAGGAAGGCCATGGCTTTCAACGTGATAAACTCTGGTCTCCCAGAGCGGCAGCGGCAACGGGACCCCGAGGCTGCTCCCAACGCAATTCCGTCGAGATAGCGGCAATAAGATTTGCCGCGAGATCGTCCCGGCAGCAGCCCCGTCCACGCCAGGCTCGCGCACAATAAATTCGCGCCCACGGAACCGGCGGCCGCTTCTCCAGACGCTCTTTGCTCCTTGATGGGTAATCGAGTTACCGGAAACGCGGGAGCCCTAGCCTCTTTTTGACAGCCAGCTCCACTCCCCCAAATTCTCTCCTCCCCCCACCCCTTATCGCTCACCTTCTCCATTCTCGAGGCTCTTCTTTCTCGTTTCTCGTATCACGGACCATGTAGCCTGCTGGAGCTCTGTAACGCTCTCTCGAGCTTATCGCTAGCCAAGCTTTCGCGGCCGGCAAGCTTGCCCACCGCAATTTTCCGCCACCTCGGCCCGGATAAATTTACGAGCCGGGTTATGTTACTCCTTCTCTCCTCCTTTTTTCCACAGTTGTTGCCGTACTGTTTGCCATTCCTGCCAGATTTTGCATCGTGTGTGGGATTTCACGAGAACAGCAATTTTTGCGAGATCGATAGTGCCAATGTCTCCCGTATATCCTCGGAGGCGAAGGCGCGATTTATGTGGGGAATGAGGGAGAAGAGATACGCGACCGCTAGAAAGTTCTTTAATTACTCGGGACCGCTGACACACACCAGGAGCGAATTTAAAATTCTCTCCTTGACTGCCTCGGGAATCTTTTATAAAAGTAAAGACGGTCCAAAGTTCTTGATCAGCCTGATCCTTTCTGCTCTTTGGCTAAGACCTCGACAAGCCTCGGACTAATGAATGAAATGGCCCCGAGTCGCTCATTCCGAGCCAACACTTTCGATCTGCCTGACCTCCAAAGTAGCTTATTGCCTTAGCCTTTTCTTTGTTAGTACAAGAGGAGAGACGAGGGCTGCAGGGAAAACACGGGGATTACCTCCTAAGCGTGCAGTGACTTTTGCTCGGGGAAAAGAGACTTGACGGAGCAAGCGGATCACGCCGAAAATTTTGGCCCCCGCACGTGAAAGCTCCGACCTACACGGTGATTAGAAGCTGGTTGAGAAAAATAAGGGAGGATATATCACGCCGGGGTAAACATACAGAGTTCGAGAGAGTTTTTGGCAAGGGACAACTAAGCTTGCAGACAAATAAGCCGAATCGCGTTGTTTATTCTACGTGCATCGGGAAACATATTTTTTTCCACGAGCTCGGAAAAATAATAGCTTTGGAAAAGATTACCGTCTACTTGGATTAGTCTTGAAATATTACGTCTTCTGTCGTTAGCTGTACTTGACTTTATAGACGTTCCTTGATTATTGCGTCTTTAAGAAGTTTACCGAAGGGAGTGTATTGAAGATTATGTGGAAAACTGGACCAGAGTAATAAATTATTCGATGGATCGAAGGTATTTTGTGTGCATAAAATCCAGCTTTTACCCTTTTCTTTTACGATAAAAATTTGAAGAATGCACTGTACTGTCAATATGAGTTTTAATATTTTTGAAATTTTAATAATAATTTTAGATAACTCCTATTGTAATATTGAAATATTATTTCACTGATATAAAATACGTAAATGTATCGAAAGTAAAGAGAGAGAGAGAGAGAGAGAGAGAGAGAGAGAGAGCTAAAAAATTTAAAGAAAAACGTATATGAAAATTCTAAGCTAAGTTTAAAATCAAATATACCGACTGAATACTGTCTTTGTCGTGTGGAAACCAATATTTTAAGATTGAAACCAAAGGCTAATAACTAACCTGGGATTTTCGTTCGTATAAAGAGGACCGATTAAAATCGGATTTAAATACCTTATTCGAGTGCTGAAAAAAAACCGACCCGTACTTTA
Source organism: Anagyrus pseudococci (assembly GCA_030522585.1). Lineage (NCBI taxonomy): Eukaryota > Metazoa > Arthropoda > Insecta > Hymenoptera > Encyrtidae > Anagyrus > Anagyrus pseudococci. Next base: position 162,398 of record JAPYYQ010000068.1, read on the forward strand.
TACAGAATTGTCCCGAGGATTTCCAGCTAAAGACACGATAAAACCTTGACCGAATCCAACCCAATTATCTCTAAAATTTTTATCACGTGAAAAGTACTGTATTTACGCAGGAACAACATTTCTATACGATCAGCTTTGGGCAAACAAAGCAAAAAATATGGGAGAGAGAAATACGAAGAGCGATGGGGTAAAGGACAAGAAAGGAGTAGGTGGTAAGGGGAGAGGGTGGGGGAAGGTAAGGCTGGGATAGTAGGTGAGCGAGAAAAAAATTCGAGACGCGTGCTCGGTTAAGAAAATTCAGTTGCCATATAAGGGAGGAGGGTTTTCTTGGCAGCGGAAGCTCTTGGAGCGTCTTTCTCAATAGTAAGAGAGAAGCAGACGCTTTAGGTCTCGCGATCTCTTATACCATCCGAATCTTTATACCAGCCGATAGCCAGAGTAGAATAAGCCGGTTAATTTATTTGTGAAAACGAGAGAGGATAAAGAGCAAACGGTCCTCTCCTAACCTTTTCTCTCTCCCCCTTTCCCTACTTCTCTCTCTCTCTCTCTCCTTTTCGATTGTTCTTTTTTGAGAGAATCGAATCCCCAGCTAAGTCGGGATATTATGAAAAGCAGTTAACACTTGGTGCTAAAGAAAAAAAATGTCGAAAAGAATCGATGCTGAATAAAAAATGCTACTATGGCTGTTCAAGAACAAAGCCAATTCAAAATGTGGCATGCGGGCTTTTAGGGTTCTGAAACAGCTCGACCTATTTATCTAGTCTCCGGAATGTTCCACATAAACAGTTCGATTGGAATGATGAAGATAAATTTTACAAATTTTAGAAGCTTACACAAGCTTGGTAATTTCAAGTCTCATTAAATTACAGTAATTCTCAGGTTTTTTTTTCAAATAAAGCTAACAATTTTAGCGCTACCGTGAAATCGACTGGTCTCGAGCTCGTCCCTTCATCCGTTCGTACTTGCCCGATTGCATGAGCTATTGTTTCGAGTTTAAGTGGTGCAGTTCACGAGTGGAGACGACGGCGCGGGTAAATTGACGTGTGAAACGCGGGTCGCGAGGCTGAACAGAGAAAGAGAGGAGGAGAGTGAGAAGGAGGGCGCATGGAAAGGGGCACTAGCCCAATAGATCTCAATTTTCGCGGATTCACGTTTGCAGAGCAAGAGAGACAGCCAGCTTTTATTCGCACGACCGCAAGATCATTTCATTTTCTGACTAGCTTTAAGGAGGAAAAGCCGAGAGAGTACGAGAAGTGGCGAAACGTGCGCTAGTCGCTTTGGTTTTGTCAGGCCAATCTAATTCGCCGACGAACAAAGAGCCCTTTGCCTTTCATTTGCTAATGGGGCATTAATCTTTTTTTCTCTGCCCTGGACCCTCCCTCTCGTTTTTCCACTCTTATCCTTTTTTAATGGGACGTGCTGTGGCCCATTTTCCCTTGCACTACATCTGCCGTTTTTTTTAAATCATTTTTCAATTTATTTTCATCATTAAATGCCAGATCTTTTCGCTTCATAATGGAAATATTGATAGTTTCCTTCTGGAATTTTTATAACGTTATTAGCTATTCGTTGGCACTAATTTCAAATAAAACAAAAATAAACAGAAAAATGCACAGCATTTGTTTCAAAGCTTTATGTTACTGCAGAAATAAGTATTATATGAATAGAATTAGTTGAGATCATTTTGATTTGCCTCTTAGAGGAATAGGAAAATTAATAAATTTATTCAAATGTGTACTATGTAAAGAAAACAAGTTAAAGGGTTAAATTCAATAATTTTCTTGCGAATATAATGTTACAAAATAGTTTTTTATTGAAGCTTGCGTTCGTTTCAAAAAATAGAAAATTATAAATATTAAATTAAACAATTTGATAATTAAAATATACTTTTATACCAAAATTTTTTTAAACACAATGGTGAAAAAATCTTGATTAAAATTATAACTGAATTTTTTTTTTTCATATGAAACATTCAGGATTAAGTAAAGGAAATAGAAAGTACAACAATTAATTTTATGATTTCTCGCTGATATTTGTTATTTTTAAAACTTAACGATGTACTTTTACAATTTTTGTCACACACGATAACTTTTTAATTCTCGCCGGTAGCGAATACCAAAAGTCTGGTATGAAGATGGACGTTGTTATATGTATGTGTATGTATATATAAATGTTCATTTATATATATATTTCTTTATATAATTCAACGAAATTTTTCTGCGTCATTCAAATAACGTAACGTAAATTTACATTTACTTCCGAGTTCACATCTCAAATAATGAACACTGATCACTCGCCGCAACTTGTTCATAAAATTTCTCATCTAAGTACGATTGATATAAATATTTTTACGTGTTTATATATTAAATTATATGTATATATGTATATATCCATCAACTTTGAGGACCAAGAAGATCTCGAACTTTTTTCCTTACACAAGTAAGTTCCTGCTCACAGCTTACTTACACAACGATAGTATTAGCAACTAACTATCCCGATAAAATTTATCACTTTAACAATTTTTTTCACGTACTTATCAGTAAAAACAACGTACAGCGGTATATTTATATACAAGGAAATAACGTTCAAGGCGATAATGTTACGAAAATTCAGGAATTTTATTATTTATACATATTATAATAGTTATATAAAAATAAGTCCGAGATCTTCACGGTCGGTGCATCATGCAGTTTTAATATCGCTCCGTACAATTCGTTTGGCTATACCCTGGTAGAAATCAAGCAAGATTAAGCATTTATTAACTAATAAATCGGATTTTTAGCTAGTAATTGCTTAGTTAACTAAAAAATGCTTAAGCAATGTCGTATAATTAAATTATTGTTTTTTAATATTTCTCTCTCATAAGTTATAACGTTGTTGTACGGTAATATGTACATTTTTAACAGAGTTCATTTATATAATAATTATTATTATTTTTAATATTTTTATTATTATTATTATTTAGAATGTCTCTCTAATACGACCGAGTTTGTTATTCTGACCGAGACGGAATTACAGCTTAAAGTACCATAAAGTTATTACGTATTAACACTTTTCGCGTTCGAAACTAGCGATATCTATGATACGATAAGTACGTTTTCAAACACATTGTTCGAATTCACAACATCTCGCGCAATAACGTTTATTCAATTTGTCATTTCTCTAACAATATTATACTCAATGCGACCGATTCAGTTTTGTGATAACACGGTGCGTAAAAAACTACGCTTTACTATTTCAACTTACGTTTTTTTTATCTTTTAATGCCGCTACCTTGGCTTTCTCCGGCTTCTCTATGTTTTTTCAATCGATCGCGGAAGACATGCGCCGCTTTCATCATTGTCATTTGACACACTCTTATTTTCTTAATATGTATATTATCACTATATTGTTCAACATTTTAGAATGTGAATATTTTCATCGATTTATCTGCAATTACTCGTAGCTTTTTCACGCAAATGTTCAAATAGTTATTGGATTTCTTTCCTTTTTTCCCTTTTATCCCGTTCGGCAGCAAAAACAAGCAAAAGAGTTTTACTCCCAATGAAATTGCTTGCCTCGTTTTATTTTTGAATAAAAAAAATTCCATGCAATATTTCGTTATTATTTTTCTCTTGCTGACTGATGCATTAAAATTATATAGAATAAATTTCTAACTCAATGAACATTATTTAAATGCGAAAATATACATAATGTATACGCAGTAGCTTACTGTTTCTTACGTCAATGATATGAATAAAGAAAAGAAGAAACTAAAAATTGAAACAATTTGAATTACTCACGCACAACTTTTCCACGATTTTATATCTGGCCGCAATTAAACAAAAGAGGTCGGTTTCAACGTAAGATTTTTTTATTTTTACTTGTCACGCTGTTACTTTTCAACGACGTCCTCCAACCACTTCTAGGGCTCAAGTGGTAGGTGAACGCTTAATTTCTCGTTGTCTTGTTATTCTCTCGTTAAAACGGAAAAGGTGAGATGTCAAGATAAAACAAACTTTGGAGTGACTTGAAGAATGAAAAAGTTAAAATTAGATACATTTTTAGTTCTCTGCGTTCGTAACAACTAATGAGTGGAATTTAAATAAAAAAAATCTGCATCTGCAGACGAAGATGCTCGCAGCTAATTTGTAGGCGCGTGGAAAAATTTACGTAGGCTTTTATCGCATCAAGCACGTCTTTATATTTTCTCGAAGTTTCAAAGTCTTGTAACTTACGCCTTCTTTATGACTGTAGTTGGCTTTTTCGGCTGAAACACTTGCAATTTGCACTACAGCTACATCTTCTTGCATTTATAAACAATTTCTAATGAGTTCGTGTATTAACTACACTGTGCATTAGGTGCTCCTGAACTTTTAACACCTTTCGTCGGAACCTTAAAAAAATATAGGAATAAAAATTATTTAAAACTTTTTAAAAGCTTATTACGTATTTGTGATATTAAATCACTTATTTTAATAAAATATTTAATAATAATATTCTGTTGAGTATACTACTTGAGAAATTTTAAGTAGATAAGGGTACAATATTTTGAGCATCAGCTATAATGTGAATTTGATGGATCGGCAGAGAACGTTCTTTTTTTCAAAATACTACCGTTTATCGAATTATTGATGCATGAATTCTCTGTTTTAACATACAACACGTGCTACCTTGTAAGCATATCTATTGGTTTTCCATACAAGTTCAGAAAGCGTGAGAAATAATTTTGATAATATTCTGATTTTATGTAAAATTATGTCTATGAAGACGATTTTCGTTTTTTAATCAAAATACTAATATTTTATAAATAATTATTTAAATAGTGCGAGTGGACGTATTAATAATTTAAAATATAAATTTTTTCCATCTTTACTTAGCAAAAGATCGACTTACAAAAAAGCTTAGTGGCAGTTAAGGATTAATCAATTAATTACGTTCATACAGTAGTACTTCCATTTTCCAATATTGATGATCAAAACCAAATAAAAAATCACGCGCAAGTTCTCCGGGAAAAAAGTATAAAAGAATGATATAATTCATTTTGCCACAAGCATAATCAATTTCAATAATGAAAAATTTGAATAAGGACTGTCTTTGACGTAAGCGCATCTAGACGCTATCTGCAACTTGTATAATCCCCAAATTGCCTTAAATTGCTCACATTTACATGGTCTGTCTTTGTGCAACTAATTAATTACGACAGCCGCAAATGCATATAACGAGCTGAGACTGACAAATTGCGCTATTGAATTGCCGGGGCTAAATTTAAGCAGCAGCTAGGTTCAACAAAGAGCAATCTCGCTAGCGGGTCCCACTTGACGCAGAGACGTCCTTCCGTCCCGATTGCAATGCGTTTCCCCGAGGGAGGATGGAAGACAGTATACGTAGGGTGAGCGCGCGTGCACGTAGGATCTTGCAATTGATTGATTAAAAGCGAGCGAGCGAGCCCGTCTTCAGTCGTGCGCGCAGCCTTTCGCATAATCATGCGCTCGCGCAATTCCCCCGTCGCGATTCAAGCCGCACAATCGCTCGTATATCTCCGCCTACCGATTCAGCCCCCCGCCTGCCTCCACTCCCAATTGTTGTTGCTGTTTCCGCGTCCCGCGTTGGGCTGCATTTTAATGGGGCAGGCACTCGCAGTGCGTTTCGCCTAGCTCAACCGTAATGAGCTCGTCAGTAGCGTAAGCGGTGCACGGTGTCTCTTGTGGCTGCCCCCCCCCTTTCACCGACGCCATCAGTTGTAACGGACTATCTCTCCGATGACCGGTGTATAACGGCAATTTCTTGTGGCGCCCATCGGGACTGCGATCGCATTAACTCGCGTTAATACGAAAGGCTAATCGTTGTAGTCTCGGCAAACCGTGATAATGAGCTCGCGAATTGTTATTTCCTTAGCATTAGCTTCGAGTGTGCGTGGAAAAGGTTTCGCTATTTTCCTTTCATTTATGCGGTTAGCCAAAGGTCAACTGTAATTACACGGCAAATACGTTCGCGTTGAGCCAACACGAGGAATAAAGTGTTTAAGCAAGAAAAAAAAGGGCTTACACTGGAGAGATCAGCGCGTCGGGCGATCCTGGAGGCCGAGTATCCTCTTGAAGGCCTGCCGGAACTCGGGCGAGAAGATGGTGTAGATCACAGGGTTGAGAGTGCTGTTGAAGTAGCCGAGCCAGAGTAATACGCTGACGAGAAGGTCGGGCGGGACCCACTGGCCGAACGCCTGGAGCGCCTGGAGCAGCGCGAAGACGAAGAAGGGCAGCCAGCAGGTGACGAAGGCACCGGTTATTATGGCCAGGGTCTTGGCGGCCTTGCGCTCGCGCTTCGCCTCGATCGTCTCGCGGCCTCGGCGCTGCGACGTCGTCGTCGTCGTCGGGGGGCCGCTTGTCGTCGTCGTCGCCGTCGAGCCTTTTCCTACGCTCGCTGCCGCGGCCGCCGTCGTAGTCGTCGTGGTCGTCGTTATCGTCGTCGAGCTTGCGTTACTACTCAAGGTTGTAACCAGCGCGGCTTGCGGCTGGCTCGGTGGATTGGCCCCGTTGTGGGAGGACGATTTCTCCGGCGATACGGACGATTGGTCGGGGGTCGAACGGGTTATGGTGAAGGCAGTCGACTCCTCCTTCGGACTAGACGAGGATCAGGGTAATTGAGAGCGGCCGAGAGTAATTAGCATGCGCGTTGTTCGGCTTTCGAGGGCGCTATTGGCCGAGTTGAAGAGGAGAGCGAGCCCCGTGTGCCCAGTGGAAATTATTGGCTTATTCCATGTATAATGGGAACAGTTTGTAAAGCGTATGAATAAATGGTAATTCGAGGTAATGATGGAAATCCTCTTTAACGCCCGAGAAATGCTTATTAAGCAGAGTTCGGTAATGTTTAGTTTTAATGCTTGTTCCGTTGAAATTTATTATTAAGGACATTAATTAGTTTGAAAACAGCGCAAAAAGTTAGTCGGAATAATTTAATTTGACGATATGTCGGAAAAAGTCCGCGTCTGACCAAACGCGAGCTTTATCACTTACGGATAATTCTTTCGGTCAAGAGCAGCTAATTATAGCCTGCGCGTATAACACGACACGCGAGCTTAGTTTCAATTTCGCGGTCTCTTGTGAAGCGAACGGGGGAAAAGTGTTGGAGTGTTGGTTGTGTTAAACACGATGAAAGCGGAATGTAAACGGCGTAAAATGAAAATCGTATGTAACCTTCTCTTGACGAGCTTCAAAAGCCCTTTACGCTCTTGCGGCGGTTGTATGGTTGTGCCAGGCCGCTTGCGTATTCGTCTCCTCGCTGCCTGGAATATCCTCCAATACAGAAAAAGGATGACCAGCAGCGGCACGTAAAATGTCGCGCACGTTGCAAATATCTGCAAAAGAGAGGGAAAGAGAGAAAAACTTTTAATTATTTTTTTATCTTTTTCGTTTTTCCTCCTCCGCCCCGAGCCCCTTTTTACTTTTATTTTCGAGTATGAAATTTCCGGCTTGTTGCGTAATTTAATGAAAACACGACTGATGTTAAAAAAAGTAATTTATATGTGCATTATAAATTAAAATTGTGATATTTTATTTCGTTTTATTGTTTGAAGTTATGTAAAAGCATCATTTTTATAGATTTCGCGAATCAAAAATAATGCAAATATCCATTTGACCAGCGAGCCGAGGAAATGATAATCGTTTGAATTTAAAATGACTCACGAAATCGTCAGATTATGAATCATTCATCGTTCCCTCCACAATCTAAGATGGTGGTAACCCCGACAAGGAAATCAAAAGAGCAACTTTGTTTAATAAATAATCAGGGCCACTTCAGACCCTTGTCCGAAGTGGCTCTCCACTCGGAACGAAGTTGCTCGGCAAACTTTTTACATTATCCTTACAAAACGCAGAGTCCCTAGCCGCAGGACCACGGCATCTTCGGGAAAACCATTGTCACAACAGACTTGGCTCCGCCAGAAACGAGATCCATCGAAGTAGTGAAGAAGCGCGTGGGCCAAACTTCAGTGCGATCGCGACCTTAAAACTCAGCCTCGCGAGAGCCTCAATCTCGCGTAACGTCAAACAAAAATCTAATTTATCTACTACCGCAGGGCTGCTCAGACGTCAGCGAGTACGCGTGGTATTTCCACTCAAGACGCAGTTTACTTTCCGTCTCTCTCTCTCTCTCTCTCTCTCTCTCTCTCTCTCGCACACTCGGTCTATCTATCTGGCAGCAATTCAATTCGATCGGCACGCTCTTTAAGTTACGCGCCGCAGCTCTCTAACTTTTACGCGAGTCGCACTCTATTTACTCGAGCTGTAAGTCGGTGAAAATCGTTTCAGCACTTACCTCCTTGCCTCGGCGGAAATGGTGTTCCCTCTGCTGTGCCGGGACGTAACCGAAACTTTGCCGAATGAATATTTATCCGGGCTCGGGCACTAAAAAGCCCTTTTGGCTTGAATTAATCAACGGGCCGCGCCGCGTCGGCACTGTTAAACTCGTCCGACTCTAACAGCACTCTCTTTCCTACCCGCCTAGGGTTCACGATAAACAAATCGAACGAGGAATAGCGAATTGAACGATCAAATGCAAGTTATAAGCCTTTTCGCTCTGGTTAAAACAAACTCGGATGATTGTTCGATTATACTTGATAACTTTTCATTGTTTAACCCTTTTATTATTTCTTTTTCTCCCTCGACATAATCCACGCGCCATAGAAAAATAATTGGATGCGCTTGTACGAGACGCGAGCGTGCGTATAGACGTGGTCATTGAATAGAAATTCTTGAAAAATGACTGGTCATTAGGCGCGTTCGTTAAAAGTGCATTGATTTCCGGCTCGGCGAAAGAAAAGCATATAGACGAGAGAAAAGACGTTAAATTACAGTCGAAGCGAGCATCTCCGTTTCCCTTCCGCTCTCGCGCGAAGAAGAGAGAGCCGAGAGCGCAAGCTCGAGAACGTAAGCGGGAAGGACTAGAAAACGAGATACGGGGATTGCGATAATTCGATCAGTATCGGAGAGAGAGAGGGAGCGAGCGTCCGGCGCTCGATACGTCGAGGGCTTATCGAGCCTCCAGCCCGCCTTCCCTCCCTCCATCTCGATCCCCGTCCTGCCTGTAAGACTAATCCATTAAAAGAGCGCCTTTATCGACTGCTGCCTATCTAGCGTGAGAGCGTGGGCGTACATAGAGGCTGCGAGCTAGATAGGCAGCGGCGCAGCTAGCTCAGTCGCGCTCTTCTAAACCAATCAGCGAGTTTGTCTGGGAAATAACCTTATTTGCACCGCGCTCTCTCTCTCTCTCTCTCTCTCTCTCTCTCTCTCTCTCTCTCTCTCTCTCTCTCTCTCTCTGTGAGAGAGAAGAGGGAGAGAGAGAAAACTTGGCGGCGATGCTAGCGGGTTGCTGCGCCGCCTCCAAGCTCCGACGGAGTTTGCAAAGAGCCTCGTTGATTCTGCGTTGCGAATTAGCCAGGCGCGCGAACGCAAGCTCGCTCGCTCTCGCGACTATCTATTCAGACACGTGATTCGCGTTACAAGCCGATTCAATTGTAATTTCAGACGCGGAGCGCGAGCTTTTAGTTTTCCCCCTCCTCTCTACCCGCTCGGGCTACCCCCGCTCTTGCTCTTTCTTGCTCTAACCGACACGCTCTTATTACAAGCTGGTGAGCACGACTGCGTTTCACTAAGAAAGTAGCGAGGCTTTATTTTTTTCCTATTTCCTTGAGGAATAATTCATTCGACGCTGTAATTAAGCCGTTGAAAAGTATCTACGTTGTAGTGCGCTCTCGCGATGTACAGCAGTGGAAATTTTTATGAACAGCGGAAACAAATCATCGGAGAAACCGTGAGTTACTGCTTATAAAATTATCGAGATCGAGAATGCCATCGGTCATTAAAAAGGCTCCTCTCGAGTAAACCGCGTGGAATGAAATGAATATAAAAATTATAAGCTATTCGCGCGAGCAGTCGGGAAAACAGGGGGGATAGTTATATTGTCTCGATAAGACGAGAAAAAGTGAAACAAAGCTCTAATCGAATTTCTCAGCGATGCAATCAGCCGAGTTTTTCTCTGCGGATTTTACAGTGGCGCCTGTGTACCCTCGGCAACGTACACCGAGGATCGATAGGCCTCTCACGGTAGCCAGAGCGAGAAGGATTTCCAGTCGATAAAAATGATTTTCCAATCCCAGAGGAGTTTTCTCGAGTTACACTCGCTTCTTTCTCTCTCTCTCTCTCTCTCTCTCTCTCTCTCTCTCAAGGGATGAAAGCGGTCAGTCATCCGGTCTACCGCGGAGCTATTTGCCTTGCGCTCAGTCGAAGCGCAGGTCGTCTTAGATGAGGGCGAGAGCAAAGGGCTCTCTGTCTCCATTGTCTACGCTGACTTTCGGTGGAAATAGAAAATACGGAGGAGAAGGACGAGAGAAGGGAGGTGAGGGTGTGGGTTGCAGTTTGCCGAACATTCTTGCACGAGGCTTACCTGGTACGCCGAGTCCTGGGACACTACGCATTTGCCCTCGGCGATGCGGTCCAAGTAGCCCGGATCCTTCCAGCCGAGCTGAGGGGCCAGTGATACGCCGAGCGATACCACCCACACTGTCACAACCAGAAAGCCTATCCTCTTTGGGTTGCGCGCCTGCAAGCAGATATATAACGCTTTGCTTTGAAGTTTCGCAAATTTAGCCCGTCGTTAGCCACATACATATGCGTATAGCTGTATTGTATGTACCTGTGCAAGCGTCACTATACACCTACACGAGTCTCGCATTTTCCGATAAGCAATGTGATTCGCTCTCTTTCTCTTTCTCGTGCTCGGCGAAGGCCCGATATTATTTTTGCTAATGCAAGCAATTCTCGATAAATTTATTCATACGTCGCTGGCGGAGCGCTAGTGAAAGGAGGGACGCTATAGAAATCCGATATAAAATTCTAATTTGCAGCCCGAGAATATCGCGATACGAGTGGGAGGAGGAGGTTGTAAAACACGTGTGCCGGGGAAATAGTATTGCGAAGATTGTACTCCCCTCCCCTCTCGACGCGCCCCCGCGTCTTATCTGCATGCACGCGCTGAAATATAAGACGCTGAAATAGCAATTGAGGAAAACAAGATGCGGGATGTGTGCGATAGGTAGATTGGATACTACACGTTACAGGGGGATTAGCGGAGTATATATGTGCCAATTTATTTTCTACTTAACATGTGACAGAGATTAATGAAACACGAGAGTATTCTACATAATTCTTATGTTTAGCGCCGAGCACGCGCGCGTGTGTGAAATCCATAAATAATTTCGGGGCATCAGACAGGTATAGCAGTAGTACGTATTAACGGCTGCACGGAACGACGACTACTCTCGCGAAACAAGAGAGGAGGGCTGCTGGACCTCGGTGCGATCCGGGCCATCGATATGGCCAGCGCGTCCGCACACGGCTCGCGGCTCCCTCTCCCTCCCTCCCTCCCTCCCTCACTCCCTCCCTCTCTCTCGCTCTCTCTCTCTCCCTCTCTCTCTGCCTCGTCCTTGGTAAAATGGACGAAATAACCAATGCCCAGACCTTCCCCTATATACAATATCTCTCTCGCTCTCTCTTTCTTTCTACCGCCCCTTTGTGTTTGCATCTTCTGCCCAAGACCCTTACTTTCCTTGAGACGAGGGTGAGTGTATGTCCACAGTTTGGTGTGTGGGTAAACCTAATCGAAAGAGGCCACGTATTTTTTTTTATTTTCTTCTTTCTTTACCCTACTACGGAGAATATATAGCTTCGATTTTGAATTTATCGCGCCGAGATTCGCCATGAATTTTCGACTAGTTTGTCGAGGATTTTTTTTTTGTGTCCATGTTCGACTTCTTTGCCGGGATTATATTTTATGTTATTTGCAAAATATAGATATAGATAGAGCCGAAACATTGACATGATTTATTTTCCAAGCGTTGAGAATACTTTTTTAGTTATCTGAGCCTTTCTTGGAACTTGTGAAGCGACAGCTGGGAATCCCGATTTTGGACGAAACTCGTTTTAAAAATATTAGTTTCTTGTACCGGAGAAATGAAGTCCTACGTTTTTTATAATGAAGTACTGTTAAGATTGGACAGTTTGATGTAAGGATATTTTTGTGAATGTAATTTTGGACTTGGCACATTAAAATACGTGACGTTAATACTTGTTAGTTTTTTCTAAATAAAGCAAAACAAATAACCCTTAAATTATTGACATGTACATACATTTCAAAAGCTATACGTTTCCATGCAACCGAAGGAAATAAAAATTCTGATATTAGAGATATAAAATTGTCAATGTAAATTCTTCGATATAAGGTTTACGAATATATAAGAATACGAAATGTCTTCAATAAATATTATATGTGGTATTGAAATAGAAAGGAAAAAATATATATAAATATACCTACGCAAAGATACGTATTCGAAAAATAAATTTCAATATATAATGATACGTCTTGGTATATAAAGTCAGAAGGATTTAAATTTCCCCAAGCAGCATAATTTTTCACACCGTAACAATCCATTTCCATTTTTCAAATATCTTTTGACTTGATAAATTACTACGAGTTCCAATTAACTTTAATTTAAAAATCTTAACGTCCTTTAGCGACTTTTATATTAAATTTTTCAAGTTATCAAATAACCGAGTCCCTTGCTGACTTTCAAACGACCAACTTTTAACGAAACGAAAGGAAAAAAAAACAAAATCCAATCAAAAAAATTTTGAAATACACATTTTCCCGCTTATTCGAAACCGAATTAAAAGCGATAAAAAATGTAAATGGGAAACGTTCGATATACAATCGAAAAAATCTACAAATTTATATAAAACGCTTGGAGGGGGCAGTGGGCTGAGATAACGTTTACACTGTCAGCGCAGAGTGCAAAAAGACTCGAAACGAATTTTCCTCGAGTTTCGCCGTTGGAAACTAATTTAGTTCCTCGGCACTTCCGCCGACTCTTCTCTCGCTCTTTCGCAATAATTCGAGGCGTCGTCGTCGTAGCCTGCCAGCCCAAGCGAAGGACAAAAGGGAGTGATTCGATTAGAGCGTTGTGCAGCCTGACGCCGCAATTAAAGAGCGCGTTCTTACTTTCGCGCGCGCGCGGGCGATTTCGATCGGCTCTTTATTGAAAGTCACGACCCTCTACTATCTCGTTCAATCCTTTGACCGTAAATTTCTATCTGGCAATGAAGGTCGAAAAAAATTGCTTCCCCTGAAAGGCAGACGTGACGAATCTTTTGAGACGGAAATATTTGCTAAATCTTTGTCGGTTTATTGTTTCCCGAGACAGTTAAAGGAATTTTAATGAACGCGCTCGATTTTAAATATAAGCTTGTTTTTATTTTAAGCGATCGATTGAATTTTTTTCCGTACTTTTATTAAACTCTGAACAGCGAATATTTTTAATGAAATTGTATTCATGCGGATTTTCTATTTGAATTTTTCTGGCTTGTTTAAAAGCAGAATAATACGTTGAAATTCTCTCGAAACAGTATTTTATCATAAAGATATAAATTTATGAAGAAAAATAGATAAAATGTGTAATGCCACTCGGCACACTATACGACTCTGCCCTCTGCCCCTTTGTACTATGAAAAAAGTTAAAGGACAGTTATTGGTCTGTAAAAATTCAGACTTTAATTTTCAATAAATTTCGCTGAGCCGAAAATCTGTAAAATTAGTGCCTTTAAGTTATGCCGGCATTGCCCGACATGTGTTTCGCGGCGGCTCAAGGTCGATCCGAAACAAATTAATCCGGCGGTCCGTTTTCGGCCGACAGGTGTTCGCTGTGTGTGCGCGCGCGCTCGTTCATTTTTATCGGCCGGAAAAAGGGAATGGGGAGGGAAAAAAAGCGCGTCAGCATGGACGATGGAGCCTGGCCCTGCTCTCCTCGCTCCCTTTTTGTTCCTTCAATTTTTTCCCGCTAAGCCGTGCTTGAGAAAAGACAAGCTCTCGGAATAATGTAGAAGCGCTCGAGAGACGCACATCGGCGCTCCGCTCGCAAACATATCGTCCGAACGAAAGGGGCAAAAACTGGATTAGTCTCTCGAGAAATAGATGTAATATATGAATGTCGGCGCTCACTTCCTCTCTCTCTTCCTCTCTTTTTCTCTTTGCCTCGCCTAGACGATATCAGACCTGACGTAACAATTTCGCGTTCCTCTTATTACGTGGCATACAATTTATAGCTTTTTTATTTTACTATTCCTCAGACGAGCCCGTCACATACTGTTTTACCCTTCTTCTTACGTAATGAGATACTTTTTGATACGTCACTCCCTCGTCCTTTTTTTCGAACCGTCAGTCTCAAGGGAAGAGGGATTATTAAAAGACGCCCGCTATTACACATACAACACAGCAAGGAAAAAACGTAGAATTAGCTTGAAAAATATTAAAAGCAAAAAAAAATGCAAAATCCGGGTGATGCATATGCAGGGTATAATTCATGCATTCGGTTTTACGAGCAAGCAGAAAGAGGATGCAGAGAAAAACGATCAAGGGTGTCCGAGTTCGTTAGCAGCGTAGGAGGATGGGGGGGGGGTGGACACAACTGCAGGCGGAGCTATTAATTAACCTGTATATAATTTAAATCAGTGACAGCCCAATATCTGTCGACCGCGATGGCCACCAGATGCAATATCGAGGCTGTGCAGCAGAGAACGTCACTGAAGGTCCACATGTCGCACAGCACCGGCCCCAAAGTCCAGCCGGATTTTATCTGGAACAAGACAGAAATCCAGCATTGTAACGAGAGTCCAAAAAAAGGAAAAAAACGGGGGGGGGACGTTGGCTGTATTACAAGCTTTTTTGAATAAATAATGCGTTCTTTCTGCTGTTGCGGATTTCAAACATTCTTTGGAAATACATTGAATAATCGCAGAATCAGATATCTCTTATTTTCATTTAATAAAGTTTGAAGCTTGAGAAAATATGTTAATACATTTATTTTCGCATTGAAATTAATTTTTATGCATATGGCTTTTTGCAAATAATTCGTAATTCGTTTTATTGTATCACTAATACTTACTCTTTTACGGCATATGATTAATGATTAAAACTTAATTTGTTGAGTCTCAAGAGATGTATTTTTTAAAAATTATTCTTGCCATTTCTGAATCTACAATGCGTCAACTGCAAAACCTTTCATGGACCTTCCAGCCTTCTCGAATCTTTCCTACTCTCTTTTTTATATAAGAGGATTAAAATTAAAAGAAAAAATATAAAGACAGCTTTATTTGTTCAAGCAAAGTCTTTGTTCTAAAAGATTTCTTTCACAACAATGCACACTTATCGAACTCTCGATGAACATCTTATCGAGTTAATTCATTTCTGAAGCCATGCCTCTCAAAGGAAAAATGCAATAGACTAAATACCGAAAGGGTCTCTCAAAGCCAAGCAAGCACATAAAGAGAAAGAGACGGAGAAAAAGAGAGCGGTAGAATAGTTGAAGACAATCCCGCTAGCGAAAGGTAGAGAGCAAGCTGATTTGAAACTCCCTATGCAATTTACAAAGCCCTTAAAGGATGCCTCTGGTAAACGATGTAAGTTGGGTCATTACATAGGGCCTGCTCATAAATTAAGCAAACGGCTCTAAGGAAAATCTCATGAACGCTAGAGCGAGAGATCTAGAGAGAGACTGAGAGAGAGAGAGAGAAAGCGGAAGACAGGGAAATAGAGAGTTCCTACGTGGCAAAGAGATCCCCGCATTCCAGTCGTTATTAATACTCGAGAGTTCCAGCTGCCGTTGATATGAGCCGACGAGCTGGAAGCGGTCCAATAAGTTTCGCGGGGACATTTAGCCGCTCGGTGCGGCTAATGCACTTCTCTCTCTCCCTCAGCTCCGCGATAACAATATCCTGCGGTCGAGGTGGTAGATCGATCGGCCAGCGGGAATACGTCGCCAAGCGAATTCTGTTATTGACGCGCTGCGCTCGTAACTCGCTTGCGCGACGACGCGTCGCCGCTGGGGAAGCCGAGCGCTTGTTCGCTTACTTTGCCCCGGCTCTGATATGCTTTACGAGCCGGTGCGCCGAGCATGCCAATAGCTGTTGCTTCGCGATCACCCTCCTTCCATCCCCCCCCCTCTCTCTCTCTCTGTCTTGGAGCTACCGTATACCGTAGGCTCTTCTTACGTCCACTAGGAAGCTTTGCATTTGGCAGAGTTACAGCCGCGTTACGCCAGCCTCCACGTTTCTCCCTTACTCTCGTATGAATGGATGAGCCGCAGCATTGATCATTCGAGAGAGAGAGAGAGAGAGAGAGAGAGAAAGGAGCAAGCCCAATGAATTAGCGAGAAATCAAGAACAACGTAGGAAAGCTAGCGGCGGCAGGAGCAGCAGGCTCTCGGCTAAAAAGCGCCACACGTGCTTCGTGACCGGAATATATCCCATAAGCCAAGCCGCTTCCAAGCGCACGTCCGGGCGCTACGTCAATCTTCGAATCAGGGAAATTGCAATCAATTAAACTCCCCCTTCCTGTATGCCGCCCCCCGTTCATACCTCCTTTCACCGATACGACTAGAGCTATACGCACAGTAGTCCGTGACAGGCATTTCGCAATATCGGATTTTAACGTCGGTATATATTGCCTGCTTGCTTCGGCGATAATGGCCGATTCATTTGAGCGAAGCTCGCAAGCTATGTCCAATTTTTCCATATAGAAACGGCGAAAAACAAGCGCGTGTACGTAGAGAGAGAAAAGCAAGGCTATCGATCCCGCTTCCGGCGCTGGCACATATAGGTCGTTTTTCCTTCGGGCCATTTGGTCCTTCGAAACGCAATTGCGACCCGGGTGTTTGAGGTATGCCACCAAGGATTGGGAATGCCAACGGCCACTGAATTTGTATGGGCTGTACCGGGCGAAAGAGGATGGGAACGGGGACTGTGGGGGTGGCTGGGGGAAAGGTTGAGAGCCTTCTCCCTCAGAGGAGCATTCATTATCCGATTGGTGCCGGCTCAGTGCTGCGGGAACCAGCGCGTTTACGTATCCCTCCGCAAATGGCCCAGTGCTGCGGTCAAACCCTGCCAATATCACTCTTAATTTCGATTAAACCATTAATGCTGCGAAGCACGGCCTGTTTACTCCGACCGCTTTTAACTCTGTTTTATTTGGCCATTCGTCAACGAGTTGCATTATAAAAATGCTTACACCTGCACCACTACAACGGAGCTTGAAAAATAGGTTGAGCCGCAGCTACAGTAAAGAGATAGAAAGAGAGAGAAAGAGAAAGAAACGAAAGGAGAAGGCTGGGGTATAAGTGTACGTATGGGTGAATAAAAGGCCTGGGTTAATGGATGCCGAAGCAGTCCGGGCGCGTCAAGTAGATCCTCGATATTCGCTTCACGAACGCCTCTTCCGCCCAACTACACGCGCGCGCGCGCGTCGGCTGGAGAGAGAGAGAAGGAGGCTACCACAAGGGGGATCTCCGCCGTTCTCTTTTTCTCAGAACGTCGATGGATCGACGCTGTTCTCGCGCCGTTTCCGGCCGATGATTTCAGCTAGTGCGCGCAGCTTTTGTATCTCGAGCTTTTATAGGAGCGAGACGCGCTTGGCCTCGTAAACGAGCACACGCGCGACTCGTTGGCTGACGTAAAAAAGTAAGGGCGGAAGGAGAATTACCGGATGGCTCCTAGCTCTCTCTCTCTCTCTCTCTCTCTCTCTCTCTTCTCCCCCTCCACCCACCCTACCTCTCTGCCTCTTTCTCGTCCACTGTCTGGGATCAGAGAGATTGCGGCCTCGGGGGGTTTACGGGAATTCTACCCCCTCCACTTTCGGCCATCCACGTAAATTGCGTGAGAGAAAGTGAATGCCATTTTGTGCAATTATACTCTGAATGGAAATTGGCTCATTCTATTTCTCTCTCTCTCTCTCTCACTCTCTCGTTCCCAGACTGGCTTTTGTTTATTTTTTTTCTGTGTGCTTAAAAGAATAATTGGAGTAGGTCCCGGAATCCTCGTTGAGCTAGGTAACGTTGTTATGGAATATTGCGTAGTTGCCTAGTTGCGTGGAACGAGAGAGCCAGAGAGAGAGAGAGAGAGAGAGAGAGAGAGAGAGAGAATTGGAGAGAGAGAAAACAGAGCGAGGGAGACTGAAAAAAACGAACACGTAGCCTTGACATGGGGCGTACGTGCGAGATATATAAGCAGCCGAGGAGCAGTAGCGGTCGCGAATTTTACAGCGGACACACGGTCTGCTTCATAATTCAATGCTAACAGCCTTGGCTGACTACATCATCGATAACCCGCTGCTGAGATCGGCGCAAAAAAGCTGTGACAAAAAATTATAGCCGCTAGCACACAGAAGCACGCGTAGACCCACAGTTAGAACCACGCATACACTGGCATAGGCGCACACCGACACGATGAAATTTGCGCGGCGAGCTTTCGACTACTGCGGCGACAGAGGGTTTGCGTGTCGCAATATTACCAAGACGTCAGAAACAGCATACCCCCCGTGGTGAGAAAGGGTCACGTCACGTCGCGCCACTGCTCACACGACTACGACGACGCCCGATGAACGACGGAGACGAAGGAGCTCTCCAAGGGGATGGAGATAAAAGGGACTGCGTTTGGCTAAGGCTCTCTTCTCCCTCCTTACTATGCTCTCCCGGCTATTTTTCTTTTTTATACGGACCACCGCTTACGCAAGGGCGTCTGGATTAATTTGGACGGCTTTCACGCTTCGCTTCGTCCGCTCTAGTAGACCTTTCGCTCAAGATTGATTTATCCTCCGTCTAATGGATCAAAAACTAAAACAATTGATAATACATTCAGAATTTTCCATTCTGAAATTGCCTGACTTTTATTGCTCCTGATATTGAAAAATATCTTGGAATATTTCGCTTTGTTTTCTACCGTGACCCATGTGATTTATTTGACCTTTGATTTACTTATAGGAATATCAGTTGTGAATCTACGATGATTTATTTGCCGGTAGAGATTTTAACCTAAATTCAATTCAAATCGAATATTGTTAAAGTAGTAAAAAACTGGCAAAATTGAAATTTCAAGTTCATGAAGCAATTTCAACAAGTTTCAATGTTTACGAAAATTTGTTAAACCGAAAACCGATGAGGGGGAAAAAAGGCTGATTCGTGCAGACTTGTACAATCGAGTTTAATCTCCCACAGGAGACGATGCTTCGCCGCAAACCGCTCAGACTTGAATGAATAAAGGATAGGAAGAAAAGAAGGGTTTCAACTGTAATTTCTCAATGAGCTTATAAAAGTCGGTTGGAAAAGAAAAATCAAATTTTAATTTTAATGGATCTATAATCGTCTCCGTTTCCATTTGAAAAAGCGAGCCAGGATTGTAAAAATTTAATTGCCATTCCAGGCCTAAGTATTATTTGATTGATGTAAAAACTAACGTTTCAAATATGGAATAGCGTTAAAGGGATATATGCAAAATTATTCAAATAATAATTTTGTTGAGAATAATTAATTTCGGTTCAATTAAACTTTCATTTTGGTTGGAAAACTTTTTCTTTCCAGACTTTACCGTTGGACGCTTGAAAGTTACCTACGAATTCGAACATTTTATTACCGCAAGAAAAAACAAATCTTTTGAAAGATGACTAATAGCAATGCTTTTTGCAAAATAAAGTTCGTGCGCTTTCCCGGCGTCCGCAGATATTAGTCTTGGCTTTGCTATTGTAAAAACTAAAGCAATAATTTATTCGCAGTATTTCACGTAATGCCAGTACGAGCCGTACAATGTAACAAGCAAAGGATAATAGATTCAATTTGAGTCCCCTGAAAAAAGAGGGAAAACTGTAAACCAAAGTGCCAAGAAACTTGAAAAAGTATTGTTATGGACAGAGATTTTTTTTGCGTAAAAGAGAACTAGCACAGAAAGAACAATCCGAGCGATGCGCAGCTTCGAAAAACACGAGATTTTACTTGACTGAAACGTCCGAAGAAATACCAGCAAAAAATACAACGTCTTTCTCTCTTTCTCTAGCCGCAGTAAAAAAGAGAAAGACAAGAATAATTTTCAAATTACCCTACAGCTCTCTTGCTCTCTTCCTTTCTCCTTTTAACAAGCTTAAAAAGCTCATTTTAATTTTAATTTAATTACTAATATCTTAATAACGGCCGCGGCATCTCGTGAAAGCCGTAAGACGAGCAGTCGAAGCTTTATTCCAGCGCCGTAAAATTCATTTAACCATCACGAAATTTCATTACGTTTAACTTACCGCAGTCAGCCAATAAAACGCGGAAAATGTATAGGCGGGCTGGCGTTAGGACTGAGCAAGCGAGAGTATACGTCCAAGGAAAAAGATAGAGCGACGAAACGAGAATCGCAAATAGCAACAAAATGGTCTTTCTCTCGGTCTCTCTCGCATTCTTATACAGCCTTGAAGTTATATGTACGTCTGCCGAACAGCGCCGGACGTTTTCGCGTTTCACGTCACGCCCGGCACAGCGTGTACAGCACGAGCGAAAGATTACTCGCGCGCGCGGGCGTGTTCCTTGCACGCTATGTGTTGGCACTCAATTCGGTCTGCGTACAAGCTGCCCGTGTGTATAAACAAAAATCAAGATACAGAAGAGTCTACCGGCTGACGTGTAAGGGCAAACATGATGAATTTTCCATATCCACGCAGCAGAGCCGGTATAGGCCGCGGAATGGCCCGTGCGAGGAGTTGGCGATGGCTCTACGCGAGACGGCCACTTGTCTTGCCAATCTTTTCGAGTCCACGCTCCTCGAGATCGCGGCAGGAGACGCTAGCCGCAGCCCAGGCGGGGGCGGGCATCGAGGAGAAGAAGAAGAAGGTCGCGCGCAGAGCGGGAGGGACCGAGACAAGACGAACAGGCGCAGGAGGAGGAGGGTGAGCCAATATCATGAATGGACTTTCAAGTAGGCACATATCAGCCTCGATCTACCCTCGTATCCTCCCCTCCAGGCCGCCCCCTAACCCAGCGACCCCCTTTCTCCTCCCCCAGCGATGCTGGCTGTCTACCCCCCTGCGGCCTGCCGGTGGCTGGGACCATATTTCACTTTCTCCTCGTACATCTATTTCGCGCGTTTACTTGGCATTCCGTATGTCTAGCCGGCCCGCTTGCTCCGCCAGCCCCTCCCCCATCAGATCCACCTCGGATCCATCAGATCCTCGAGCGCGTCCTTGCTCTCTAATTTCATCCGACTATCCGGGCGCACATGTCGTCGCGCTCGATTATGGCTCTGCCTCCGCTACATAAATAGCGAGTAAATAATTCCCGCGATCCTCGGGAGCTCTAGGCTCTCCCACGGGCTCGCCACAGCGTCAAAGAGAATGCCTTTGACGATCTATTACGCGCAATGTTTAATTCTAATGAGACTCCTCTCCCTCTCTTTCCTCTATGGTGCGTAGTGTGAATCGAGTCGAGGCTCACCACTAATGATTCCGTTGTCGTTTGCTGCGAGAATATACCGAGATTATTTCGAACCACCAAGCAATGCGATTTTATTGCTTTTAGCTCGCTAGAATAATTCAACGCCGCTCGATCTGTCAAATGACTTTTTGAATAAACAACAATTTGAGCGTACAATAAACGACAGAAAACGAAAGGTAACCGCTTGTTTATTTCCGCTACGCGCAATAATCGTTACCATTTTCAACTAGCTTATTACATTTTAAATAGCTTCAGTTTGCGAGGATAATGCGATCGTTAATAAAAGTCCAATTGCATAAAAGGCCAGCGGTATAAACTTGATTGCGGCAATAAAACGAGACAAAGGAATAAGATCAAAGGAGCTTATTTCTAACCGATTTTCAAAATTGATCAAGCGCAAAATTACGGCGAACAAAAAAAAAGAATCAGCGTATCGAGCGAATGCACGAGGAAACGGCTCGAGTTTATCGGGGCACAAATTAGGACGCCGAAGCGACACTTGTTCGAAATCGCGAACACGTTCTCCAGCGCCGTCGGAAGGGCACGTAAAAAGCGAGCGCCGATACAGCGGGGCTTAGCTGTATCCGCGCAACTGCGCGCGATAAATCGTTTCCCCGTCTAAATTGCCCGCGCAAATCAGGCGCGCGCTGGTGTAGCAAACAAGAGTCGGCGGCGTAAAGATACGCGCTATGACGTTATTTCGGCCTGCACTTGCCTGGGAAAGCCGGCGGTGGTATAAAGAAAGAGTGTCGAGGCTTTTAAAAAATAGCGACTCCGTAGCGGATGCTCATCCTGCACTCCGATGCCCGTCCAATTACGCGCGAAGTAGGGCCAGCGAGCGTCGAGCACAGCTGCCGCTGCTGCTACTGCCATTGCTGCAGTCTCGGGAAAGTGGCAAAATTTCGCGAGAACGCCGCTCCCGGAGCTTCTCTACCTCCTCGCCAGCCAGACGTCCCGAATAATCGCTCGCGAGACTTTCGCATGGCGATCCTCCTACCACCCAACTTTCCACTTTCTCCTCTCTCTCTCTCTATCTCTCTCTCCTTCGTTCGTTCTTCTCTTTCCCCCAGAGTCACCACTCTTCCGCTCATCCCTGCTGCTGCTCTATTTCTTGCAGCCTCACCTCTCTCTCCATCGCCCTTCTTGCTTATTCGTTTCTTTTTGCACTCCCGACGCCCTTCTTTTTCCCCCGCTTTAACCTCACCTCTTCACTTTCAGCCCGCTGCCTGCTCTCTTTCTCTCTCACCCCCCGGCCCTCCCGCGCTACTCTCTTTGTTTCTTGTTTTTTACTTTCTAAGCCCTTTTTCACCTCCTTCTTTTTCGCTCTTTGCCGGCATTTTTTAAGCGTTTCGTTTTCCAACTTTTCGCAGAGCAACACGGAGCCCAGCTCAGATAATGAAGTTGCAGAGGCGCCGGACTAAGGACTTCGCATTTGGAAAACAAGGCCGAGGGAAATATCTCGCTTACTTGCTGTCACCGAGCAGCATTAAATTTTTATTAGACTCTTTTCTTTCTCCACTTCTTATCCCCCTTCGCCCCCTTATACAAGAGCTTTCGAGCTTTGATTTTTATGGATATCGAAGTTTATTCGAAAAAGTTGGCAGCTCCTTTAATTAGCAGTCGTAAACAATTTTCCCATTCGGCTCACGGGACCAGATCAAATAAACGTGTATGAATAATTAATCAGCGGTCTTGGGGGGGGGGGAGGAAAAAAGAAGGAATCAAAAGGATGTGTCAAAGGGGGAGACTTTTAAAGGTACTTGCGAGCCTCGCACATTTCAAGAGGTTACTTTCAGAGAGTGTTCCTTTTAGCAATTCTCCCAAAGGCACTTCTAAAAACCCGTGAATACTTTTTATATTCACTCGAGTGGGTCTCAAACAAAATTCAAAAATATTTTTTCATCTAGTCAAGCGATCGAAGCGTATCTTTGCGCGTCAAGTAATTTTTTCCCCAAAATTCCATCAAAAGATATTGCGAGCTTATATCAAAACATGCCAATCAAGATGATAATATTCCTTAGATAGAACTCGAAAAGCAAATAAAAATTTGCGGCAAAGGCGATGCAGCAGCAGCAGCTGTTTGAAAAATACGTTTTGAAAGCGCAAAGAGAGAGAGAGAGAGAGAGAGAGAGAGAGAGAGAGAGAGAGCTTTCGTATAGAGGTAGGGAAGCAATTCCGATGGATAAAAGTTGCGCGCGCTTTTCGAGTGCCCTAGTCCTCTCTCAGCGCTGCAGATCTGTCCGTGAGCAAGGGGAGATAAAAGGCGCTATGGGAGCTTTGGCTGGCTTCGTTGTCCTCCTCCTCGTCGACGTCCCCATTCATACGGCGCGAGGGTACAATGGCCGTATTTTCGCGTCCCGATGGGGGCCGACGTTCGCAAAATTGTTTCATGCTCGGGCGAGCCGAGAAGGCCCCGGGAGGCGAGTGAAGGAGCAAGAGCTGACGCTTTCTCGACTGCAGGTTAGTCTGTTGTTAAGAGCGGATATTGGGGAGGAAAGACAGAGTAAGCGAGAGGGGAGAGAGAGAGCTGAGGGAGGGGAGGGGGAGAGCTTTGGGGATTTCGGACCCCGGCCAAAGCACTCTGCGGTCGAGGATATTCTAATTGCTTGTGCACGCACACGCGTTGATGAGATTAAAATCATCGTTCACAATTTAATCGCATTAGGGGACAGATAATTAGGATCTTTTGCTGATTGTATTAACAAGTGCCTCGAGACTTCATTGTCAGTTCTTACCCTTCTGGTTGGTCATCATGTCATGACGCGATAAATACCAAGCTTAACATCTTTCCCGTTTCCCTCTATTGGGTTTTATGAGTTTCGATACTACCACGCGCTGGAGTGTATTGTGCAGGTTTTATGGAATTACGGCTGAATAAGTAGTATAAGGCAGAGTTTCGCCAGACGAGCTACGTTCCTTATCAACAGTACTGGTTGTTGCATTTTTACTAGATTGGATTATGTTTCAATTTGAATCTAATTTTCGCATAATCTAGTTTCGCCGATAATTCTTGTAATGAATGAAATCACGTTTTATTTATCCTTAATAACAAGCGGAGTAATTTTAGTAAATACTGCGTTTATCGAATAAATTTTGATTAATGTAAATATTGAAATATAGATCAAGATAACAATATTTTGCAATTATTTAGTTATTTGATGATTAAAACATTTAATTCTTCAAAAGATTCTCTAATTGAATATTATAATCAATAAGGGCGAATTGCTACAAACGTTATGAGATCCGTGGTCAAATAACACAATTTCAAACTTTCTGTTCCATTATACGATCGTAATAATTTACAACTAACTTGATGATAATGAGAAATTTGTAAATGTGGTTTTCCACAAATACATTAAAGGCACACATTCAATTACACAGGGTCAATTTAGTTAGGGAATACGAATATTTACGAATAACGATAAAAGAGGGCCATTATATGAAAGTAACGTGTACATTGAAACGCGCATTAAATGTATACAAACATTTGTCTCTGAAAAATGACCTTTTAAAAATTTCGAAAATTTATGGTAAATAAATTACGCGAAATTGTGTTTTTTTTTATAAAAATTTGAATGTCTAAAAACTTTTTATTTATGTATTGTAATTCGATAAAGCAACCTTTATGCAGACAAATTTACATTTTTACGTTTTATTCATGTTACAAGCTCTAATGGTCGGTTTATTACGAGTTCTTCACATTCACAGCGTGAAAACGAATAAATTTTATTTTTTTCGCTATTGTTCTTCAATATCACTTATTACATTTTATTTCAAAGGCGTGCCACAAAATTTAAATAAGTCAACCGGCTTTTGAGTCGTTCCAATTTCCCATTTTTGACGATTATCTGCATAAAAGCATTGTATTATTCAAAATATTACTTATCAAAGGGATTTAAAATTGTCTGTTGAATAAAGAAATAAAGCTAGGGATATTTTCATGCGTCCCAACTTTTTAGCAAGCCTTTGCGCTTTCAAAGGATTTGTTGTATTGTAAAATTTAAGTTTTTATTCGTTTTTGCCATTTCTTTTCGTCCTTTGCTACAAAATTTCGGAAATACCGTAAGAACGCGTAAAGAAAAGAGTAAACCTCTAAATAAGGAGATCGAGACGATCTAGCCTTTCTTCTGAACGCATGTCGAAGAGCGCCTTGCGATGATACATTATCACGAGACGGAGATTTTTTCTGTTTGGTCGGATAATTTTGGTTTTTATCACAAAAAAAAAGTGAAAAGCAAACGGGAGACTAAAATAAGCACAGCGAGTAAAAAGAGAGCGTTGTTAGACTTGCAATGCTGGAAAATAAGCAAAAAATGAAACGAGAAATAAATTAACGTGTAAGGAAAAAAAACGAGATGCAGCGGGAAAAAGACGCGAGTGGTGAGAAAAAGCGCACGAAGAAATGGGAACGGATATATTACGGAATATTGCGAAAACCAGATAAGCCGATAGAATTTCGATCTGCTCGCTGCGTCTCATTTCCTCTTCCATTTCTTTCCTTTCATTTTTAGTCCTTATTCTTTTAAAATATGTATACTATCACATTAAACGTCAACATTATATATAATGTACGATTTTCATTCTACACCTTAGGGTTCATCGAATAGAATTAAACTCGCTTTAGACCTCGTCGCCCCATCTTTTCCTCGGCCATTCTCTAGCACCCTTTCCCCCCCCCTCTCTCTCTCTCTCTCTCTCTCTCTGCACTTTTCTCCAATAACTTCTTCCTTTATTTTTCCTTTGAAAGTAAATCCAACTTATTTCCTGCAACCTGCGAAATATCATCTGCTATAAAACGATCGAACCTTTCCTTAGTTTTATTCGTTCGACTTTAAAATGTCGAAATTTTCACCCATTCAACTGGTTCTTCATTCTCACATTTCTATTATTTTAATAAACTTTATTTTCTTTTATTCTAAACACGTGCATAAAGGATATTTCCTTTGGTAATTATAAATCAATGACGTACTACTGAGAAATAAAAGGTAATAAAGCTCTACTTAAACATGGTGTCTTAATTAAAAAAAAAAGAAAAGAAAGAAAAAAGAAAAAAGAGAGAGAAAGCGAGAAAGATATAAAAGAATCAGTTCAATTAAAGCAATACCAGCACTATGATAAAAAACAAAGGTAGAGGAGGAAAAAGTGGAACTCTTGAAACGAGAGCCGATAAAAAGACGTTTATCCGAAAGCTTTTTATAAACGCCATTGTCTTTTCATTTTTGCCGGTGTTTTATTGAATCTGTACATGCCCAGCGATATGCACGGACGCAATAGGCATTATTAATTTCTAGACGGCCATCGAGTGTTGCGACATTTTTTCGCACTCACTCGCGCCCCGCCTTTCTATACCCGTCGTTCGACTTATTTTGCTGGAAATAATCGCTAGAGCTTATATGAGAAGAAATGAACAAAAAAAGAATATAGATATATATAATGCACAGGACGCGCTTGTTCGCACACGTGTCCTCTGTTCCGCGTCGCGTATTTCTTTTAGGTGCCGGGCGTTAAAAATTCGCAAACGCTCTATCGACGCGTTTACGAGAATAATACCAAGAGACATTTCGAAGGGACGACGCAACTTTTGCTTTTGATCACGTATATATCGACTATTTCATCCGTACGAGTGTTCGTTACTTTTTCAGTCTTGGATAAAATAGACGGAATGTCTTTATTCGTTTCTTGTGAATTGCACGGGCTGGCGGATAAAAAATGCATACGAAGCATAATGGAGGGCTGAGGGAGAGAGAGAGAGAGAGAGAGAGAGAGAGAGAGAGAGAGAGAGAGAGAGAGGGACAGAGGTGGGGCGGGAGAGGGAGGGAGAAAAAATATGCTGGGAAGATAAGAATGGATAACACATGAGAGAGGGATGCTCTTTCAAGGAGCTAAGGCTTTTGCGGCTAAGGTAATGCTTTCCGTTAACCTTGTTGTGCTTTTAAGGCGTACATAATTTAAAAATATTTACTGGCTTGTCGATGGTTTTTTGCAAGAAAATTAATAAATGGTGGATAAGGTTTCGTGGTGTGGGTGGAAAAAAATTAATGCGTAAATGATATTCATAGTAAATATTGCGCTTTTTATAAACAAATAAGCGTTATAATTCGTTTCGAGTTTTGTTTACGTTAAAAAACTGTTTATTTCCTTATGGCTTTTAAGCTTAATTACATAATGGAGTTTTATTTATCCGGCTATTCATTTAAATGGGTAAATAAAAAAGCAGCTTCGGAAAATGTATGTTGTATATTGATGAGTATCGTTTATATTTCTGGTAGCGGAGACAATATTCATCAAGATAAAATTACATTCTTCTTCGATTTCATGGAATTCTTATGAAATATAAATTTCACGTACGAAACATAAGAGTTTTTTTTAATAAAACGTAATGAAATTCCTTGGATAAGAATTTAGAGTAATTTGAATTCAAAAATACTAAATGTCAAAATCTAAATCAATAATGCTAAAAATAAGCTATATTCGCTTGAGTCTTAACTTGGTGTGTGCTAAATACATCGTTTATTAATTCGCTAATTATTAAAATTAAAGCAGCTGGCCGAAGAATATTTTCGAAATAAAAAGTACGTTTATATATTTGTACAATTTAATTAAAATTCGCCCATACAAATTTGCGCAAAATCAAAAGCGAGTACGAAATTCCTCAAAAGTTTGTCCCACCCACAACAATCTTATAACTTTGCGTTGCCCGCGTTATTCACAAATATCTCAAATATTAATGAAATATCTTGGTGTGATTATCCTTCATTCAGCCTCGGATATAATCTTACATAACCGAAATTATAAAAGCAAGCAGAAATATCGAATGCCTTGAATTTAGCTCGATAATCATCACGATGCCCGAGCACCGTTACAATAAAGCCAGCCGCGGACTTGACAATCCGATCAAAGTTCCGAGATCAAGATAACGCTGGATCCCATCGAAGGCTTTGGAAAGCGCCGCGAGCTGCAATAGACAGAGAGCTTGGCGGAGCTCGGGCGCGAGCTTTTGATTGCCGATGCATTAAATGCATGCGCGCGCGCGCGGCCCCGCTGGCCATCATTCTTGAACAAAGCTCCGCGCAGGCTCCATAAGGCTCGAGGGGCTTTTCTCTTTAATGCTGACCGCGCGAGCTAATTACACTTTGTGCCCGCCGGTGCGTTCCAGCTCGATGCGGCTAAATAGCCCCGCTCCCTTTGCCTCCCAGGCAAATCTCTCTGGACCCTGCCTCTCTGTCCCTCTTTGCAAGAGCTACCGCCGCTGAAATTCATAAGAGCAGCAGATCTCCGAAGTTTTCCAGGCATTTTTCTTTTCCCCGCAAAACTCGTTATTCCCTTTTTTCAATGACTTCTTTTACTTTACCTCTCCCCTTCTCTTACACTCTACTATTGACTTTCATCCGCATTTTGCCTTTCCTTATGCACAAACTCGGCTTCTTTTTCAGATGTGTTTGCCGCAACGGCGCGCTAGTAGGCTATAGCCGCGAAAATGAGATTTTACTTTTCTGCGGATTTTTCGAGCTTCTTCGTCTTCCTCCTCTTTTTTCCCCTCTTTTTCCTTTTCTACTCTCTTTGCCCTCCAACGGCGTCTCGCTGAAAAATTTTCCCTGGCTCGGAATGCTACGTCATCGAGCATTTTTTTTTATCCGCTCCACTGGCTTTCCCCGACTGCTACGAATTTTGGATATTACTATTCATTATTTCTTCTTCGCTTTCTGCCATTAAGATTATTAAAGCCGAAATATTTTGCAGAGTGAAAGAAATAAAGGCATCGGGGGAAAAAAAGCCGTGCGCGCGCGTATACGAACGAAGCGACGTGAAATTGTTTTCGAATCTCATCTACTGATGGAATGTTCATTCGATTAGAAAAGCAGACGCAGAAAAAAAAGGATCCTTGTTACGTAAAATAATTAGCGGAGCTCGAGGGGAGAGGGGGGGGTGGAGGGCTCTCCGCAGGCGAGTACATCTAATCTCGGGCTCGACCGGGCGCGAGCGTGACTTCGATATTTCGCACGACTGCGCCCGCACATTTGGCGGCTTGTCAGGGGAGTGCGGACGGAAGACGGCTGGGCGCGGCCAGCGCGAGCATTATATCGAGCGGCCCATGTAATTTCCAACGCATATCATCAATTTGCTAGCTAACAAGCTTATATCTCGGGCTGTGGGCTGGCGCGCGTAACGGCGCTCGGGAGGCTCGTCGGGCCTCCACAGTCGAGCAAATTGACACGCGGCTTGCGGGGAAATTAGGCCCCGAGCCCGGCCGAGCCCGGGCTCACACTCGTTGCATCTTAGCGTTTAATATTGGCAGGAAGCGGCTCTGGAGTCACAAGCGGAATCGGACGTGCATGTATACCCACCTCGTAAACGGCTCCCAGAGGCATCACAAGGCACGCCACCATGAGGTCTGCCACTGCCAGGCTCACTATCAGGTAATTCGCTACCGATTGCAAATTTCGCTCCAGCAGGATTGCCGCTATCACGAACACGTTACCTGCAAAAAAACCAATCGCAAATTTGTACTCTCAAAAAATTTTTTATCAATTTACTTTTTTTTCATTAAATCAGTGTGAATATTGATTGTCCGAACGACACTTACTCGTGGCATGTTAAATTGATTACAAAATTTTGAAGGGAGATAAAATAACGTTTTAATTTATTTTATCTAGAATATTTATTGAAAATTTTCAATCAATTCAATTTTAAAGCTCTTTTTATTCGTTTAATTCAAAAGTATAATAAACTTGCCCAGAATTACAAGTAACAAAATTTAATTATTCATTTATAAAAATAACTTGTTGCGCCTTGTTGGATTTTAAGCGTCGTATATTATTTTTATAAATGCATGAAAAAATAAATAAGAAATGAAAATAATGTTGGAGTATCAGGACAATTTATATATCGATATTACACTATAAAAAGCATTTTTTTCGTGTTTATGGAATATACTTTAAAAAAAATCGATAAGTTAATTAATATGAAAATTCGAATGTGAAACAGCTGACGAGGACACGTCAGAAAGACGTCACATTAACTCGCTTTAAAGTCCTCAACGATAAATTCCCATTTAATCTGATCTAACCTTTCATCTTCAAGCTGTGCCCTCCATAAGGCCATGTATAGACGTGTGGGGTCGTAAAAAGCTTGAGTAAGGGTTCGGGACAAAAAGCTGTCCTACGAGCTGGGGGTAAGGGGAAAATAGGACCTCGAGGCTGCATAAGTAGAGCGATCGCAGAGAAACGCGCGTCGCTTATGATTAAACCGTAGTTTTCGCCAGGCGCGCAAAAAGAGAGACAGGCAAAGCGCGAACGGTTTTATTTTTTTATGCCCGCCCAAGGAAAAGGGTCGTGAAAGCTTCCCGACGAGAATCTACGGGGCTTTAAAGATACGACAGCGGCGGGGAGGAGAGCGAACAGAAGCCGAGGCTGGAAGGGGAAAAAGGGCACTTAGCTGTTTATTGTTAATCCGAGAGCGCAATTTGAGTAAGCTGCGAATGTTATGAAACGGCTTGGGCAAGCAGCCGACTTTCACGAGAGCCAGAGATTTTTCTTCTATTTCAACGTCGCTACGTGCGCAACCGTACGTTCATCTGTGTGTGTGTGTGCGTGTGTGTATTAAGTCTGATCCGTTTTATATATGCCTCTACGGTCATTTCGAGTCAGTGAATTACCTTTAATTCATCGGGGCGCTCACGTCACACTCGGCTTCCGACTCTTTTTGTTCCATTTAAATTGTCAACCTCGCGAATGTTATTATTTTATTTAATTGCCGAGACACCCGAAACGCATACGAGCTTCCAATTAGTTCGTTTCTTTTTTTCCCCCTCTATATATCATAAACTAAACGTTTAAGCGCACGAATCGTACGAATAAAGTTCATTACTCTGTTCGTTCACCAGAAAAAAAAAACATTCTCAGAGAAGATAAACCGCGGCTCTTTTTAATCTCATTAAACAACTTTATTTCGCACAGGATTAATTCTCAACAATCACAATACCGTGAACTTTTCCCCTGAAATAACTCAACGCGGAACAAAGGAAGAGAGAAAAAAAGCGAGCGAAAGGAAAATAAATAAATAAAAAAAAACGGGGGAAAAAAAGAAAGGCAAACTAAAATCACTCGTATCCAATTAAAAGCGAAACAGCTCAACTTTCGCGACAATGGCCAAGCTCAGCGATCCATCGCGTAAGAAGTGCGTGAGCGTGTGAAAGAGGGAAAGCAGCGCACGCAGAGAGAGAAAGTCACGCAACAGCGGCAGCTCACGAACGTTAGCATGGGGCCCCGAGCGTTTCGATCGATCGGTCGCATCAGTCCTTTAAGCCGGCTAAGTGCGTCGCAAGAGCGGTCTCGCGATGATCCACAGCAGTTGCGAGCCGACGATTAGCTCCTCCTCGCTAGCCTTCTCCCTCTAAGTAGTACGTGCTCGGACGCGCTAAGGACGATTTCAAGCAGGGCCTCGAGTGCCTCCTAGACGCCCGAAGCTGCTTATCCGATCGAGCGCATGTACGGACAGGCGTTGCACGACGCAACGCTTAAGTGACGACCGGAGGGGAGCCCGAGCTGTTGATAGATTGCGAGGGGTGGGCAGGGGGAAGCCCGACGCTCTCGAGGGCTCGACTCTGTGCTGCGGCGCGGAAGTGATGAATCGATATTTTTCAGCTCTCGCGCTATCGACATCACAGGGGGCCGAGGGAAATTTCGATCGTCGGTGCTTTATAATAAACGCGCGCTTCGCTGGTTAGAATATCTCGTTGCCGCGAGACTGCGGATTACGGATCATCGCTCACAGCGAGTATCTAGCCGATTCGTTTTACAAAAAGTCCTATAATGCTTGGGGAGGAGCCTTTTCGTTAAGAGAGACGACGGCGTTTTCTTATTGCGTTTGTAGACGTCGGGCCTAAGTTTGCCGGCAGTTCATATGAATCAGAGTAGGCTATTGCCGCGCACAGCGGCATTAAGATACTGCCTAACTTCCCTTCAACTTGTTCCATTAAAGTCTTTAATTTAGAATTTCCAAGCATGGCAAATTGATGTACTTATTCGAAAACTTGCTATAAGACTGAATCTGATATCGGAGAATGACTTAGGATATGTACCGCATTTGGCGAATTTAAATTTAAACAAGTCGCTCGGGGAAATGTCCGGGCAAAGCTCTGCTCTCGTATTAACACGATTACTTTGCATGAAAATAAGTGAAAAATCAAAAGTATGCATTTTAACTACTTTGCTTAATCGAATTTTTTAAAAGCAAAACATTTGCATTCTGCTGGCTACGAAATTCACGGCTGCAGCGCACATTACAGTAACAACAAAAAATAATTAATCCGCGAGCTAGACGGCATTGTGCGAAGAAACGTCTCAGCTTTACACTGCGAAATACCTTAATCCATTTTTAAGTCTCTCAACCACCTGCCTCGGCATTTCAAAAAAATGTTCCGCGATAACTGCGCTTACTTGCGACTCTCAGTCTGCGCGTTGGTCGCATTCATTGTTTTCTTAAAAACAGACACAGCACAACAGAGTCAAAATGAAATAAAAAAAGGGAAAAAAGAAATAAAGAATGAAGGGGGAGACAGCCGAAGCTAAGGGAGTGAGGAGAATAAAGAAAAGAATTCACAGGGCGTCGAGTCGAGAACTATTCATCAAGAATGCTCGGCGGCCGTGCTTCCGACATCAAGGATAAGCGAGAAGGGAGAGAACAGGCTCAGGGAGCGTATGTTCGGACGTTTGCAGAAGACAGAAGGGAGAGCAAAGAGAAAGAGAGAGCACGAGGCCACTCCGAAATATCACGCAGTTGGCTAAGTGTACGAGCACGTCGCTGGATTCTCTCTTTCCTCTTTTACAAGGGGGGAAACGAGAGAAAAGCTGTTTGCCCGTGAGTCTGGAAAAATCGGCCTATCCGCTATTATAGCACCTCCTCCCAGCTCATCAAGCCTAAAGCGAGAGAAAGGGAGAAAGAGAGGAAGAGAGAGATAGAGCGTATGTCGCCCGGGTTGCACGCTTGCAAGCACACGGGCGTCGTTATCGAAAATTGATTCGAGTCCCACGTACTACTGAGAGGGGTGGAGTGCAGGGGCCGAGAGGTGAGCTCGAAGGAAGTAGTTAACGCTCACGCGATAAACTTTTAATGCGCTTTGTTGTTGCTCGATACGCGACACGTGCGAGCGATATTCATATATCGATCTCCATCGCTCACTACTCCCTCCGAGCGAACGCGTTCTTTGCCGAGCCTTAGGGCTTTGTAACCGAATTCATGCAATTACATCACTTCGATCTTGAGTTATTGAACATTTTCCTAGCTCCGGCTTAACGATCGAGTTAATAACAATCCTCGGCTCTTCTAATTGGCTTGTTAATTATAACGAATCCGAGAGTGAACGCGAGGATCCCTAATTGAGAATTAATTGCGACTCTCCTCGGCTCCTCTCCGGCCGCCGAAAGAAAAAGCTCGCAATAAAGTTGCAAAAATCACAATTCCCCCGAAAGGAGTCTGTGACGATTGCTATTTGATCAGAGTGGAAAATAAAAAGGTCAAATTGATTCCTCTAGATTACACTTTGAGATGGGGAAAGGAAAAGAAAGGAGAGAACTGAGGAAAAAATATGCTGGTAATGATAAAGCAGAGATTACTCACCGATTATAGTGGCGAGTATGAGGCAGCCAAGAGCCAAGGCCGTGAGTATCGAGGTAAAATTGCCGAGGGACAAGCCCAACGCGAACGTGTCGTTCGCCGTCTGGTTGAGGTTCATGATGCGCGACGCCGGCGGACTCGTTGCTTCTGCTGCTGCTGCTGGTGATCACTCGATTAGCGCCTCAGCAACCACCCCGAGCCGCATCGTTGGCTATATCCATCTCATTGGTCCTCCTCCTCATTCTCATCGGGCCAGTCTACTGCTGTTCTGCTCTACTGCTGCAGTCCAATCCAGCTGCAACAGTCAATAAATTTCCCTGAAACTCGAGCACATCCAACCGTGTCATACATCTGATATTCCATGTATCCGATAAATACGTTATCCGTTCGATTGATTAGGACTTCTCTACTAATTTTGCTTTGGATTTCATCGATTTTTTCATTTTCCTTTCTTCCTTTCGTTTAAACGATGGAATTTTTTCACATCCACTCGTAATGAGATATGGCTTTTTTTCGCTTAATCTCTCCATGAAAAAATATCCTTTATCATGGCGAATCAATTATATGTAGATATTTGGGAGATAAATTAGTACTTAGGCCGATAAAGATAGAAATCTTTTCGGCTTTTTTGTTTGATGCTTAATTAGATCTCATGATTAAGTGTTTTTTCGCATCAACGGCAGCGTTGGAATTTTATCAGAAAATCTTTATTTGTATTAGAAGATTTTGAAAGATTAGGGAAAACTATATAGATAACTATATCACTCGATCTGTCTATTTTATTACATTTCATCCTAAAGATTTATCTACGCAAGTACTACATATTTATTACTAGAATTTCACGATGAAGTCCGTTAAATTTGGACTACGCGTGTCAATGTATGAATCCCGAAAGAAATACTATTTGCTGCGTAAAAGACAAAAAAAAGTAAAAATTTGAAAAAAAATACAACAAAAAGCATTACACGGTGACATTAATGTTCATCCAAGCCCTTAAGCTATAGAGGATTCCGCAATGTTACCCGAGGCGCGCAAACACATTTTATGGAAGCGTAAGGCGTAAAATTTTTTTTCTACTCTCCTGTTTCGATGTACGTAAACAGCTCATTTGAAATACAAGGTATATCGTCTGCACCTGTCGTTAAAGCCCTTGAAACTCCATAAAAACTTCATAAATAACAGTCGAATATCCAGGCGTCAGCAAGATTAATCGTGCGCCCACTCTAATAGCCTAAAAGAGAGAAAGAGAGAGCGAGCAAGGCAGATAGACAGACAGACAGCAGGATCTTCCTTGTCGTTTAACATGTAGCATTGCTCGCGCTCGTACGAAAGGAAAGAGGCGTGGTAGATGACGAGAGGCTACACTCGTTCTCGGTTATCTTTTAAAACGCGAAAAACTACGATTTCCGGGTGTACAGATCGAAGAACGACGCAGCCAATGGATGGATCGTTAGCGAGCCGATTAGCGCCGCGATTCCGCCATCGATCTCCCGGCAAATCCGCGGAATTAAAGTACTCGCTTGGGCGTCTGTTTAGTCAGAGGGCGGAGGGAGAGGAATGAGGGCGGGGAGGAATGGGGGAGGGGCGGGAGGAAAAGCAAGAGACCGAAGGGGACCTTCCCGCTCATTCGATCAATGTCACGCCCGAGCGATGGCCCGTGGTTTCTTCTCCCACAGCCCCATAGCCATTTCGTTTTGAATCTCGCTTGGCTGATTCCGCTCTCCTCCTCCCCCCCACTTGGCCCTCTTTTCCTTCCGCCTTCTTCTCTTCCTCTTCCCGATAACCCGGTTGTTTTGACGTTCCTCTCCCCCGCCCTGCCTCTTCTTCTTCTTTTTTTTTTATTCTCGACGACGCGACGTATGAGCTTAGTGACAAGCGCAAATTTGTCGGGATAGATGAAGCGAGAAATCGTTCTAGCGGGGCTAACGAGATAACTCATGGGTCCGGGTATAGAAAATGCTAAAAAGTTTAGATAGCATATGGCACGTATCGCATTCTCGATCGCGTAACAGATCGCATGTATACTTTCGTCTTGAGCAGTCGAAAAGCCTCTCAGCAGGATACGCCTGCTTGGCTGTCTACGTAATTATCCGAAATCGCTCGTTCATCTTATTTCAAACGGTATTCATAGGAACGACAACGGCCGAGATAAATAAATTTATGTAAAATGAACGCGTGGAAAGAAAGAAAATTAAAGCAGCGATGAGATAAGAAGTCGAAGGTTCGAGAGAGGCTTTGGAAGAATCTGAGAGGGAAAGAAAAACGGGCCAGCAGCGGAGAGGTAAAATCGGTACGCGCGAAAGCGGAAATTCGATGTATACGTGACTGAGTATGCGCGCGGTGAATCCTATTGCCGTTAGCTATCGCTCGCTCCCGCTGGCGTTCGTCCCCTCGCGCGCATAATTTTGCGCACCTCAGCTGACAGCTCGACGCGTTTCCTCGAATCCTCTCCCGATCTCACCCTCCACTTCTCTCTCTCGCTCGCTATCCGATTTCCCAGCCTCATCCATTCCCTTCCTCCCTTTTTTTACCACGGGAATTTCATTTATGCGCGAAATCCCCGAAAGCTCCCAGGGCTTTATCTTTCTTTCCGCTGGAGAAACGGAAAATAGAATTTGTTTGCGGCCTTATAGCAACTGGCAATTAATGCACGCCCATAAATATTCATCGGCCCGGGACAAAAGTGGAAATTGAGAATTTTTCGTTTTTGCATGATTACAC
The DNA here is from genome assembly GCA_030522585.1 of Anagyrus pseudococci. Classification (NCBI taxonomy): domain Eukaryota; kingdom Metazoa; phylum Arthropoda; class Insecta; order Hymenoptera; family Encyrtidae; genus Anagyrus; species Anagyrus pseudococci. Next base: position 199,050 of record JAPYYQ010000068.1, read on the forward strand.
GTGCCAGCCTACAACGACGTAATGGCCTTCGAGCGAAAAATCTTCGTTAACAATGGATGCCTCCCAAAAAACTTGAATAAATTGTCACCTTTAATGTACGACTACGCTTCGTTTATAATTCACGCGTAAGTTTATGTGTTACATATCTTGAGAAATTTACATTTTTCTTGTCAATACTATTATTTATTCACAATTAGAAATGTATTATATTTGAAGAGAATTATTGAAAAAATGAGTTTTTATATTTAACTGGTTTTTGCTTTACCAGAGTAAACGTTCTGGATATTTCCACTTGTCGGTTCAATCAAAACGATTCGATATTGACTATGTTCTCGAAAAACTTGTAGTTGCAACGCTTTTATATCCATGTGTCATCCTCTCGTATTACTTTAGAGCGAGCCTGCACGCTTTGGTTTTAAATATTTACTCGGATTTACGAATTTATTGTTTTATCTAGAATATAAAAACAGCGTAAGCTACTTGAAACGACTTGCTACATAATACCACGGCCTTTGTTGTTTTAGCTTACGTTGAGCCGCTGTAATTTTTTAAAAATACTTCTTAACTTTCAGTATTTTACTTTGACGAAATATTAAAAAATAATAAGCAGTTCATTATCAGCCATTCTTATAAAATGCAAATTAGGCCCAAAACTTGAAACCGTAGCAAACAAGATAGATTAAAGTTAAAAATAAGAAAAGAGCGTGCGGAAAAGCTGACGTCATTTGATCTTTAAGAGTAATCTTAACCATTTTTAATCTGCTCTCGATATGCTGAGACAGTATTAAGAATATGTAAATTATAGGAACACTTAAATTTTGAAGGGGCGCAAAGTTATCGGGACAGAAAATTTTGACCCAAATTCCACTTTTCGGTTAAATTAAAAATTATTTCTCCCCGATAATAACCATTACATTACCGTCATAACGTCCTGTGAAAATTAGGAGCCTTAATTTTGTACCTAATAGCATTGCGTTGCTTTATTTTAATAGAAGTAATGTACCTGTCATAATTTTGTCAGAAATTTTCCCGCTGTGCTTCAGTACACAAAATTTTCGAAACTACCACGCGGTATATTTTCCTTCCAATTTCTGCACACCTTTTATCTCTTTGCCTCGGTTTTGCCCTTCTTGTAATTTAAATTAACAGCATACACACACGGAAAATTTCGTTGATTAGATCTTGTTGATAGTTCGTGATTTATTGTTCTGCAGGATTACTGCATTACTTCACTGTTACAATTTTAAAATTGAATTTTTGAAAATTAACGTGTTTACAGTTGAATTAAAAGAACTCACATTTGCATTTAACTTTTTAAACCTTTTATTTTAAAAGGTTTTTTTCTATTCAAATCTTTAGTTAATAAAAAGAATTATTATTAGATGAATATCTGTTTTAAATTAATACATCATCTATGAAAAATATTTTAAAATAGTATAACTTTTACAAAAGTTATAATAAAACTTACAAATCGGTTAACTTGAGTAATAAAATAATATAATAATGTTTATTTCAAAATTTGTTATGATGGTTATTACAGAATAAAGTAATAAAGCTACAGCAGTAGAACAAGACAAGTATAGTCAGACATTGGTCAGATAAAGTATAATCCATCTTAGAACCGTTTACGTATTTTTTCAAATATAATAATAATGTACATATATACTTCTTAAAATACTTGCTTCACCACAAAAAGAGTCGTCGCTAAATCTAACATTTTCATCGAAAGATATGATGCGAAAATATTCTTTTAAGAAAAATACGAGAAGACATGTCTTTAATATTACTTTATCTCTTTTTTCGACATATCTATGGAAATTCGAAGGATAAGAGTTTAATAGAGGCTAAGATTTCGTTTCTGATTCATCTCTCATTTTCTTAGCAATATTCTTACGACGTTGGTTTCTTTTCGAATATCCGGCAAATGAAATACAAAAAAAAAGATGAGAGAAATTCTGTGGGATGGGCAAATCGTCGGAATGAAAAAACTTTGAGGCTCTACAGCTTTTCCCTCTTTCGTGCAGTACCGAAAGATGCCTATAAAAGAAGCTTCTCAAGAGGAAAATACAACAGCTTCGAGAACAGGACATCTGGATTTATAAAAGCCCGGGTCTACGTAGCAGACAAAGGAGTACGTTTTGTTTGCGCGCACGTGTGCGCCAACTGTTGTCTTTTCTTCTCTCGCCGCAACTGCAATTTAACTTTCTCAATTTTCTTCGATAAATTATCGAAAGTAAATAATTATCCAGCCTATTGTAGGGCCTAATTACAAAGATGATCAAGTAATTGGGATAATTATTCAACCCTATGGCAACTATTGTTGCTATTGTTGACTTTTTCTCTACATACTACGCAGATAAGCTTTCGCAACTAGCTGAATCGTCGAGGGCATTCGCAAGCATTGTTCATTATCTTTGTTAGCCCTTTGTTTACTCAAACAATATGAATTCACAATTCCTGTAATAATCATCATTACAAAAAAATTCATGAGTACGTGAGTTTCTTTTCTGCATGAGCACGTAGTAAAACAAAAAATCGAGCTTTAAAAACGTATAAAAAAAGGGAAATATCGCGTTCTATTGTCTCGTCGTAAACTAAGGTAATATCTTTCATTTAAAAAAAAAGGAGTCTCTAAATCCACCCGACGCTGTCGTCGCAGAATCAGCTCAGAGAAATGGATGTGGCCAGATCATATTTAAGATATCAATGCTCAAAAGCTCTATTTTATATTCAAGGCTTCCTCTGCACACAACTTATGCTAAATAGCCTTTAAATATTAAAAAGGGCAGATTTTCGCTTCCCCCCCCCCCCAGACTGAAATAATACAAAAATCGCTAAGCGAACATTGGCCAGGGACTATCAATATTTTTTTATCGCAGTCGTATGTTAGGTGAAGGACCTTAAGCTACTTAATCATTAATCGATTCCACCACACATGCGCTTATTAAAAACTACAGCTAAATTAAACTTTAATGAAACAACAAGCAAAGCCACGCGTCTATTCTATCAATTGAGAGAGACATCGATCAAAATATTCAACAGCAAATCACTTTATTAAAAAATTAAAAGAAAAAATCAATAGTTTCACGGCTGAATATTCGAATTTCGAATTATTATAAAGTTATCGAATATTACATTGGCAATTTCACTGGCAATTCATGGAAATGCTGTTGCCAACAGTATTTTACAAATTGATTCTCCAGTATAACTACTTATACGGTATGGATAAATGTATTCCACGATAACTAGTTGAACCGATTCCTTTTAGCGAGAGGGTAGGCGTACGAACACTTGTTGGCGGCCTCGCGCTGTTTCTCGATCGGAAGGGAAAAAGCATTTATCGTCGTCTAGTTTGCCATACCAGCCTGGCTTTCTATGTCATTTCGGACTTCTATGCTTAATTATTAAAGTTTGCATTTGCAATTACGTTGCTGGTATAGATAAAAAGAGGACGAATGGAAGCGAGAGAGAGCTAGAGGGCAAAATACTGATGATTGAAAGGGAACGGGTGGGCTATGGTATTTTCCGTCGTTGATTTATGAATTACGCGGAGGAATTCATTCGATAAATGCGTGGCGCTCGAGGGGAGGACTAAGAAGGCGTGTATAGGGCTCTTCCTTGCCGGATTATTCTGATGAAATTCTTTTGTTCACACATTCATCATGTATAGTCAATAATTTCTCGATTAAATGCTTATTGACAATTTTTATGACTCCGCTTGGTCAATACAAGTGTCACGTAAATAATACCGAGGCCTCTTGTATATGCGTATTTATTCGATACGTAAATATCACATACCAAGGAAATTTTCAATGTTTACGGATATAGAGGGAAAAAAAAGAAATTCAAATAATCAAGCTGCTACAATAAATCATTGAATTAGTCGGATGAACTTGTTGAAAGAAAAAGGTCATGAATTTTCATTACAAGCGCATAGCAAATATTATTCCAACATCAAGTGTCCTGTACTCAAATGACAAGTTCAGCGGGGACTCGAAGCTCTGTGTATTCCCAGGCAGCTTCTAGTCTCTCTCTCTCACTTGGCAAGTTGTATAGCAAGCGAAAACTCGAGTCTGAATCGTACATCACCGGCACGGCTCTTCTGCGGCCAAACTTGGCCTCAAGTATAGGCAAAGACTATCCGGTACTGAAAAGTTAAACGAGTCGAGTGCGTGTCTCGGGCCCAGGCCTCGCTGACGTCATAATCGCGTCTATCTAGCACACAAAAGATCTAATTTTCCCGAGGGAGGAAAGCGAAGGGGGTTCGAGAGAGAGAAGCCGGGGCAGCAGTTGTACAGGGCAGACCGAGGCGTCGAGGCGCGGAATCATGAGCTAGAAGTCGCTCGGCAATTAGTCGATTTGGCTTGCACTCGAGAAAGAGATAGAGGGAGGAGAGCTTGCCGAAGAATCGACGTCTCTTGGAGAGCCAATTTTCACGGGACAAAGCGGCCGAATAGAGCCGTATAATTAAATGTCATTCGTTATCACTGTTTTGTCGGAAGGAAAATATAACGACGATAAATGTGCGCGTTTCGTTTCTTATCTCTCTCTCTCTCTCTCTCTCTCTCTCTCTCTCTCTCTCTCTCTCTCTCTCTCTCTCTCTCGCTCCCTCTCGCCTCCACGTTTTCTTTCGCGCTACACCCCCTGCTTTTCCTCGCTTACTTCCTCTTCTTCTTTCCACACGCTAATGGCAAGTCTCATTTGTTCCGTTATATTTCTCTTTTTTTTTCTTCTCCGCTTCGATCCATTTTATTCGTCTGTCAAATGCCTTTGGCTTTATGGCCATCGGCTTATCTTACATAAATTACTTTTTCGGCTGAAATTGTCGCAAACCTGCCGAATTTGTGCTATTTTCATTAAATTGTGAATTATTCAAACGATTTTATCAAATCTTTTTCGTGATTGATTCGCTTGGTTCTGGGACATTTATTACGCTGGCAATTAGAAAAATAAAAAAAACACACACACAAGTGTGATGAATAAACTAGTTGTTCGTGTCGAAAGGCAATTTGTCCAAGAATCTTGTTAATCATTTTCCAACGTGATAATTACTCAATTCACGTAACAATGACAAGCAGCGTTATTTTCAGCCGATGATTAGTTTTAAATGGATGGAAACTTGACAAATGAATATTGAATTATTATAAAGAGGATTATTATTTGTTATATAACCAGCGATCGTTTAAAAACTTTGTTCGTTTACGAAAATTAGTCATGCAGAAAATTTTAATAGCTTTAACGTGTAAAACACAATGTCTTCTGCAACCGTATAACTACATTCAAAAAAGGGCACACATACACACACACACACATACACACAATTATACCTTTGCATTATTCATCCTGGCAAAACTTTAAGCGAAATTGAAACTTTGAATCTCATTCTTGGAAAATGAACAAAGGACTCCTCCAGCACATCTTACGTAACTTCCAATGTTCCAAATCCTTCAGATCTACAAAATACATTCAATTTCTACATAATCCCTTGGCAAATAATAGAGGCTTTCCTCTCAACACACTTTTTCTCGTTGCAAAAAGTTCTGGATAAAAAGGAGGAAGAAAAATTGAAATAACGAAATTACGCAATTAAGGAGAGAGCAAAACACAGGCCTGCTCATCGGGCGCGTGGAAAATTTTCAGGCCAGCCTCGCTCTGTATCTAATTACGTGGTTGTAACAAAAAACCGACGACAAAAGCCAACAGACAAGAGAGTCCTTGGCGGAATGTTCGCTGTCTATTTTCAAGCGGCTTCCGTACGAGTTGCCGACGAGCAGCTCTGATAAAAAGTCGGAGCCGCGACTTTATCGTTTCGATGCTCATCCTATCGGGAATAGCCACCATTTGTCATTGGCTGTTTAGAGTGAGCTCCTGACTCTGTATACTTGAGTAAGGTTGCTTTGGACGCGACGTCACATGGGATCTGTATGCCATGCTGACGAGGAGGGTAAACAGAAATTCCGCTATCACCAGAGGACAGAAGGATGTAGGGGATATATATATACCTATATGTATGCATTGAGTTCGATAGAGGGTGGAACTAGAAAGTATTGCTCGAGTATAGATGGGATCGGCTGATTGTAAAAAATCGCTGTCAATATACGTACCCTGTCACTACGCTGCTTTTTCAATCTTTCATATCTGTATTTCGATTTTAAAATTAATCGGAAAATGTCAAGATTACAATTTCAATATAGTGGTTAAAAAGAAAAATCAATAATCGCAATAATCCAAATAGAAATATAAAGAGGTATAATTGCTAAGGGTTGTTCGACAAGCTCTTGAGATCTGATTTATTACGCAGGTATATAATACGCAGTTGTAAAAAGAAAAGCAGTATATATTTATTTCTTGTTCTACGTAACGTATTTCTAAGGTGCTATCTCGAAAAATATTTTCCGCACGATTACAAGACTAAAAGAGAGCAAAAGGTTTTTGTATTTGACAGGTAGTCTAAGCACGTGTGAAAAGACAAGAGAATTTATAATACTGAATAGAAGAGGTGAAAAAGGAACAGAGATTATGTTCTGCAATTGACAAGCGTAAAGCGCCGCTGACATTGGAAGTTCACTTTAAAGTCGCGATGCAGCAAACGTATATATATATATATATACGTAGAGGTTCAAGCTTTTAAAAACTCCTTTATAAATGTACTACGAAATTTTATTTGATTATTTCATATAGCAAATTTATTATGAAGAATATTATTTTCTCTTGACTGCACAACCAAGTGCCTTGTTAATTATGAAATTAAAAGCGGATTGAAATGAGCGCAGAGCGTCTTAAATTATAATTTAATATTAAATAAACTTCTGGTATAATATTCAAATAATTGCGAATATCTCAAGCCGTCTCTCAGCGCAGCCTCCGTCTCTCCCGTAATTTCAGAAGCAGCTATACGAAAAACACCCTCATTAAGCAACACGTGTGCCCAAGGTACGCGCATGAATCACGCAACTCCCTCCAGTCTTCCTCCTGACTTCACCAGTTGAGAGATTAAACTCTTGCTTCTTTAAATTAAAAGCCCCAACGACGACGACCTAAAATTGGCGCGCACCTTTCGTAGATATGCTACAAATCGCCAGCAGAAGCGGCAAAGATGTATCGCAGCCGCAGCAGCCGAACGATAAACATCATGCCGCTTCTCTAGCGGGCAATCATTTTTTATCGGCTTCTTTCATTATCTGCGTTCTATATCTGCGGGCTTATTTGTTTTCACTGCGTGGCAGACTCGCGACTTTCCATTTCGTGTTTTTGTTGTTGTTATCATAGGAGAAGCCGCATCGGTACGATTTTTTTAATTTTCATCGTTCCCGGTCAGCGTTGATCTTCTGCAAGCTATTATTGCGAAGTGTGTGTTCTTGTTTTTTACGCTTGCCTAAATTGAGTATATGCGCTAATGTACACCGGCTTTTCCGTTAAATTGTTGCTCATTTTTTGCATCGAGAACACGTTAATTAATTTTAATGAGACTACTGTTGCTCAACATTGGGTTTATACGTAATTCAGAATATTTTTAAAGCCTTATTCTTTTTTCACATGGACACACCTATGCGTATATCAATTTCGAGTTTCATTGAAGGACTTAATTATTACAAATTGCTAACAGATCTTACTTGGATTGTCAACTTAATTAAATAATCAGTATTAAATAACGAGGTGTATATGAAATATGTATAGTTATCAATAGATGCGATTATTGATCAACCGTAATAAAAGAAAAAAGAGACGTACAAATACAATATTGAAGCGTCATTAATGATTAATATGAGGCTTTATTGAATATTAATTCTTACTGTTATTATTCAAGCTCAATAAATAATTCATTTTTCTACGCCTATTGGATAATGACAAGTCATCTTTCCAGCGAGAACATACATTTAAAGCTAGAACTCAACAACTAAACATTCCCTTTTCTTCAATAAAATATTCCATGTCTTTCAAGCAGTTGCGTGCACTGCATTAAAATTGATCGATTGTTACATTCATTAAAGTACTCTTGTCGACAGCAGAGAACTATAATTTTCCGTTAAAACGTTTCAAGTTTACAATCGTCACGAAGCCCAAATAAGTATTGGAATAAAAAATGCGAAAGAGGAGAGGGGAGAGGGTGGAGTGTGAATGTTCACTGGAAAAGTATTCAAAGGAGATTCCATCTTCATTTTACTTTGGATATTCTCTGGGAGAAAAGTTCGTCGCCGTCGCGGAGCCGTCAAAGCTTCAAGTTCCGTTTTCTAATGAACTTCTCTATCGATAAGTTAGAGAAATCAGCAGTTCTCGCCGAGGAAAAAAGGCTTGCTAAAAAGATCCTTCGGATTCCTCCTATCTCGCACCTAAATTTAATTTTGCTCCCGAGGAAAAAAGTTTATCTTTTCATAACTTTTAAGTTATTCGAGCCGTCTTATTTTTGTAATTAAAAAATGATAAATAGGTGTTGATGTATAAGGCCTCTGAGGAAATGAAAGTGAATTATCGATGTGATTCGAGTTATTGAATAAATTAACATTACACTTGTTTCATATTTAAATGACATTTATTGTATGCGCAATGACGGAATATTTTAAGCATTATTCTAGATGAAATTATTTTTCGTGTTGCGTCTTCGTTTAAATAACAACTTTTTAATAACTTAAATTGTGACATATGTCTGATAACACGAGTTTTTCGTGTGTTAGGTACATAGACTGTTCGATTAAAATTATCTTCATCGCCCTATTTTTTAATATCAAACGAAATATTTATTCAAGAAAAATACGTTTCTATCAAAAGCTGTTAATATTTAACTACTTTTACAAATTTGCTGTTGTAAACGTAGAACCTTGAACACTTTTAATATTGCGCTTCGCGAACGTTTTTAAATTCGTTTATACGAGTATTTACACTAATCGAAAATGTTGCTAATTAACGCTGAAAAAGAAGAAAATATCAGGTCTGTTATCCTTTTTTTTCTACTGGCCAAGCAACGAATTTTATTTTTTTTAAACTCTCGATATCAAAGCGGCTTTAAAATCGTGCACTAAGAGGTATTTACCGTTTTATAGATATTTGTTATTAGATTTAGACTCTGATGCGATAAAAAAAAGGAAAACAAGGATTTAAAATATTATTTCAGCGTTCATTAGTTTCACTATTATTTAATAAATACCGGGATATGAAGTTATTATATTAAGAAATTAATAACCTCATATTAACGTTCAATTTGAATAATGTACGAATGAAATTAACATCAACTGTACTTTAAAATTTATCTATGTAATTTACGTCAAAGGACAAATTAATATTTATATTCACTATTCTTCTGCTAACGACATAAACCTTCGCTTGTAAAAAGGAAGGGAAAAAAGCAGATTTATGGAAATAGACTGGATGACATTAATGGTTTTACAAACTATTTGCTTTTGAAATGCAAAGTGCAAAAATCACGTTATCTCGAAGTTTCAGTGGTTTAATTAGAGACACATAAGAAAATGACGTTTTTTATCTATGTCGCTGACGAAAAATAATCAAATAGCCGTAAAACTAACTAAATTATGACTTTAAAAATCATCATAAAGATTAAGTGCTACTTACACAAAGTATGTGCATTTATCTTACACCGCATTACGTTAATATTAGAATCCATACTCGCACACGAGACATCCATAAAACATGTCTTCGCATAGGAAAGGCAAAAAAAATGCCAACTTTCCGAACTTCAATCTTTCAAGCTAAAAATAAGCCTCCCCCACTTTGAAAGCTAATCCTCGAGAGCCTTTAAAAAACAAAAATGAAAAATTGCCACACATGGCCGAGAGAAGCGAAGAGTCAAGCGAAAGCCGTAAATCAGCCTGCTCAACGCCACTCTCGGCCAATAGCAACAACAACGGCGCCGACGTCGTGGCCGACGAGCGACTAAGCAAACGCTGTTTTTTCCCCCCTCCGATCGGCGTCTAAGATTTTAACGAGTTTGCCGGCGAGTCGCGGCGACTTGAAATGAAATGTCCGCTCACCTTCGAAAGCTTGGCTCCGCTTAGCTCGCGGCTCGTTTGCTGCTGCTGGGGGAGTTGGAAGAGAACAGCGGCCTCGGGCGCGTCCTCGCTGGGCCGCTTCTCCTCGGCATATCTCACATTAAGCGCAGTTGTTGATCCACGTGCCGCTCGCACCACGACGCGTTGTCCATTCCCGCAGGCGTCCTCGTCGAGCGCTCCCGCCGCGTCAACGGCGTCGTCCTCAGCAGCACTGGCAGCAGCGGCAGCAGTAGCCCGTTCGACGCGTATTGCCGTTGATTATCGCCACCCGGCCCTGTCTCCGGCCCTTGGGCCCTTGTCAGGCCTACGCGAGGGCTCATGCTGCGCGAAAACGCGACGCTAACGGCCTTTCCGGTCGTTCCCCTCTGCGCTTATTGTTTAGCCGGACGCGCCTGGCGCTCGAGCCAGTACTAAAGTCCAACGGCTCGGCCGGAGCTGCGGAAGGGCGGGGGTGGCGGATGAAACTCCGCTTTGAGCAACTTTCAGGCGCCGGCAGCCGCGCAGGAACTTTTCCACCTGCTGCCGCTGATGATTGCAATAACTCAATTCGTGAGTGGTCCTCCCGATGTCGCTGCAACTGCTGGTGCACAGAAACCTGGAGTCGGACAGGGCACTAGAACGAACTTGACCGAGGGGGCCCGATGGGGGCCTTGCGGCTTCTTCCGCATGGCCCCTACACTGACGGGGAGAGATTTGGCGATGGTCGATCGGCGATTCGGAGAACGTGAGGAAAAGAGAGACCGGTTCCACGAGGCAGGCAGGAGAGCGCCTGTAGCTGCTGAGATGCGGAGTACCGTGGCAGTACTGGCTGCGCCCGCCGAGTTCGCGAACGCGCTAGCCGGAGGACTATCGGCGGCGCCGGCGCCGGCCTCCGCGAGAGAGAGAAAGAGAGAAAGAGAGAGAGAGAGAGTCGGAGAGGGGGAGGCGGGGCGCAGGCGCGCGCGCTTTCGCTCTGTAGCCCGCCTATAGTGCTTTCTCCCTCTCTCTCTTGCTATCACTCGCTCTCTCTTTACTGTACGGCGCGCGCCGACGGTTGCATCTCCGCGCGCGCGCTTCAAGCTCAACGCTCGACGCTTCGCACGAACACGCGGGCATACAGCTACTGTTCCTTCATCCCATCCCACCCTCTGTTCTTCTAGCTTCATCCTCCCCTATCCCACCCGCAGGGCTAGCTTTTGCGGCTTTGCTAACGCTAGGCCGTATACACACACACACACACCCTGACTATACATTTTTCGCTGACTCTCTCTCTCTCTCTACTCTCTCTCTCTACTCTCTCATACCCGCCCTCTCTCTTTCTCTAGTGACAGAGCGTGGCAAGATATTCTTGTGTATGAGAAGCTCGAGTTTCTCCCTATCCCGGGAGTTATTCGTCGATATCGCACGGTTTTGTACGTTGAGCTTTTATAATTGAGTGATGACACTGCTTAAGAAAGATTTAACGGAATAGGCATGAAATCCATGCTTTTGTGGATTTTTCTTTTGTATTTATTCAATGGCCCTCGTGCGTACTTATCTCCATAACATCATTTTGCTTATAATATGTAAGATTTAGTTTATGAAAATAATTGCAGTAGAAATATGAATACGGTGAAGTGCTACTTTGTAAGGTCGTACACAGGTAAGAGAAGTGAGAACAGTGTGAACTTTAATTGCCCGGTGCTTAGACTTAATTTAGCTTATTCTGTGTAGTTAGAAATTATAATGTATTGCAAGCACGTAATTTACTAGGCTTAATATGACTGAGAAAATTTATGAGTTTGGGCATGAAGTTGATGGCCAATAAAAGGCATGTTACTTTTTTTATGGCTGAAGTTTTTATCAAGTTAAACAACAAAACAAAAATTGAAAGTTAATGGAACTATATAGGAGCAAAAAAATACTTGATATGAGTTTCATTACAAGTTTGCTTAATCTATTCGGCTCGAGTACAATTATTAAAAACAAATTGAATACACGCGTTTTCCATTGAACGAGCCGGTAAAATAAATATTCCAAGTTACCTGGAATTGTAAGTAAATCAGAATTCCAATTAAATTGTTTTGAAAACTATCGAATCGAAGGGGAAGCAGTTTCACATTGAGTAAGGACGTTTAATTTCCTTCTCACGGTGCAATTTGTTATTCGACTGTTGTCAGTAGTCTAGATTTATTATTCCATTCGTATAATTTTTAAGTGTAGTCAATACACTAGAATTAAAACTGACGAAATTACATTAAATAAACTTAATTAAAAGTACTCCATGAAAGTTTATCAATTTAAATTCTTAAGCCTGAAAAATGTTGAAGCATGCAAAAATATCGTAATAATTCATTTGTGAAATATAGCTTTCACCTTGAAATGTAGATAGTACACACGACATTTTTATTCAAATGAAAAATAGTTGATATAAAAAAAACTATACGAAGGCGAGTAAACAGTGTAAAGCGTCTTAGCAAACATTCGCTAATTTATTAGAGAATTTGCTCCCATAATTTAAGGTATATTAAATTATACAATTCAATGCCATTAAAACAATATTTTATTGCGTATAGTTTTTTACGACGCAAAAGTTGATGCAAATTTTTAAGCCTCGCAACGATAAGAGGTCAACACAAATAAAAATCAATACGCGCGCTCAATTTTGCGTGCACAAGCAATACGTTCGCAAAAAGAACCATAAGAGCCAGGAGATTTTTCAAGATGGCAAGTTGCAAATATCGAAAAAGTCCTTGAGAATTCGAGAGAAAATATATTTGTCGAGCTAAACCAACGTTGATCTATCTACTTTAAAAATTGTGGAGTACGCACGAGGCTCGACGATTTTTTTCAACAAGCTCAGCTACGTTTTTACGTACTTCTTTCACGTAGTGTCAATCGTTACTGCTAATGAGCGATTTAAACAGTGCGCCAATCCTGATCGACGTTGATGGTTTAGAATTCATAAAAACGCTATATACTCACAAGATTGGCAACGGAAGATGCATGAAAATTTATGTTCATTGCGGCCGGTCTTTATTCAATTTTCATGTTGTTTGGAAGCTTTTACGTTACACTTGTTGACTAATTTATTTTAAGTGCAACAATTTAATTAAAATTTTTCGGCTATTTTAAATTAATGGATTTTTCCATTAGCCTGGGATGCGTGTGCTTGTAAACGAAGGCTCTTGAGCAACAAGCCATTACCTAATTCATAACGATTCCAAGTTTTTTGTTTTGATACCATATAAAAGCTTATCAATTATTAAAGCAAGAAAATTAATATTTCCGATCTAACACTGGCATCAATTATTTAATTAAATTTCACAAACATGCCTCCAATATGCATTTGTATATCATCGAGTTTGACAAAATTAATAATGTCCTCGTACGCACGTTTAATATTTACTTTACGGGATATTGTTTTCACAAGAATAACGCGTGTTGTTATTAACAAGCCAGCATGTAATTAAAAAAACAAAAAAACCTTTTAAAATGCTGTTTATTAATTATGATAAACAAACAGTTCCATTAGAAAGGCATAAATATGAAATGGCAAAAAGTCCGCGGCAAATCGGAAGCATCAAAATTTATAAGTTCGTTATTTCGACAATTATTTCGACGCCATCAGTATATCATCCGGCAGCAGTTCGTACGAAGCTCCACGACGTCGTTTAATTATTCAGTAGCATTTATCGCCAAGTTTCAGTATATTCACGAGAGATGTCGAGATTAAGACTACGCAGGCGATTATGACGGTAGTATAGGAGGGGGACATGGGGATGACTGCCGACGTAATTTGCTTTTACTACGCCACCAAGCGCGATCAATTTTAATATCGGCCCGCCACGTTTACGCTTTGCCATTCATGCGGTTCGACCTTACGCAGGATAGCAATTTATTCAGGCTTCGAGATCCCTCCAAAGTTCTAGCGTGTCTCTTTGGAATTCAAAATTCTTCCCTTTCCACTTGGTTCTTTTTTTTTATTACAGTACACTCAACTTGTCAAACCCTTTCCCCTTTTCACCCTCTTTTCGTGAGAGAATTAAGAAGCAATTTATACCAAATTTACTGTGTAGGGCGTGTGGAAATGAAATTTGACGCAAAGCCACTTCGGAGCTTTTATTAAAAAGAGGGAAAAAAACGTCAATTAAGGCTTTTACATTGAACTCTTATGTTCCTCTCCGTATAAAAGAATATAAAAGCTCGTGAAAAATTGTGCAGATTGAAACTTCTACATCGATGAGTTCACTTTTCGAAATTTCGTTAAAAACCGTCACAACAGAGTATTTACTGTTTAAATTTTATTATTTACCTAGACATTACATTTGACTATAATTGCAAAGACCGCTCCCGCAACTCTTCGAGCCCTTGCTTTTCTTGCTCTTTCTGCTTCTCGATGATTTCACAGACTTTTTATTACGTCCGTCGTCGTCATCCTCCTCGTCGATCTTCAAATTGAAAAAGAGATTGTAATTCTTGTAAACAATCTTCTCCCGATTGGTTCCGCAATCAACTTGATCCTCGTCGTCGCTGTTTATTTCCATTTCGTCGTTGAGAAAAGAGAAGACACCGTTCGCCGCTGTTCGACCTGACTTTAGACTCGCAGCCTTACTCTCACCCCCAGCGCTTGGGCATATTCCTAAGCTTTTCTGAGTTTTAGCACTCATCCCACCGCGACTCTTATTCTCCGACGGAGCGTGACTCCGAGTGGTTTCTGTGCGACTTTGAATTCTAGTCGGAGGTTCTGGTGGTATCTTCATGATTTCTTCCGTTACCTGCATTTCAAATTTCTCTTTACAATTTTGAATGTTAAAAACGATAACTTTTCAAATAACGTATGCATTGCTTTATCAAGGAGAAAGCTTTGTAATGGTAAAAAATTTCGATGTTTTTTTATTGTGAATGTTGTAATTTTAAAAGTGTGCTCTTACCCTATCGGCCATTTTCTGCCAATTTTGGTACATGCTCCGATATCTGTTTGCTTGAAGCCTGAATTCCCACAAAAGTTGCGTCAATTCACATTGATCCTCTGGTAGAGGTAGTGGATTCTAGAAATTAAGACAGTCATATATTGGAATAAGTTTAATATTTATCCTGTCAAATAGGCTAATAGGCAAATTGAGAAATTCAATTTTTAATACAATTCTTTCATCGCTCAATCAAGTCAATGTTTTAACGCTATGAAAATAAAATCTGTATAAACATCATATTTAATCAACTAGGCTTTACCTCACCTCCTTGTTTTGATGCTATATTATTTTTTTGTGATAGTATTGAGAGAATGTTAATAAGGAAATAATAAAAAGAAGTAAATGTTAAGACTCTCAAGCAGTATGAGTGGAAAAATCAACGTAATAAAATTTCTACCATCATAAAGACTTTCTCGCGTGAGGAAACGAATAAATTGGGTACGACAAGATGAAAGGTATAGAAAAGAGAAGGGGAGAGGGGGGTATTGGTCGGCGCTAGGCAACACCTTAAAATGATAGACTCAATAACTAGACGAAGAATGAAGGGAAATAAAAGAAAAAAAAGATATTTTAAAAGAAAGAAAAAAATTAAACAAAATAAAAAAACACCTTGCGCGATTTATATTTTTTTTTCTTGTTTACCTGCGCCAACGACGAGGTTCTCAACGACAGCGCGCTTTCAATCTTCACTTTCGACTTGGAAGACTTGGTAGTTTTTACTTCTGCGTCTTCGGCGTTTTCTGCTGCCGCTCCATCCGCATCTTCGTAAGTAACTTCGCCCGTTTCCTTCTCCGTAGCGTCGGCGGATGCTGAGTAGCATTTCGAAAAAGATAATGGCATTGTAAAAATTGGCGATGCGCAGAGCTTTTTCGGTGCGCTGCTATAAAGAGGGTGGAAGGATAATGGGTCTGAATCGAGGACAGTCGGCTACTCGTGGCCGAGCCAAGGACCGTTTCGGCCACTCGCGATCACTTAACTCTGCGCTACGAGTCCACTCAATTGCCAGGTGAATCGGTCGAAATTTGATTCTGGACAAGGACTCGCCCGTAAAGCTCTCCCTACATCCTACCTTCTACCCCGGCCTCCCTTCTCTTTCTCTCGTTGAATTTTCGCCTGGTCTTACAATCTTCTAAGGAGCTCGTAAAATCTTTTTACTGTTACATAAAGCAGTCTTCCGTTTTCACTGACTGAAGAGCGCTTAGTTTTACGATAGGGACGAGCCGAAGCTAAAGCTTTCGAGCAGACTTCCTGCTTCGCAGCCTCGAAATAAAAGTTCGGCTCACAATTATTCTTGCGATTATTGTCGCCTCTTTTACAATTTTTTCCAGCGCTTCACGCTTTGGGAGTTAAAATTTTGTCGCGATACGAGCTGCATTAATTTTATTGATAATCAACAGAGAACCGATAAAATAGAATATTAAAAATTTGTTTACGATAAATAAGAAGAAACGAAAGTAATCTTTGACCAGAGACATAATAAAATCCTGACGGTTGCGACTAATCAGTGAGCTACGCGTATATCACGAGTTAAAGTAACCAACAGGAAGAGGCAAAAGACTGCGCAATCACGCTGCTTGAATAATCCCGTAAAGGACAATCGGAAGTGAAGGCCAGTTGATGCTTAATCTCATCGAAGCGTAAATAAAATTGAACACGTGCAGAAAAAAAGAGAGGGAGACAGAGAGAGAAAACGGAGAAACCTGCCGATCCATTTTCCATCACGGAGGCGACGTGAAAGATTGAGCCCGTCCGAATTTGACTTTGCGCTTCTGCTGAAACGCCAAGGGAAGCGTAAATTATTCGGCTTAAATCGTAGTCCCCGGTGTACCGGCATCTATATGGCGGCTGCACGCGCAAATTGCCGAAATATCGCCGACGGGGCTGCTTAATTTTTTAAACGACTGACAATGAAATTAGTCGCTGCGCCTGATTTACGGCTTTTGAAAAGAAGTGAAGAGCGTTTTGACTTAACTTTCGCTCTAACAAGTTTGAGCGATGATTATTTGATCGCAAGGCATTATCCTGGCAGGTTATGAGGCTCTTGGCAATCACAGAAAATTATGGGAGGATGGGGATTCTTTGAAGCCTTGAGTGAAGGTAAGAATTACGATTATGATGGAGAATGGGTTGGCCTGGGGGACATGAATTTTCGTAATGAAAAAGACGAGTGAAAATTGATCGAACAAAATTGTTGATATCGACAATGTAGGGATAAGGAGTGGCTTTGTCATCAGAGTGTTGGCAAGGTGAGACACACAAAAACAAAGTTTTGCCAAAAATATGCTCAATGGAATTTTACATCAGCAACAGTTTTGTAAATATAAAAAAGTAACTTCTTGTAAGTTTTTGATAAAACTTGGCTACGGCTAAAATTTTATAATCTTAGTTTCGAATACGTTAATAAGACAAGAAAGTGATAGAGAAAGAGAGGCCGAAAAAAGGAAGGAGAAAGCCTCATCTTCTAAAAAATTTTATGCACCGAGTGCAGAAAACTGGGAAAATTTTACACGATGTCGTATCCGTCAACCTATTTCCGCTTGCTCTTTTTTGGCCTGCCGCCGACAGTCGGATAACAAGACTTATCAAAAACTGTCGTTCCCTAGCTACCAAGAAACCAAGAGATTGCAACGCTGCCGTTCGAGTATTCAAAGCAGTCGCGATTTATCGGGTCCCATGCCTCGAGCAAAAATCGTAAAATATTCGCCGATCATTTACTATATCAAGCCTTGCCGTTTTCGAAAGTTCATCTTCGGAAAAATGATTTGCTTCGGGCGTACACACAATGCCTTGGATGAACGAGTGTGCCTTTCCGGCACGATACATGCTTCTTTTATACTCGAAGGATGATAAATATTTCTTTAAAGGGACAGTATATTTATAAAAAAACAAAGAAATATATTGCTGTGAATGCGCGTGGGTAGGAAATTAACAAGAAAAACACGCAAAAAATTATCCGGATAAATAGCTCCGCAGGGGATGGCCAACTCTTATCCTGACTTGCGAAAAAAAAGTTAAAACGCTAAAACAGAAGCCCACATTCTATATTTGATACTTAAGTAATCATAAATATTTTCTTATTTATACAGTTATCGAATCGATCAAAGTGGAGCGAAGAAATAAAACAGCTCGGAAGAATAAAGGCAAGAACTAAACGAGATGACGTGAAAGATGAATCGGCTTCTCTTCGTAAAGTAAACAACTTGTTCACTTCCTATATTTAGACACCCCATGGCTGGCCCTTCACGGCCGCGAACTTAAGTTACGGTAATGAATATTAATGTCCAAAGTCTATTCGTTTGCCATGAATGCAGGCCCCACGTCGCCCCCCCCCCTCTTATTCGCCTAACGCATCAATAAAACTGTTCAAAATACTTTTTTCATTAACCGCATGAAAATTCGTTTCTGCAACAACAAACTCTTAATACGTACGTGATGGCACGTCGTCTGTAGCTTCTTCATTCCCCTCTTCCGGCTCTTGCTTAACTACGACATCATCGATCTATCAGGAGTCGAGAGAGACCAAGGTTAAAAAGTTGGTAAATTGATATTTTAAGTAATCTTATACAATTAGAAGCTTCAGATCGGCTAAAGAAGGTTGTTTACTTTAATAGTACCGACGGGCGTATTATGCTGGTATTAGATAGACGAAAATATTTTGTGATTTAAAAAGTGACTACGTTCACAAGTGCTTAGAAGCAAATTATCAAAGATGATTTTTAAATTTGTCAAAGCATTAGGAAGAAACCGACCTTGGAAGCCTTTGCGCTAACGGTTTCATCTTCTTCGCAAGGGTCACAATCGCAAGGGCCCAATTCCCCGGTTCCTTTTCCAGCTAGGACACACTTCTGGGCCTTTTGCACGTACTTGTGCAATCTCAATGACAAATCGATATGGGCTAGCAGCCACTCGTTCCATTCGCTCATCGCAGTGTCCGCTACTTTGGTCAGCCAGTTTAACCAGATGGCCATCTCCTCAGGGGGTAGCACCGGAAGTTTTGGCCTTACCCTTGAAAGGCAAAGAAAAAGAAACTAATTGATAATTGATCGATGTTTCCTTGTCCACTTCGTTTTAACGAAGAAAAGAAATGGTCTGGCTAATTAAGGCATGTTAAATCATCGCGTTGATCGAGCAGGAAGATCGTTAAAACAGTCGAGATCAACAAAGATTAGCTTTTAATTGATTTCGATTTTAAATGCTCTCGCTTATTTAGCCGAGTCTAAACAGAATTTCCTTGGCACTTAAACACGACGTCGCAGATCATAAGAGACTCGGATGATCGCGACCCTCGTGGAAAAACACTCTCGGTCTGTAATAATTATTTTGGTAAACATCAGCGGGACTTGGGTAAACATATCAGAAGCCCAACGAAAAATATTCAAAAAAAGAATCGGCCAGTCAGGCAAGCTCAGCAGATGCTCGTTCTACTCTATTTCTTTCTCTTCTTCTCTCCCTCTTAATCTCTCTCAAATCATAGAGATCGATGTTCGAGGCTGGGAAACATCAGTGTAGTTAGCTCTTCGGATGTATACCGCGCGCTCAATTCGATGGCGGGAAAGAGAGGGGGAGAGAGAGAGAGAAATAAGCTTCCTGTTTTCCTGCAGCGCCGAAATTTGCGCCGACCTACACCTTGGACTAAAATTATCCGATAGACAAGCATCGGCAGCTATTTTGGACACGGCGTATAACTCGCGCTATACACGTCTCTTTTCGCGCTGCGCCCGAGCGTTAAGCAGCCTGGGATATAAATGTGTTTCGCTACTTTGAAGAAGAAAAAAATAAAGTGAGCCCTGGAGAAGTAAAGTCGTGTTTGAGTGGACTTGAAATATGATTGCGATTTAATCGAACAGTTAGTTATTAATCTTTGTTTGTCGCCGGGCCCTGGCGAGTTTTGTGATTTTTCTTGCGCGTTATTTTCTTTAAAAAAAAATATATATATATAAAATAAAAAAAATTTAACAATATTTCAAATTTAATTGTCGTTGCGAATTGTACAAAGCAGTAAGACGATTTGCGGAATGAACGAATTAATTTTGTTGAAAGTTTGCGAGGAAGAGCTGGAGGGAAAGTATGAGAATTAGCGAAATTTTGATTAATACTTTGGGAAACGCGATAGCCCAATAAAAATGTCCATCTATTTATTTGTTGTGACGTTTTTAAATGGATACACGTATATATTTTGGCTCGCGTCGATCCATCTTCAGGATTATAGGCAGCTCAAACTTTTTAATACAGAAAACAAAACTTCATAAATCAAAGGCCAAAATATGTTCCCTTTTTTACTTCAAATGCTATCGTATATTGTAACATTATTTAAAAAAAAAAAGAAAAAAATAAGAAAAATAATAAAAGCTCGACTGTATGAAAAACTAAAAAAAAGCCAATTCAATACTCATAAAGGGTTAGTAAAAGGCTAAGGGATATTCTAACGTGATCTTACGATTTGTCCGAGGGGTTGCCAAATACCAGCCCTTCCGTACCCAGTAGACTCTCGACAGTGCTTGCGATTGCAGCCCAGGCCTCGTCCGTGCCCTGCACATTTAAAGTCATGCAGCTTTTAATGGCCGTAAAATTTGCAGGCGTATGGCTCCCACGAGTGAGCTCTTTATTCTCTCTTTCGCATATCGCTCGTAAAAACGCCAATAGCGCCAAGGGAGAGCAAAGCCTCGGGAAAACAAAAGTTTACACGGCCGGCGAGCGTAAAAAATGGACGAGCGATCAGCAACGCCAATGGCTGTGGAGCTGGCCGTTGGTAAAACGCGAGTGCAAAAAAGTAAACAAAACAAAAAAAACGAAAAATAAAATAAATCGAAAATCGTTGTAAGGCTCTTTTATAGCCCATCAAATTTCCATACACGGCACTTCTGCCGTGTGCTCTCGATGACAGCGTTATGGTTCTCTTATTTCGCAGCTTTCGTTTATCATTATTTGCGCTGATCGCGAGAACAAAGCTCGTGCCGTGGTATAGGGACTGTAACACATTTGGAGAAAACGAAAATGAGTCGCGGAATGTAGCCGAGGCATTAGTCCGCGGCGACTAGCCACGATTCCCGGGCTTAGATAAATCGTCGAAAAACCAAGCTCATTAATTGCGCGCGGCACTATCCCCTTTGTCTTATATACACGAACCCGGTAAAACAAAGCCAGGTTGCCGTAGACCAGACCATCCGTTTACAACGAGAACAGTAATGAATAAAGAAAAAAAAAGCGAATACATGGTGAAAGGGGGGGAGGGGGAGGTTAAAACCAAAAGGTCAGTATTGCCGAAGTTACAGAGGGAGGGGAGGGAGGCCCTTAATCGCGCGACGGCGAGATGAAAAACGCTCGCGGGAGCGAGAGCGCAGGTGATAAAATCGGGCCAATCGGCCCGTAAATCGCAGCATCGACGTGTAATTAGGTTATAAATAAGGAGCAAAGTGCTCGTTGCCTATTGCATGCGCGCGGCTAAGTGCGGCAACGTGCTCTTATGCCAAGCGTCTGCTCTCTCTCCCCTCTTCTCCTCTCGTCCCTCTATCTCAATATGCCAGTTTCGCTTACTTCACTGCGTTCTACCGTCTTATCTCGAGTGCAGTTTCGACTTCAAGTGCGTGGCAATATTGTTTTCTTTTTTTTTCCTTTCTTGATGGGCAAGGGTACTTTTGTGTTTTATTGCTATCGGCGAACAACAGATATATCCCAGGTATTAAACAATTTAAAAGCTTTTGCACTTTTACGCGCAATAAATCCGTGCGTAATTCGATGTATGTATATGTATATAAAGAGAGAAGGCTCCCTCCCCCCTGATCCTTAACTTTTTCTACTCGTATTTAATGAAATTTAATGATAGCGTTTAATCTGGAAAAAGTTTCTAGAAAAAGTTAATTTACCAAATAAATCATTGAGCGCGTATTTTTTTATCGTCGAAATTGAAAATACTAATAAAATTTGAAATGCACGAAATATTACCTCTTCGTGCCAAGTGGCCTCTAAAAAAGAAAGTTGCGTCGGACGTGAAAATAAACTGACTGATGAACTGGTCTTGTTATTTATGAATGTATAAGCGGTTGGGCAAAAAATTTTTTTTTCTCGACAAGAAGCTCATTTAGACGTTAAAAATTTTACCAAAGTACCTGGTATCCAGGTCAAACGTGAAATATGATGAAAATTTTCAGAAGCGAATGTCCGAGTTATTTTCGATGCTAGCGACTATTACTTTTCAAAATCTTGCGATTATTTCGTCTAGAGCATTTAAGGCTATAAGCAGATAGAGACCGCTTGAATGATAATATTTTTCATCTGATTTAATTTTAAACGCAGAAAGTTAAATGACTTGAACATATTAGAGTGATTTGTTGAAAGTTTATATTGTAGTCGTTACCGTTTCCGAGAAAATAATGAAGATATTGCAGATCATAAAAAACGCATGCTTGTTTTTATGCTTCAGTTAAAATTAAATATTTATTTTCGTGCCTGGGGAATGTATAGCTCTCGATATATGCACATGTTACCAGAATAAATTTGATGAGGAAACAACTATTTGCAAGCGAATGTATTAATTATCATTATTATCATTATTATTAAATACTGCCGTATTGTCGATTTCTCAGAAATGTAAAAAATTTCGGAAATTCGAAAACCCTACCTACCGAATATTCGTATTATTTAACAAACTTTTCACATGAAGCTCACTTACGTCCTCAAACGAATAAAATCAGCTAATCCACGTAAATGAGCTCTGAATTAACACAATTTTTTACTGCAACATTTAGCATAAGCTAAAAAAAAAGAGAAACTGCTCCATTAGCAATGCATATTCACTAATTACCCTTGGCCACGGAAATTTTTCTAGTTAACAGACGAGCTGCCGCCGCGAAATAACAACCTAGAATTAATACAGGCAAAAGCAAAAGCCTGAAAGCTCAAGAGCTTTACGAAAAACTCCTCTTCTCCTCGAACGGCGTA
This sequence comes from Anagyrus pseudococci, assembly GCA_030522585.1. Classification (NCBI taxonomy): domain Eukaryota; kingdom Metazoa; phylum Arthropoda; class Insecta; order Hymenoptera; family Encyrtidae; genus Anagyrus; species Anagyrus pseudococci. Next base: position 221,923 of record JAPYYQ010000068.1, read on the forward strand.
AATTATTTGGTCGGGCCGGTGCATTGAAAGTCAAATAAAGTTGAATGAAAAGACGAGCGCATGAGCGATGAGAAGTGTGGGTGTGTAAGTCAAAAAATGGGCAGGCGTGTCCCTTGGACTGCGCGTGTACAGACGATATAAAAGTGAGGAGGATGATCTCCCTCTTGGCGTTGGAGCGTCGTAAAAAAGCCAAGGCAAGAGGAAAAATACGAGGTTGGCCGTTGCCAGCGAAAATAAAGCCATTGATGCGCGCGCGCTTTGACAAACAAAAGAAAAATTTTGCCGCTGGGCCCGTGGGATGTGTAGAAGCGCGACACGTATAGTCCTCATCCTCGTCATCGTTGACTCGAACAACGAGTATAAAGACAGGCCGTGTGAGGCTCGGCCGCGCGGCGGCGCTTGCGTGCCCATGTATAAATAGCATGCCAGTCTATCGAGAAAATAGCCGCTTCAGCGCTGTGCTTCCACCCCCCCCCCACTCGCTCTCGCTCCCTCTCCCTCTTTTGGCCCTTGATTACTCAGCTCTCGGATAAAAGTCGAGAAGAGGCAAGCTCTGATTGCAACGAGAATCAGGCTTACATCTTGCGCGACCCCTTTGCTATACATTACTACTCGATATGGCCTAGCTCTCGAGGAGAATGAGAAGAGAAGGACAGGAGGAAATGGGTATTTTCGATAGGGCAGTGATGAATTGAAAAAGATATTTGTTATTCGATGGGTCAGGCATAAAAAAATGGTTGTTTTCCTTTTTTTTCCCTTTTTAATGGGCTTGGAAAATTGTTGGCTGCTTTATCAAACGATATATATATATACGTATACGTCTGCGTAGATCTTCTCTCGATTTGATTTCCGAGAAGCTCCACGTGCTCGCTGTCGCGTGTAATTTATTTAGATTATTGGATCACGTTATGCATACGTAACAAAAACAAACGTTTTGCCTGTAATTTACTTTATAAATAACATAAATTTATACAAACCGATGTCGAATAACAATGACCGAGTAGCAATTATAATGTGAATTATCTCCGAGGCAGTTATAGACTACTAAACGTGTGTACAATCCCGCGAAAAATTTAGTGGATTCGCATAAATAAGAGGAAGTAATATAAACGAGGGCATTAGTTATCTCGGCGGCGATCGTAAAGCGCTTAGAGAGAGAGAGAGAGAGAGAGAGAGAGACTCGCCCAGTCGCGTCTGCATTAACTTTCGACGCGCAAAAATTAGTCCTCGTCAATGTGATTTTCACTTTTCAACGGCAATTAAACAAACGCGATTAAGCGCTTCGCCGCGTCATTTCTACCTCTCTCTCCGGCCGAAAATCCTGGCGGACGTCAAATTTAGCGAAAATCATTGTCAAGCCATATCGGAAAGGCCGTTACCACGAGTTTCAAAGCCCTCTGTCGCCCCCAGCCCCATTCCCCCAGCCCTGCCACACAACCCAGCCTCACGCGGCCGATCGCACCTGTCGTTGCTTACTGGCGCTCGACCAACAGTGCAATTTAGCGAAACAGCGACACACGCAGCCAGTCGCAAAATTCATCCTCTCTCGCGCCTCGCGATAATAAGCGCAAACACGCGCGCAAAACAAAGACTGCTACAAAATGCCTTTGTCAAACTACTCCCGCTGCATACTTCCTCCACTCGGAGTGTCATTTGGCATTGGTGCTCACTTTGAATGCCTGTATTTTCGCACGTTCTTCACGACTGACTCGTTTGTGTACGCTGTTGGGATTGTAACGGAAAATTTGATTTTTTTTCCTTCTTTATTTTTGGGCTATTGAAAAATTGCCGTCGCTCGGCGGGATAAAATCGATCTCTCGTGATTTACAGATCCGGATTTTCCGCGCGTGGGGGTTACTTTATCTACCGGGAAATACGAGACTTTATAATATTTTTCGATTGACATTTTTTAATAATACCTAATGTAAATGATATTTTGTTCTCTCTTCGATATGAAAGTTTGCTTTATTCTTGAAAAAATATTTTAACGAGGTTAAAAAAAATTATTTTCAGGTAGACTTAATATAGCAACTATACTGAAGTGCTCCACTGTTATGGCAGACATTTTTATAATTAAAAAAAATCTTGGGTGTATTTATTATGTGTAACAGCTTGTTTAGCAAGGAAAATATTTAAAAAGAAAGGGACTTTTCCGACTTTTAGAAAATATTCAAAAGCTAAATGAATACGATTTTGTAAATTTTTTAATTAATTTAGTCTAAATTAAAAAAAATTTTCAATTCCTTGCAATATCTCGTTTATTGAAAATTACATTTTTACCGAGTTTACTTGTTTCTAATAAAATCTAAAATGAAAAATAAATGAAATTCCTTTATCCCTTTTAATAAACTACGTCTTAATAAACTTTTATTTTAATTGAAAAGTTGAGAATCAAACAGAGTACATTTAAAGTCTCACAAAACTCAGTTGAATAATACTCAACTTACATTTTTCAACAAACTCTCAAGGAATTACGTCACTTAAGACACACGAGAAAGTCACCTTTTTTCTCATTTAGAAATTCCCTCCTATTTATAGCCGCTAACTAAATTAAGCGTAAATTATTTAAAAGCAAACCATGTGCAGGGAGGGGGGGGGGAAGCCCTCGATACAAAGATAAAAAAAAACACACACAACAACAAGTCTAAAGTTAATAAAATCCCATAATCTTGTTTGTAATCCGCGTGGAATTCGCGCGAGATGCTTGTAGTCTCTCTTTCTCGTTCCCTAAGTTTCCTCTAAAAGTCGTAGGAAAGCACGATGTAATCTAAAATAGCTCGGGGCAAACTTTGTTCGTTCGTCTTTGAAGAAATGAGGAGAGCACAATGTCGCAATAAAAGTTAAACTTTATTCGGCCGACGCATTAGAAAGGAATCTCGGGCCCATTCTTTCTTTTTAATGCGACTTCATTTCGCCCGGGCTAGCCGAACGCACGGCCGCTCTCGGGAATTTAAAATTCACCCTCCCCGGGAGTTTCCCCGGGCTAGACGCGCTTCCGCTTAAAAATTCAGCACGCACCGGCGATTTCTTTCTTTCTCGCCTCTTTTTTTTTCTGTCCCTCCCTCGCGCTAAAAATCGCATCGATCCGGGGCCCCTCCTCCCTTCCCGCTTATTACCCCGTAAAATCAATTTCCTTATCGATCCTCCCGTTGGCCGCAGCCCCGAGGAAAAGTCGTTTTCTCGCGGCCGACTTCTCGCGCCTTTCCCAGAAACGAGGGAATCCGGCGGGCTTTTTCTAAAAAAAGCCAAAGCCGTGAGAGTGCCGCCCGGTCGTGAGGAAGAGGAAACTGCGTTAGGTGGGGGAGGTGCGGCCAGGCGACCAAGCCGGGAGATAAAATAGAAAAAAGCAAGCGAGCAGCAGCAGGAGGAGGAGCAGCAGCAGCAGCAGCGGTGCGGCGGCTGCTCTCTGGCTGCTACTGCAAGCAGAAGCCGGAGGAGCAGAGCGGGAGGGGAGAGATCGCCGAGGGCCGCCGCCAGAAATAACTAATAAGACATTCACTCCGAGACGGGCGGCCATCCGGCCCGGACGAGCGCGGTGCGTTCCCGATTAAATCGATAAGTGCTCCAACTCGAATAGTCGTCCGCGGGGAGTGTGACAGACGGGGGGACCACGGCTACCACCAGGATCCTCCTGGGCGCTCTCCCCCGGCCGGCCGCGTGTGTGCCCGACCCTCCCCCCTCCTCGTGCGAGTGTGCCAGTGCAGCCATGCTAACCGCAGTGACAGTGCCCCAGCTTGCCCCGCTGGCCGAGCTCCTGCGAACGACGTTGCCGATTGCCACTTATCAGTGCCTATCAGTATCACATAAGTATAACGACACCTCACTCACTCTCTCACACTGCTCTCTATACTCGCCCGCTCAACACGTTCTTCTTGCTCGGTCTCTAGCTTGTCCTTTTTCCTAGCGCGATAAGCAGGCGGCGTACGCGCTACTACTATATAGCCTACAGCCGGCGATTTGTGTGTCGCAGCCTACATTCGCTTATACATCCGTACTCACTCTACTCTCTCGCTCTCGGTCGTCTAAAATTAACACTATCTTCCCGATTTTTCGCTATATATTTTTAGACGAGCAATAACAATTGCAGGCAACGATGCCGAATTGTTATTCAAGCGATCGCGAATCTCAATATGCAGCGCGCTTTGTTGGCGAATCGGCGCGATACGCTTCGTTCTAACAAATTGATTGTTTCTTTTTTGAGGCTGAATCATTCTAGGCTCTAGTTGCCGCTCTCGTTTTAAAAGCTCGCGGCGGCTAGTCATTCGCGATATTCGATTACATTTTCATACCGACGATCGCTTTCTTTTTTGCCCCCTCGATTGTTTTATCGACAATTATTTTCATCGGATAATCAACTCTTTTGAGTTTTATTAAGAAAAAAAGAATATCTATTAAGAGATCGTAAATTATTGCAACCGTAAACGATATGTCCAAAAATTCTCGGATCTAAAATAACCAAGCTCCACGCTAAGCTTACTATAAGTTTACGTTAAGTACTGTAAAGATTCCAGGCTAGGATCGTCTAAATCGCGTTTCGTGAATGAAACAAAAAACGAAATAATAAACACAAAAAAGAATAATAAAAAGAAGTAGAGTAAGGAAAGGGGGTGGGGGGTTATAGAATAAGCGAGCATCCGAAAATTTAAAGCGTAAAATCTCGCAAGCGCTCGCTCTTTTCGTCCGCTCTTCTTCGCTCCGTAAAGTCAAGCCGTTTGTCGATAGTGTCCCGTCCCTTCTAAATTTAAGTGTTAGATAATCCAAAGCGGCGCGCGCACAGAGCGAGAGAGAGAGACAAGTGCAGCAGTAGTCGGCCGAGCTATACTCGAGAGTGCCGAACCTCCGCGTAGGCAACGTTCGGTTACTAAAACGGTAGAGTCGCATCCCCCAAAGACGACTACCACGACCAAATGCTGCAGCAAACTTCTCAAGCTCACGCCGCCTTTTCTATTTCTTTCGATGTACGCCCGTGTGTCAGCCTAGACGGTTTTCATTAAACTTTACGTAAAAATTTTGTTTTATAACACGAAATTAATATTCCAAAATTTCCAAAGGGAGCAATATAGATTTCGCTGATAGTTTAAATTTCATCGATCTAGAAATTGAATTACATAAAATTAAACTTGATTAATGTTCCAATTAAAATAATTTCAATGCGCGCAATCGCTGAGAACGAGTTTATTAATACTTAATTCGCCAATTCGTTATGACTGGACTTTATTAATAGTGAAAAAGGTCACGAGTGCCAAAAAAATCGATTCAACGCACAACTATTTCGTTATTTATTAATCCAAACTACATAAATAAGACATTTCCCGAATTAACGCGAAAAATAAATTATTCATAAATTTATTTTTACACCCTAATTTTCACGTATTTTGCCAATACCCCCACTACTCTTTCCTCCTCTTCTCCCCCTCTATCTCTCTTTTTCTTCCTCGGAGATTTTCGCGCTCTTGAACACGAGTGTTAATTTCACTTTCGTACCCAAATAAACCATCTCTCGTTACCCACTTTCACTCTACAGAAAAAGAAAGGAAAGGAAAAAAGAAAGAAATTCCCCCGGAAATTGGGACGGCTCAAAGCTTTAAACCGAGATTTTAAACGTAGGTCGAGCATTCGGGAATGGGCGGGTAGAACGGGAGGAGGCGCTCGTGTAGATTTTCTCTCGTGAACCAAGGTTTTCCCATGTAGTAACCAAGCGACGGAAGAAGCCAGACATATTCCGGAGGGAATGCGAGAGAGGCTGCTCGGGCCGAGGGCTACAGCGTGTACGCGAGAGGCGCGGCCGGCTTTCTGCCGCTGGCCGGAGGTGGCCGGCGAGCAGCGGCGGCCGGTCTAATATGGCTACCGGGTGTCCAATTACCTGTGCCCCTTCCGCTCTCTCTCTCACTCGGGCACACGCGCTCTAGCGTGCAGCCGCGGCCGAGCTTTGCTTCAATTTTCCTCGGGCTATTATAGCCCGGCCGCGTGTGCGCTCGTTCTCGCGGTAATGGAGCCCTATTGGCTTTGCCCGAAAAATCCGATAATTATTAATTATTTTGGAGTAAGGCTATATCCTACTATCGCGTCTAACAAAGAAAACCCCAGATAGAATTCGCCAGTTTCTACTGTTTCGCACCACATCAAAGCAATCGGGTTTACAAAAAGTTCTCTATCTTTTTTTCTACAATTTTCTTTTTTTTCGTCCAATATGCTTTATTAGATAGATTGTAATTAAACGTCCGATTGACAATGGTTTTCGCGTCTGACGTGACGCGACAGCAAGGAAATGACAAAAATAATTTATCCAGCGGTTCGGTCTTTTCAGTAATGTAATCAACGTGTTTGGCAGCGAGACCAAAACTCGCTATTTATCATGGGATAGGGGATACGAATCAAGAGACAGATAGAGAGACGGAGAAAAAGAGTAGAAGAAAGCGAAGCTTAAAACGACAGTTCCCACTAACGTTTAATGGAAAGCCGTTTGCACTTGGCATTTTTCAAAGCGGCTCACGTCGACGTTTCCTAACGTGCAGGCCTCGATTTTTCGCGCCGATCCATAACGTACTAGAACATTAAAAAAAAAAGAAAAAAAGAAAAAATCAGATGAAAAAAACGCTAAAGCAGTTAAGCCCTTCTGAAATATCGAGCGCATTGACAAACGGTAGATCGAGAGGGAGCGAAATGACAAATGAAGCAGCAAGCGAGTGATTGGTGCCCGGACAGCATTGATAAGTCCACGAGAAATTCGGCTGGAAATCGCGTTTAAAGAGTCGCGCCCTCGTGGAAGCCACGTGTTGCTGCTCCTGCTGCCGCTACAATTTTCCCCGTCAATTTTTCAAGCTATCCCCCCCCCCTTCCCTCGTCCCGTTCCACCTCGTCTGACAAACGAGCCTTAGCTCCGCTCGATACTTACCTATCAATTTGTCCCAGGTGGGAAGAGAGAGTGAGAGCTAGCAACCTTCATAACCGGCGATTCGCGTAAAGAGCCTTACGGCTATCGCCTGCGCATCCCCGACGACGTTCGTTTATCCTGATAAAGTGGCGCGCGATTGCGGCTACGAGCCGAGCTTTTTCCAAGCCTCTCTCATTCCGAGATATAGCACTGAGTTATTCGAGCTGCTGCCGCTGCTACTGCATTGCGCCGAGACTCGAAAGTGATTGCGGCTGTTATTACAATGAAAGAATCTTTGCTCCCTTGCCCCCCCCACCCCTCCCCCCACCAACCTCCCGCTCATCTCTCAGACCGTCAACTTTTGCCGGGAATAATGCATTTTGTAATGCACTCTACCTCACGGGAGCTTTTATTTCGTAAAAACTTTTCTGCCTCGCGCTCGCGTAGCTGCCACCGAGGGAGGGAGAGAGAGAGCTTGGGAAAACAATGATAAATCAAAAAATTCACGGCTGCCGACGGCTGGCTCGTATCACCCCCCCCCCAGCGTATGCCTGCTACGTGCAATAAGGCCGGGCGCTTTAAATTAAACATCTCGTCGCATTAGCGCAGCGTCGCCGCGGAGAAAGCTCTGAACTTTTTAAATCCAACGCACTCTGCGCTGATTGAAATCCGCGTGTATGCGCGTTCGGCGCGCAGCCCCTCCCGAAAGCACAAAGACTCGTCGCCAGCGCAAAAAAAGCAGGTACACACGCATACCTATACACAGACAGACAGACGCGGAAAGTTCCATGCAATTTAATAAAAAAGAATATACATATACACCGCGCGGTCATATTGTGCGGCTCGGCAGATCCGCCGAAATTCCATCTCTGCTCGGGAGCGTGAAAATAGCATAGCCGTGCATTGTGCGATCCGCGGCCCGTTTCGGCTTTATCATTCGCTTTAACCGAGACACTGAGACCGAGAAAAGAAGGCGTTTTCCAGTTTCCCTCTCGACACAATACCCCGAGCAGAAATCCGCTTCAAGAGGCTAAGAGTCATTAAGAATTCCTACGGCTCACTCACACAGGCACCTTGTGGAAAGGGGGGAAGCGAAGGCTAGCCTCGCGGCGATTTATCGGATACTGAATCGCAGAGGAAAAATAAGAGGGGGAGGAGGAGTTATATCGCGCGGTATATTCGAGGCCGGCGGGAAAGCGCATCTTTGTCCGCGGGAATAAAGGCCCCGGCAGGCACTGTCACGCTCGACTCACAAGAGCCGGGGAGGAGGGAGGAAGGGGGCGGGGTGCGATCTTTTGTCGGGACGACTATTTTAGTGCGGGCGCCGAGTCGCAAGCCCCCGCTGATTTTTCACCCTGGGCTTTGTGCTTTGTTGCTGTTGCAGCTGATTCAGCGCGGGATTCTGGTGGACGCGGCTGACAACAGACCGGGGCCCTTAAGAGAGGGCCCCACACGAGGAAGGCCCGCCTTCGGGCGGACTACAAGGTCAGTACACACATTCTCTACTTCTTTCTTTTTTTCTCTTTTTATTAATATTACCTTCGGGATTTCTTTAGATCGCCGCGTTGCTTTTCTCTTACGCCCCCGGAATTATAAGGGATGATTATTGCATTATTCTGGTGTATATAAGTTACAAGTTCTTTTTTCTTCCTCCCCCCCACTTTTTCTCGGAATCTCACGCGCTCTTACTGAATCATAAGTAATAAGCCGTTTTATTACTGAATTATGGAATTCCGACATTCAAGTGACGCGATAAGCGAATTACTTTTCGAGCCCACTCGACATTCATGGAAATTTCAAATTCCACGCATTCTGTCATATAGGAATAGAGAATATCGAAATTTATTAGGTCATTCGTTACAGACACGCCGGACGTGCTGAATATGTAAAATACAAAACTGAATATAACGTCCCTTTGAATAACGATATCGTGAGCTTTTACGACCGGCTCGCTGATATCATCGTCCTCAACGCCTTGCTCGATCATCAGCTCGTCCATGCTCGCGCCTTGGATCCTTATCGCCTCTTCCCTCTCACTCGTACGTTAACTATTTTCTTTAACGATGCCTTTGACGAATAGCCGCGGGAAAGTGAAAAAACAAAAATTTAACATCCCTCCCCGCGATTTTCGAGCTCATTATTTATCTGAACATAACGAGAGTCCAAGCTCGCAAATCTCGTAGAGCTTGCGCTTTTATCCGGGCCATTAACAGCCAGCTCACATACACGCTCGGCCACGGGGCTTTAAGGTTAGACGAATCGTTAAACAAGTTATCTCAGCGGGCGGGACTCTTTTCTTCTCCGAGCACAAGCCTGCGCTTTACAGCCCCCCATCGGGCGACAAAGCAGGAGGAAAAGCTCGCTTCGTCAAGACGAAATACGAGTGTGTGTGCGCGCGCTCCTGTCTGTACGTTTGTAGAGGTGGAAGAAGGAGAAAACTGCCAAGTGCAGCTAACGTTACGTCGACTTATCTACTCAGCCTCCTCCTCCTCCTACTCCACTGTGCACGAGAGCTAGCGCGACTTTTGTAAAGAGGTAATTTAGATGCCTGATTAAACGCCCTCGGCCGCCAGCGGGGGTTTGTAATATTTCTCTCCTTCTTTGCTTTATGCCCCGCGAATAATCTAGCCGGCCCAGCGATTTTTTATATTTTCCACCGTTTATTATTACTATTTTTCTTCTTTTCTCTTCCATTCTTTTTTCTTTCCTTTTGAGAAGGCAAGTTTCGCGCGGGCTCGCGCGCTTTATCAAGCGGGAAAGAGTTGCAAATTTTTTTAAAGCAGCTAAAGCGCTCTTATCTTTGGCGAAGGCACACGCCAGCCAGCGGCTCGACGAAAAGTAGACTGACGTTATTTTCTTTCAAAGCTACTTATCTCGCATTTCGAATAATGACGTGAGTAAGGGTTTAATATACCGCTTCAATTCGACAATGGCTTTGTTCGTCTAACAAAATCCATCCTAATTATTTGGAAAAACCGGATTTAGGGAAGTATAAAAAAAAAGGGCTCCGAGACTCAATAAGCTATTCGTTCGTTCTCTTTTCTCGAGAGAAAGTTCAAGTTCCAGTTAAAATAACAATTTTCAACAAATGGTTAAAGTTTAAATGACTTTGGCTTGCCTCTTCCGCAGAGCTTTTTTCCGAAAAAAACTCGTGGAAAAACAAATGCCCTTGGAAAACCATTTGAAAATCTCAATGGTTATAGGCATTTCCGTTAAAACGGTGAGTCAAGCGCCCTATACCCGATTCTCCGGCGGCATCGTCAAGTGGAACGAAAATCCGCGCTAAGTCAATCGACGTTTGAAAGCCAAGCAAGAGGAAAAAAGAGGGAGCGAGGGAATAAGTTGGAGGCATCGGTTACGATAGAGCTTGCAACGGTCTATCCAGCACTGTAGTAGTAGTAGTAGAGCCCCGTCGGCCTCGACCAACCGACCGCGCGTGTCCTTACCGACGTCCGCTTCCGCGTCGGTAAGCGAGAAGGTCGTAGACGATAAAAGCTCGCCTCGGGTCTTTAGCGGCGAGGCCGATCGAGGGCGCGCGAGACTCCCTTCCCGTCGGCTCAAAGAAGCACCGTCGACTCACTTCTTTTCCCCGGCGCGAAGATTTTGCCTGGCGGTTGAAAATAAACGGCCGCTGGAAAATGGAAGTCCACAGCTGTGTGGTAGTGGTGGAGGCGAAAAAGAGAGAGAAGGAGAGAAAGAGAGAAGGCCGGAATGGCCACCGGCGGACTAAAAATAAAAGGGAGTAAGAGTCAGAGGACGGGGGCTCCGGTTCGCCGCCCGGCCGAGAAGTTGTCGAGTATCAGTATCCGATTTACCGTCCGGCTATTCGGCAATATCGGTACAGAGAAACAGGGCCAAACCGAGAGAAATCAGCTGACGGAGAAGAGGCCGATTCGCGGATTTTCATATTGAATTTTCTCAGACGAGCGATCGAGCCGGAGAGCAGCCGCAAGCTCGATTAAACGAAGGAGGAGAGGAGAGAAAGCCTGCACTTGCCGTTCGTTTTGGACTACGGCTACTTTTGTTATTGTTATTGTTGTATATTCCGATTTTGTTTTTTCATCGCGTACGAGGACGAGCTGTGACGTTTGTTTGTTCAAGCACGAAGAATAGTTTGTTGCTAGTGTTGCCGGACGAATCGATAAACAGGTAACGAATTTTTGTAATTTTGCGTGCGAGACTGCGTGCGAGGGGCTTTGTTCCGGGTTGAACGAAATGAGCACCATATTTCGGGGACCTGCGAGTGACGAAACAATCCAGAAGTTCGGCTTTACGTTATTATAGACGGTCGTTAAAACTTTGGCAGCTTTCGACGACGTTGAGGTACGCGCGTGGCTAAGGCGCCGTTGAGTCGTCTTCGCGGCTCGGGACGAAATACTTCGGGCTGACGAGCGATATTTTTTTTTTCGTCATCGTGTCGATGTGTAACCCGTAAAACGATGTTTTTCTTCAATATTTTGAATAAACGCTAATTGCACGCTACGCACTTGCAAAAGCCGACGTTGGATTCTGTTTTAATGAGAGAGACCGGCAGTTGAGATTTTAAGATACACAAAGACTCGGTGAATCACTAGGCTCCCGCGCAGAGCGGCATAACGAGGGAGAAGCGATCGGTTGGGCAAGGCTGTCGTTTCTATTTTCTTCATTGACGTTAGCTTTTCTCCTCCCTATTTTCGTGAAACGACGTTAAATCATTTCTGAATCAGAAAAACAAATATAAACACTCCACGAGTTTCCTTATTTTTTTTATTATTTTTCTTTTCTAATTGGACTTCTAAATTTTATTTATAATAGTTGCGAGAAATTAGTCGGCAAGTGCAATAGCACACGGAAAACAGAGGTTCAAAGACTCAAAGGTCACTCGTAAACTCATGCTCATTACTCTCCGTGTAAATATAGAGCTAGCCGGAGAAAGCAGATTACTTTTAGAAACGCTGAATTTTATTCAATTTGGATATACGTCAGCGATTACTCACGCGCCCACTATATTTATCGCAAAACGATGAGGAAGCTTCAGCGCCCCGTGGAATTTTCTAATTAATCATTTTCAATTTTGAATGTCATTGTAATCGTTTTTATTTAAAAAAAGAAAAAACTCGAGAGGTGGCGATCTTTGCAAGCTTGCCGCTCGGATGAAAACGCTTTTTTGGAGCAATTGTCCGATGCTAGAAATTTTAGGGGTGAACAAAGTGTATTTGTCGAAAGCCAGATGCGCGAAATATTTCGCGCGCGCGGGCGCGTAAAAAGCACAAAGCTTGGGTGAGCGAGAAGAACCGTTTTGTTTACGTCCTGGACAGCGAAGGTCACTCTTTGTGCGGCAGATGCGGCTTTTCGCTGAACAGTGACAACTTGCAGTTTGCGGCTGAGAAGAGACACTTGATGCCGGTAGCATTTTTCTTACCCTCGCGTATCTTTTCTATATTTTCTATTTTTATTTATGCCAGCTGCTCGCCATGAGGGAGATATTCGTGATTTTGCTCTTTGTGTTCGGATTTTTTCGTGTGCGATAAGCAATTATATTCTTTGTGCTGCTCAGCGGTCACGAAAAATAAAACTTGTTGAATGTTCAAATTAATAAAGTGTGCTTGCTCGAGACGCAAAAAAAATGAATATATTTCCACAGAGTCGCAAACGCTATTCCAAAGCACGTCCGTTTATAAATACATTTATCTACCAAACATCCATTTATTAAATCGCGTATCTTAATTGAATTAACGAATAAACTATTAATAAAGTCTAGTCATCCGGAAAAGAAAAAAAAGCCAAAGGAACATTAAAGTTCGCAAGCTCAAATAAAAAATAGCCGACTGACGTAGAAAGCCGAAGGTGAGGAACTTGTCTGTTATTTATTTAATTATTTTTTCGTTTTTTTTTTCAAATTGACGCAGAAAAGCACGAGAAGCATTCGTTAGTTTTTCAAGCTGTACGGGCGCCACCGCCGACGCCGCCGCTACCGTTATTAATACCGCAAAATTTAGACGCGCACAAAACTCGCCGAGTTGAGATAAAATAAGAATTCACGGGATTGTTGACTTTCTGAAAACGTCGCCGACGCTGCGAGGACGGAAACGCTCGAGGGTAGCGTATATGCCTTCTACACGAGCCAATTCTAAGCTGAATGAGAGAATCAAGGAGAATTAAAACGTGAATCGGGCAACTTACATTGGCGAATGAAAAAAAAAACTGGTAGAATCATTGTGCTGCCTGTTGCAGCGGCACCACAATGCTCGCTTAAAATCAACAAGTGCCACGCGTCCCCGGGGCCCAACAATGCTTTTCAACTTGGACATCACTTGAAGTACAACGAACCCTCGACAGCTTTATCGATTTGTTTTTCTTTTTTCTATTCATCCTGGATAAATATTTTTTTGATCACTTTCTTTTTTTTTGTATACACTTACGTGCAATCTACTTTGATCGACAGCAATGGCTCTCGAAATTAATTTGATATTTCATTTCTAACATTTCGAAATTGGAACGCCCACGTCATTTTTGTTTATTAAAAATCTTTTATGGAATCGGCGACAAGCTCATCGTGCAAAAAGCCGATATTTACAAGCGTCGAGTCGGTTGTCGATCATTGGAAAGCCCCGGGGTAGCCGAAGCTGCAGCGGAAACGTTATAAACGAAGCGAGCTCTCTCGTGCGTCACGAGGTATCCGAGGTCCGTAAACCAGCGTCAGCGAGTCCGAGGCGCCGGTTTAAAGAAGAGTATAGCGGTGGTGGGGGGCCTCGAGCTTGCGAAAGCTCCAACTCAACAGCCGAGGATTTTCGGGCAAGAACGTTCTTAGCAGCCGGATATACGGGCGAGGCCAGGCCTCGAAATAATCCTGCGGTGATTTTCCTTCTTTCTCTCTCTTTCTCTCTCGGCCACATAGGCAGACACGCACGGACACGTCTATACACGCGCACACTCGTTCCGTCGTTTTTATCACGCGGCCGGCCGGGGCTAAAGCGAAAGCGAATAAACATACTTGGCCGCTTGTCCGAGCGAACAACTTGGTATCATATTTTTATTTAGCTTATTCACGCCCGCTTCGATGTATACGTTCGCAAGAAAATGTATGCGTTTGTTATTGTTTTGCCTGAACCTGATATAGGTGCCGCCTGAAATTCGAGATATCGATATCGCGGACTCGCCTCTCGACTAGTGCGTAAGCGAGCAACGCCAAGCGAAGAAAGAAGCCCGGGCTTCTTATCCTTGGGTAAATCTTGTTATACGAGTGCTCCACACGATGATGTGTACCAGAAAAATGCAATTAATCGTTTAGTCTTGTATATACACCAAATCTTTTTATTTTCACGCGACCAATAATTTTTTAATTATGTAACAAAAGAAACTAAAATGACAATGGCTTGGTAGAGCGTAGCAGCGCGTATTCAAGCGCATGGGCGTCTATGAATGAAAACTTATCTCGTGTGCACTTAGTTGGCGTTTATCTAGCGATATTATATTGCCGAAGCGAAAGAAAGCGCGCAGAGCTCGGACTCGAGCATTTGTACCGGAGACGCGGCGGGCAGAGCCGGTGTTTCGACCACGCTTTTTTTTCTCTCTCTTTCGTCGGTTTACTCATGAAAACATGTCTCCTGACGCAGAAAGCATGGAGCAGTTCGAGCAGCTGCTGACGTGCGCGATCTGTCTGGACCGCTACAGGAACCCCAAGCTCTTGCCATGCCAGCACAGCTTCTGCATGGAGCCCTGCATGGACGGGCTCGTCGATTACGTCCGTCGACAGGTCAAGTGTCCAGAATGTCGGGCAGAACACCGTATACCCTACCAGGTACGTACACCCCTGCTTTTCCCACTTGGCGTTTAAGTCGGCTTATTTAAAAAATACGCGTATTTGTTTACAGGGCGTGCAGGCCTTCCCCACGAACGTGACGCTTCAGCGATTCCTCGAGCTGCACATCGAGATAACCGGAGAACTGCCCGACCCAACCAGTGGCCAGATAATGGAGCGCTGCAGCGTTTGCTCGGAAAAGAGCTATTGCAACCTGTGCGCGCACTGCGAGAAAAAATGCTGCCCCGAATGCAAGGAGGAACACATTAAGATACTCAGGAAAAACATCACAAGCATCAATTCACAGGTAAGGGACCATCTGCCCAACTCCTACTCCCTGTCTTTTCACAGCAGAATTATGATTTTGTGGCTTAAGAAAAAATCGAAGATATAACAGATCGGGGGGGGGGGGGGAAGGATAAAAGTTGGCCTCGAGCGCGCCTCAATTATCGATTACAAAACGAGCCGGCGCGTGTGTCTAATGGAAATTGATCGGTAATAAAATTGATGTATTGTAATTGAGGGGATCCTTACCTTCTTGGCGGGCTTAACGTTCTCGGGGAAATGCTCGAGTAAGTTGCCGGCGGGCTCGTAATTGCACACAACATAAACTTTGCCGGACTCACTAATGGCCATGCCTACGCCTAGTTTTTCACTAGCCTTCCAAACCAATTGCGTAAAGTGGCCAACCTCAGGCAGATTCTCGGGACTGGGCTCTCCGAACTTATAGGCCGATATCTCGTCGTACCTGCGCGTCAATACCCAACACAACGTTCTTTATCTTTTTTCATCGATTCGGGTAGATTTGGAAGCATATATATAGCAGAGTTGCCGACCAGGATTTGACAGCATCCTTCGGGTTGAGCTTCCATTCAGGATCGCTGTTGTATCCAACGTACAGATTCTCCCCATAATCATTTTCTTCCCGATGTTCAAGAATATCCTTGCCGGCGAGAGTGAGCGCCCAGTCTTGTGCAAAATCGTTTAACTTTAACGGATCGAAAAACATTCGGTATTTTTTCTTCGCTACTCGATGTTATTGGGAAAAATACGGTAATTGAGAGGGAAAAAAACAAGAATTTCCCGGCGCTGGCTCGATCGAGAGTGGAATGAAAATTGAATTGATGCGTTACCTTTATGTCAATAACGAGATCCGGCGAGTTGTGCAGAGTCCGCAGCGCGTTGTGGTACTTGAGGCAGTCCTCAACGAACTGTGAGCTATGTTTACGAGTTGAAAATGACAAAAAGCGTCCTTGATATATCGTGATATCGTGCGCAGCGTTTACTTACTCGACCATTATTGCACCAAAATAACGCGGATCGATGCGGACTATTGTAGGTTACTTGGAATTTTTAAGAGGCATGCTTTTCTGAAAATTTTGATGGAAACAACTGAACGATGAGACTGATCGGCTTTCACGGCATCGCATTCGGCTGTCTATTATGCAGAACGATTAGACTACGCAAGTACCGCAGACGCATATAGATCGTGGCTTTTGTTTGCGCCCCCGACAATGGATGGAAAGCGCCAAGTGTTATCCCGAGCAGGCTTTCTAGATTTAATGGAAAACTATTTTTACGTGTGTCGGACAGGTGCGAAGGGCGTTGCACAGATTGCAAGAGGCGCTGGCGCAGGTGGAGAAGAACACCGCGGCCCTGCAGACGAACTCGGCGACGGTCAGCGAGGAGATCGACGAGATCTACAGGCGGTTGAACAAGGCCCTCAAGGATCGAACGGAATTTCTGCGCAACGAGGTCGATCGCTACCTCAACACCGAGCTGCGCGGGCTCATCCACCTGAAGGAGAACCTCGAGCAGGAGATCGCCAACATACAGAGCAATTGCGACCTCGCCGACGCGCACATCAACGAGAACGTGCCCTGGGACGACAACGAGCTTCTCGACACCAAAGAACTCTTCCTTCGCACTCTCGAGTTTATCAGGTATATACTTGATTTTAATCTCCCCCCCCCTCCTCCCCTCGCATAAAAAATGTTCGAGCGCTCAATGACTATAAAGCTGAGAATATGAAAGCAAGGCGATAGTATTAAAAGAAAAAAAAAACTATTGAAATTATAGTCCGAAATTAAGATGAACGAGAGGATTACAAAGCGATGATTAACGTCTGTTATCAGAAACTTCGAGTACGAGGCGGGCGACTACAACCGGCGAATGCGCTTCGTAATGACTCACGACCCCAACCAGCTGGTCCTCCACGTGGCCGGCTACGGCGAGCTCAACATCAAGCCCGAAACGAGCGGCAACGCATTGCTCGGGAGCTCGAGCTGCCTGTCAGTGTCGGGCGGCTCGCCGGGGCTCATGCGCAGCAAGAGCGACCACCGGCTGGCCTCCCAGTACCGACAGCAGGACGACGACCGCACCCATGGCCGTAACCGATACGTGCCCGACTACGAGTGAGTACTATTCTTTCGTTTATCCAGCTCCCCCTGTCTACCCCTCTCTTGCTTTCTACCCTTCTTCTCTTTTCCCTCTATGCAGCCTCGTTAAATCTTGTTTTCCTCGCATACGGAATTTCGTGAACAAGTGCGCGGACGTATCGCGGTGTAGTGGTGTTTTAAAGCTGAATGGGCTAGCTGCGAGGAGGGTTGCTGGCAACATAACCTCACCTGCGCGCGCTGTTTGTATACACTCGCAGGCACAATCACCCCCTTGGTCGGACGATCAATAATACGCGCTTGAACCTTGCGCACTGGGCGCTATAGGGAAGCATTAAACTCCTAATCAGCTGATTTTCAAAATTCCTTTCTTTGCCTTTTTCCTTTTGTTTTTCATTGTTACTGGTGGTATGAAGATAACTGTGGAAGGTTAGTACGTCGGTGAATGCCGGTGCTTCCCTTTTTTATCGTGGCACAAGTGAAAATCAATAATTTTAAGACTGTTATCAAACCGTGCTGTACATACGCTAGCCCTATACACGGATGATAATCGAAGAAATAAACGTTATTGATTTTTCTGAGGGATATGTGAAGTCTAATGTTAGAGAGGCTGCCTTGGTGATGCGGATTAGAGTCAATAACAATTACGTATGTAGTGCACTCGTTTTTTGTGTCAATATCAAGTTCGGGATAATCCTGTTAGTGTGCTTAGCTGAGAGTGCACGAGCTATCTTATTCTGTCTATTTTTTCTTTAATTGTCGTGTTGGTTTTAAAATTAGAGTTTTTATAAAATTGCGTTTATTAAAGGTACGTCCTACATTTTTGTAAAAGATGATGTTTACTTTAATATTTGCCTTTGTATTTGAAAACAAAGATGAAAAAAACAATTTATGAACTTTCCATTTAGCTGTAAATTTATTATTTTTCTCTTCACAATGGTATGCGAAGGCAACCTTGAAGACAAAAAATGAATGCATAAAAATATACGTAAAAATAGATTTTATGTTTTCAATTGATGTCGATGAATTTTTGGTGTGGGTCCAAAGTCAATTTAAAATAAGACAATCCGCATTAAATCTGCATTAATTATAATATGCTTCTCCATTTGAAAATTATTTCTTCGCTTATCATTTCACTCTGATTTTTTTTATTAAACTCCTCAATTTAAAATCCTCGAGTACAACAATTAAGCCAAACATCATAAAAAAGAAATCCGAACAATTCATCAATAACCCCCTTGACTTTCCAATCCCGACGTATCGTCAAGTGCAGCCGAAGCTTAAGCTTTTACCTTCAAAGTACGGCACTTGCATCCGTCAACGTAAAGCTTTTTCTCATACAGCCAGCGGCTGGGAATACGGCGGTGGGGGGAGTCGGTCTCTAGTCAAAAGGGCTTCGATCGTAGTGCGCCTACGCGGATTATTTTGGCTTTGAGCCACGCTTAGCTTGAGCGCGTGCGCGTACCAGAGAAAGTGAGACACAATCTCTCTCTCTCTCGCTCTCTCTCTCTCTCTCTCTCTCTCTCTCTCTCTCTCTCTCTCTCTCTCGCTGAGCGTCCGAAGAGGAGAGGAGAGACGAAGTCTGACGAAAAGCCGCACGTTTTTCGGAATGACCCACATATTCGGACGGGCGGTTTTATAAATACCGGCGCGTATGTTCGCCGCCTACTTTTTCCGCCTCGCCCTTCCGTCGTTGCGCGTCTTTACAGACGCGTTTGAGGCCTGTTCGACTCGCTGCGTTCCTCAAATTTTCAACATGCAAAAGGCCAGATCTAACTAGGCTAATAACCTGGGCTGCAGCAATAATCGCGAGCTACCACGTCACCCCATAACGCGCTTGCCGGGCTTATCTCTCGTGCAATAACTATACCGTCGCGCCTCCGAGCTTCCGCTTATTTTTTCCGCTCTCGACAAACGCCGGCTAGAGAGAGAGGGAGCTGGCGGATTTCAATTGCCGCGTGAGATAGCGCCGAAGCAGTCGGTTAACAAGCCCGCGACTGCCGACAATGTGCGAGTTTCGCGTGCTCGTGTTCGCTAAGCTCTCGATTCGCCGGGGCATTAATCAAGCGGTCTTTTAGACGCGATTACACGGGCAAATAGAGGTAGTAAAAAATGCCTCGAAGCTTTGATTGTGCAAGTGCGGCTTCCAGCGGGGCCAGCTCCCAATAATAGTCGAAAGCAAGAAAATCTCCGCTCTAAAATTGCATCGTTCTAAAAATACCGATCCTAATGCGCTCTCAACACACTACTCTCTCGTCATGCTTAGCATATAGTGACACAGATCCCACAGCCTGTTTCCCCCATAAATGCTCTTCCCCATCTCTCTCCCTCTTACTATTTCGACAGAGTTGCTTGAGAAAAAAAGCAAACACGGGCAAAAGAAATAGAAAAAGAGGGCGGAGCTTTATAGCTTACCTTGACCCTATCTCCATAAAATGGAAAATAGGTCGTTTTTCACGGAGGCTGTTCTCGTAGGTACGACACCCAGGAGTACGAGGCGCCACGGTCGCGGTCGCGGTACCGGTCGCGCTTCATGCGCAACCGGGACGGCGACGACTCGGACGGTGACAGCCGTTCGACGGTGCGTTTCAACGCGCCCCAGGAGCCCTCGGCGCTGAGGGAGCGCGAACGAGTCCTAGACACCGAGGACGCGTCGCGCGGACCCCTGTCCGGCATCTTCCGGCTCACCGACTCGCCCCGCGTTATGAACAAACTCAACGAATGCGAGCGAGCTGGAAAACGTAAGAAGGACGAGCCGGCACAATTGGCAGCCCAACAACCGAAAGCACAGGTGAGCAACTCGTACTCGCTTACTCTTACTCTTCATCTTTTTCGTTCTGTAGTTGTTCTTTTCTCTAATTTTCATTTTGTGACTTGTCAAAAGCTCGATTTTTCTCATTTTCTTATCTTTCTGCTTCCGTATCTACGAGCGCGCTCTTATGTTGTCAGTTGAATGAAAAAACTGGCTTTACACGCGTGCGAAAGAGAATGGGAAACATTCGGCATTAATATATTACGCGCGGAATTTATTGGCGACTGAGAACAACGCGCACGAGTGTGTACATCCAAGCATAGCACTTGCCCCCCCCCCTCTGTCCGTCAGATATTTTAAAAATGTTAAAACTCGAGATAGATGGCTATAGCATGGACAATCGTTTCACAGCAGTCAGCCGATCGCGAGGTCAATAGTCCGCAGCGCTACAAGATAATAATCGATGCGCTTGTACGGAACGCCACTGTCAAACATCTCAGTCTCTTTCTAATATGTTGGATCTTCGTTTTGTGCGCCAAGCACACGTCCGTAGCTTTAACCGATGCCTGAAACATAGCTTTCCACTTCCGCTATCTCTACATATCATATGCTCATTAGAAACAATCTCATAAAACTAGTGTAAACAGCTTATTGTTATATTTCATGAAATACAATAATACAAATATGAATAAAAAAAAGAAATGCAACAAAAGTGTTAATTCAATTTTATCGGATTAAATTACTCGGCACGAGCGTCATTGCGGCGTTCTCATATACTACCCTGTTTAGTTAATTAGAATTATATTTAAAAAAAAAGCAATTAGATTTAAATCGTTTGTGTTTTGACAGTGAAACAGCCCGAGTGCGTGCCCGGTAAATAGGGAAAGTGCGCCCCATGCCCACCGTTACCGCAACGAGCGCGCGATGCACACAACAAGAAAATAAGTTCGAAACGATACTGTTTGGCTTTCTGGCGCCGCCAAAAACACACCATTTTCTCTATCATTTTTATCTCTCTTTCTTTGTACATACACATGCACACCTATCTATCTCTATCTATCTCTCTCACTTTTTTTTTGTTGTTCAACATCAAACAAAAATTTTGTATCTAATAAAACTGTTGATCGTAAAAGACTCATTTGTTAAAAATATGAAAATAGCACCTACACAATCGCCTGATTTACCAACAACAACAAAGCGCATTATTTATTTAAAAATAATCCAACAGTTTCATACATTCCGTTTGATTACATGCGATTTTTGGGCGGCTCTGTTGGCTTGCGCTAGCTAATTAGTTATTGTTTAAACAATCTAATTCTGGCCCAACGTTTTTCTTTCTTTTTTTCTTTTTTTGATTGGTTTTATTTTTCTTTTTTTGTTTTGAGTAATTAATAATCGCAATAATAATGCGTTGTCTTTTTTTTATCATTTAATTATCTGGCAGAGTCGCATGAGAAGAACTAAAGTTAGGCGCTGCCTCGTCGTTTTTTCTTTTTTTTTTTTTTTTTTTTTTTTTTTTTGCGAGTCTGACACTAATATGACAAAGTTGAACGAGCGTTTCTGCTGACCCAGATCGCGAACTACTATTTAGTCGTCGCGTTTATACGCATCTGCGCGTCAAATTGAACGATTGCACCTTTTTGTTCGACCTGCAAATACGCATATATCGCGCAAAACAATTTCATCGTCGTTTTCAAAGTTACTAGCACTACGTTTTTTTATTGAAGCAACATAATTTATTTAAAAAGCAGATGAGAGCATTTTCTATTGAAAATGATAAAAAAAAAACAGTAAAAAGTAAAACGCCATATGCGCTCTTTCATCGATTGGTCGAAAATAAGCTGATATATCTGATGGCTATTAGCCGTAAAACCTTGTTAAGTTGCTGAGATTGTCTTTGAGGTGTTGGCCGGTACTGCTCGGCGTACTAACTCTAAAAGCCGCACCCCAAGCGTAGAGCGTGTATATCCAGCTAAGAGCGAAGAAGCCCGTTAGCCAAACTAACTCGAGCGATGTCGCTCTCTCTTCTCTCTGATTTTCCATCAACTCCCGGCTGGACGTCGCTGCACCGCAGGCCCCATTGGCTCAACGGAAAGCCGCCGCCGCCGTTGCCGCACCAGCGAGCGTCGGTCGTCAGGTGAGCGAGGACGACGAGATATCGCGGATCAAGAAACAGAACAAGAGCAGCGGCGTCTCGGCGGCCTCGCTGGCCGAGCAGCGCGAGGAGCGCTCGACGCCCCAGCCCCTCGGCGGACACGCGGCTCTCCGCGACAGCGAGCTGCCGGAAGAGAGCGCCCGGCGCACCCCCATCACCAGGTGAGTAAGCCCCGGCCCCGGCCCCCCTCTCTCTCCCCCTCTCTGCCGAGCCCTACAACGATCGCGCCAACAGTCGCAGGACCTCGACGGAGCCGACGGGCCCGGGTGGCCGTAGCGCCTCCTCCGAGTCGAGCACCAGCTCCGAGAGCTCGAGCGGCTCTGGGATCCGCAGCACCGGGGCTCCGTTCACCGCCGAGGAGATGAAGCAGAAGTACCTCGCCCGCAGTCCCCAGAGCCCGGCCGGCTCGGCTGCTGCGGCTTCGGCCGCCAGCCCCACCGGCATCTCAGCAGGTTCGCTTTCCACCAATCGAGACTCCCCCGTCTCAGCCGCCAGCACGACACCCAGACCCTTCCAGAGCCGTTTTTTAGGTGCAGGTAAATGTTCAACTCTATGTCAATGCTTAACAATGCTGTCGCTGCTACATTATTGACATCACTATAAATCGCTCGATTGAACATTGGCTGCGTTATACGCGCGCTTCTCTCTGTATAGCAACTCGGTAACGTATATAGGCCACATTGGCAGCTGTGCTAACGTTCTTTATTTCAGGATTAATCGTCGTTTACTCACGCGTTTGGATATCGTTATCATTATTACTCTTATTAACGGCATATTAACATTCTGACACTGAAGTTTATACTTACGTAACAGAACTCACAGTTTTCGTAACGGCATGTGACTTATATAAAACAATAATTTTTTCATGTTCCTTTAACTTGTGCCGTCGACTAAAATCTATAAAAACGAAAGAACAATATTAACCGATTCATCGCGGCATTACTAATAATGGCCGAGTTGGCAACTTGTTTTTCTTGTCTTGAACGAACCTCGCTGGCGCATATAACATGAAAAAGCCTCTAACAATATAAATATATCATCTCGTCATCTCTCTCGTCGTGTCTGCTTATTTCTCTAATCAGCGCGCTTAGTCGGGCTCTGGCACATGCATATAAATATAGAAGCGGTCAAACGATATCGGATGACTTGAGCCGTGTGTTTCTGCAAAGGTAACCGGGCGGCACCGCCGCCACCACAGACCAGCGGCTCGTCCGTACTGTCCAGCCGAAGCGACGAGCCGGCCTCGAAGGCTAGCAAAAAAGACGAGGAGGAGGAGGAGGAGGAGGAGGAGACGAGCAGCTCGTCGGAGGAGAGCGAATCCGAGTCGGAGGAGGACTCGGAGCCCGAGCCGACGACTCGAGCCTCGAGCCAGCCGGCCCAGGCTAGCGGCAACGCGAGCCGGGGCGGCGAGTCGGCGATGGCGCGCACGGACATCGGGCCCCTGCTCGCCCGCAGCGCCGAGGCCCGCCGCGGCAGCAAGGAGGACTCGCCCAGCACAAGGCAAGCAGCAAGCGCCCGCGATCCCCGCTGCGTACCCGGGGCCGCCGCCTCGGACGCTAGCGTCCTCCGCGACAACAGGACTAACCACAAGCGCGAGGCCAAGCACTCCAAGGGCAATCGCGTGAAGAAGGCCGCCGGCAGATTCGCCATCAGCGTCCTTGAGAATCTGTTCGGATGACGGGCGAGTAAATGCCCGAGCCTTCTTCGCCCAGGCCGCCTCCGTTACTTTTTCTTTTCCTTTTTTTCGCCTCTCGTCTCCCTCTGATCTGGCTGCTCCCCGCAGCCGGAGCGGAGCGAACACGCGACTTTATGGTGCTTACGTGCTCGCGCGTACCACCCGATTGTGGTTATACTTATACTAACAATCTGACGACACGCTTCTGGAGTATTATGGTTGAAGTGAAACGCATATGGCTTTCGCCCGATTATTCTCATTCCTATAAACGTTGTTTTTAACTAATCGACATAGTGATGATATAGATATAATAATTATGATCGATATAATCAAGAATCTTGTTTTTCATGGATATACGTCTGTTTTTATTGTTTGTTAATCATGATGGATGTTTCACAGGCACACAAAGCTTTTATGCTGATCCATTTTAGGTGTATTTCTATGTAAAGAGGGGGATATTGTTCGCTTGTTTATACTCTAGCATCGATTATAATTATTATAAAAGCCATTAACAAGATCTTTTTTCCGATCGAGAATTTCTATCGAAATGTTAACAAAGTGATTTTAATTATATGGTTACTTCAACGGCCATTTTAACTAAAAGCCTTTTTTTTGCTAGTACAAATTTGTTATTGTTGGTTTTATGAAATTGGAGATAAAGGAAAATATTTATGAAACATTATATTAAATGAATTTAATGAAATGTGAAATTAATAGGCAGGTCCTACGGTTGCAAACTAACAATTTAATTATTTTCACAAAAATAGGCTTAATAAGTCTTGAAGGATACCCGCGCAGTAATATTTTTCACCATCGCAATATCGCATTTAATACTAATGATGATGATGATGATATAAATTTTAATGATTGTTGTTGTTACTTTTAAATTCTATATTTTTTATATCACCAGTGGCTTTGATAGTCATTAGATGCTTTTATGAATTTAAAACTGTACGTTGATAATACAACTTTTATCGCACAATAAACATTTTTAACGAAACGATATTGCTTATTTATTTTGCCTTGTTTCTACCAATCTTGCTTTGTAAGAGTAGTATACATCGGGAGATATTGGAAAGAAAAATATTACTGAATTAGGTATCCTTTGAATGGCGATATTGAATATAGAGAAATGATAAAAGTATTAAAAGTAACTGTGTTAGCTAACGGAAAGATAATATAAGATAACTTCGTTGTGCAATATAAGAATTTAATAGATAATTATCATATATAAATATATATATATCATGAACGACGCCAAAAAAGAATATAACACTATTTCTTGTTTAATAAATGTTTTTTCAAGTGATTCGTATCACTTCGAAGGGCTACTCGACAATGGCCCTTCGCTAGCTCTAATATATACATCTTACATGTCAGAAAGCATACATCTGCACTTGGACTGTTATTTATAAACTGTTTAGTATATTATCGTCTGTTAAATGTAGGGAATATTCTGAAGACAAAACGAAACATTCCTATGACATAAAAGAAATTTATTTAAAAAAATTTATACGGAAAAAAAATTGAAAAATTTTTTAAAACGCCTTAGTAAAAAAAAAAGATTACTTAATGAAAGTTGTGATAAATGTGGGAATAAAATGTTTAAAACTGTGAAAGCTGTTGTACGAACAATGTATTGCAATGTAAGAAGACACGTGGAAAAAAAAAAGTTATAAATAAATGTGACTTATGCTGTTGTGATATAAAAACTGAAGACTTGGCAAATATTAATTCATATTTTTGTGTATCTTGTTACGTCAAACTTGCTCTTTATTTTTCTTTTTAAGTTTTCTCGTACATTCTTACCTCAATTTTATTTATACACTTTGCCGTAAATATGTCATTTGGTTACCGTATTATTTTCAGTTTTAAACATTTTTATTATTTTCAAAAAGCTGAAATTTTATTTGGCTTCTCGTTGAGTATTACATTTCACGTGACTTTATAAATAACTATTTATGTAGATGCGTAGACGTAGACATGAGAAACTTCAGTTGACCCATATGTTTTAAAGCTTGAAAAAGGAGAATATCAAACGATTGTTGAGAATCAGCTTGAGCTTGATATTCTCATCTTGACTAACATCTAGAGAGGCCCGACTAACAAGGATCGAGGAAGCATCAAGGGCGACTTAGAGAGAGGAGAGCAGCGTGAGTGATGGCGCATTATGTTTTGTCTGTTGAAACAGGTACGGGACTCCAAGGGCCAGCCCGGCGCAGTCGGTGTCATCGCCGACGAGCACGACGGCATCGTCGACTCCCGGCTACACCAGCAGGTTCGTAAAAAGCGAGCACGAGAATGACGAGAGCAACTACGGTTCTAATTCCAGTAACCCCTCGAGTTGGACGGAGGGCGCCGCGGTTGCCGCCGTCGCCGAGGACAAGGACGAGGAGGGGCCGAGGCCGGCCGGCGGGCCGCCGGAGGAGGAGGACGACTCGGCGGCCGGGAGAGGGCGAGACGTCGAGGCTCCGTCGCCCGGTGGGGGCCGGCCGGCCTCGGGCTCCTCCTCCTCGTTGTCCGAGTCGCCGTTGCCAGCGCCTCATTCCTCCTTGTTGTCGTTGTCGTCTTCGTCGTCCTCGTCGTCTTTGTCCCCGGGCGCCGCGGCCCCCGCTGATGAGACTAGCCCGGACGTTAATACGCGCGGGGACGACCCTAGCTCCGCGGCGCGGCTGTTGTTGTCGTTGCAAAGCACCGAGACGATGAGCGACAAGTTAGCGGGGACTCGCGACGAACGCACGACTACCTCGCGTCCACCAGCCGGCTCCGATCGCGAAGCAGACTCGAGCAGCTCGCCCGCCAACCACGCCTCTCAAGCCCCGCCGGATGTGAAGATCTTCGTCGACGGCAGGCGCTGGAGCTCCGTCGAAGAGGAGACCGGCCCACCGGGAGCCCCCATCCGCGGCAGCGGCCGAGCCGAGCCGTCGCCCAACTCTGAGAGACTTGAGACTGATGCCCGAGACGCCGGATCATCCGGAGCCGATTATTACGGCCTTGTGAATAAGCCGAGTGACGATGTGACTGAGCATAATGGACACGATAATGAAACTGTGAGCACAAGTGAGCGCGATAGGCCCGGCGTAACCGACGCTACTCGCGTTAATGCTGCTACCGATCCTGCTGCTGCTGCTGCTGGTGATAACGATGTTGACGACAACGACCATGACGAAGACGACAATAGCGAAGACGTCGACAGCGACGACGACGCCGACCAAGACAACGATGATGAAGAGGAGAAGGAAAGAGATGCGGCTAAGAATAATGACTTTGCGATCGTGAGAAATGTTATTGACTCGATTAATGATAACGGTACGAACGCTACTCGCCAGAATGACGCGAACGATTTCCGAAACAATAGAGAGACTAGTCTTATCATGCAGAATGGTCATGTGTCTGACAATGCAAGTGAGGAGAATGAATCCAAAGCAAGTGAAAAGTTAAAGGATGATAATGAGTCTGCTTCCGAAGATGAAGAAGAAGACGAGGAGGAGGAAGAGAAAATTATGGCGGCGGAAGATGATGATGATGATGATGTTAATGATGTGAAGAAGGAGAAGAAGAACGATGTGTCTAGTACAAAAATAGAATACAACGGGAATTCCGAAAATTCATTAAACGACGATAATGTTCCTATAAAGTATCAGCTGCTCGAGAAGGAGGAAAATTTATTCGACGATAACGGCTGGGTAGTGAAGGAAGAGTCTGCCCAGCCGGCGAAGCAGCTCGGCCCTATAGAGAACGGCTGGATAAGGAGGAGCGGCTTGAAGGAAGAGGAGATCAACAATAACGAGGTGGAGGAGGTGAAGCTGCGCGAGGGCCAATGGAGCATTGGGGAGAACGGCTGGGTCGTCGTCGACACAGGCGAAAGCGGCAACAACAGCAGCGGCAACAAGCAAAACGGCAACGCCGAGGAGGAGGAGGGCGATGACGGAGACGAGGACGACGATGACGGGGACGAGGACGAGGACGGATTTCGAGGTAGCGAGGATCGCGAGGCCGCCGCTAACTTGGAGAGCTGGAGCGACGGTGCTTTGGCGAGCGCTCCTGCTACTGCTGCAACTGCTATGTCGGGCTATGTCAACGGTGCAGGTCCGGTTAAACGAGAGAACCCCCACTGCGAGGATCGTGCTAACGATACGAGTTTACCCATGCAAATGGTAACCACCGTCTTCTGTGTGTCCGTACTGTGTTGTAGCGTCCTAATCAATTTGTTTATGTGACTGAGAGAGCAAGAGAGAGATTATACGACAGTCAGAATAATCGTACACACACTCAACGACGCGCGAGACACTATCTATACCGATTTGAAAAAACCTTTGAATTATCGAGATGTAACCCAAGCAAATACGAATACTCAGATGTATTCTCGATTGACGCTGCTCTAGTGGAGAGAAACGCGTCGAAACACTCGGCTACAAGCGACAGACGGATATACGTATAACATCGCCTCTCTCCCAGGCAATTTTGACAAACATCGTGATAGACCGGGAAAAATCGGAGGATTGCCCAGCTAACTTTTTCAAATCTCCATCTTGAGATTCGGAGGACTTGTCCCCATCTTGACGCGCTCAAGACTGACGATTGATCATACATACACCATGGCCACAGGCTGTGGCTACGGTGGTCGCGACACGCAAACGCGACCAATATACACTGCATGAACACTAGACGAACACTTACAAACACCTGCATATATATATATATTCACACACACACATACACGCATATACACATTTACACGGAGAAAGAGTGAAAACCAGAGTGAAGCTCAGATGTTTTGGATTTCACGTAGAGACGCGCGACAGCTAGAAACTTGGCTTTTGCATTTTGTCCTGCCCGCCCGAGCATTATTGTGATAGTAGACGGTGGATGACGCGATAATCATTGTTCCTATTGGCGCATTATGTACTTTTGATTTTTCTCTTTTTTTGTTTTTTCCTTCGTTTTCTTTGTAAGCATTATACATTAAATCGGATAAGGATCCGACATGCTCTGCTTACGCCGCGCGTATTATCGAAATTCGTATATATTTACAAATAAATATAACAAGCGAGGGGATGATCAATAGAAAAGCTTCCGCAACTTTGAACGACTGTCGAACCTCGCGTTTCTTACAGACTGCTCCTGCTTTACGTTTAAACTTACTTACTTATAAATATAAATATATTTATTTATTTCTATTTCTATACATACACAAAGACATATATATATATATATATATAGAGAGAGAAACAAAAAGATATGCAGTGCCTATATAGCTTTGTAGTTGATTTTTTACGTTGATACATTATATATTTAAATACCTGCACGATTGATATTAGTTTTAGAAATCCCCCATGAGAGAAAGGGACAGAGAAGAGAAAGAGATGGGGGATCGAGTGGCTTTGATTAATAAACAGACACAGAAAGTGAGAGAGGGATGAGCAAATGAAAATATAAAAGAGAAGAGAGCTTAGAGTCTTGAAATCGTCGTTCGTGATGAGAAACAAGAAGCCGCAGCGGTTAATAAGGCGATTGAAAAGCAGCCCACCTTTCGAAAGCTTTATTGCCGAGGCGGCGATGACAAACGAATACCTTGAGAATAATCGATTTACCATTATAATACAACAGTTCCTTTGTACTTTCTTCTTAGCTTTGATTGAGAGCTTTAATCAGATTTTGTTGGTGTGGTAAATAAACGGCAATTATCGTGACAAGTAATCGCATTATTTATTTACCTTTCAATACTGTTCCCCGATTCTCTATCGTTCTCTTCTTTTTTTTTTCTTTTTTTTCTTTTTTTTTGTTTGTTGGTTTGTTTTATTGTCATCACTCGGCATATAACTCACACTTTCACTTACTTACACACGCACACGTACACACATGCACACGCACACACGTGCAGCCATACGCATCACGAGACAAACGTAATCATCGCGACGAACATTTACGCTCGAAACAATTTGTTCACTTGAATTTTATTGTAATCTACAGTTACCATATTCGCTTATTAATCGTCACTGACTCTCACTCAAAGCCTCACTCTGTCAATTAATCAACTTACCAATGTCCGCTTATGAGTCCATTAAGTGTAGTTAAATATTGTACACCGATTACCACGCGCCACATACGTCTATCGTCTCGAGAAGCCTGCTTAATATGGTGCACTAACAATGTATTTATTAGCTTGCCAGATAAATTCATCATCAAATTTTTACATTATTCGAAAGAACCTCAGTCATACACATGCTTTTGTCAATCATTTTATTTTGATTATTCCGTACAGACATAACACACGACACGAAATATTTCTATATTGTAATACATTAAAATTTTTACTTAATTATCAATCTATTGAAATTTAAGAAAAAAATGAAGTAAGTTTTATATTTATAAAGTTCAAATAATGATTAATTTGTGTGTTGTTATCGAAAGGTAATTTTTACCTCGACACTAATGAAAATTAATAGTTTTATTGACAAAATTTCATTCGATAAAAATAAAATAATACAGTGATAATTAATCAACGTAGTGACGTTGTGAAATCCAAACAAAAAATAAAACAACCGTAGCATGAAATCGTCAGACTAACGTGTATATATCGTTTTTGTAATCAAAATAGTGCGTGAAGAAAAGACACTTAAAGTAGCATGATATCAGATTACGTTTGAAAATAGACAGTTAGTGCAGCAATAATAAAAGCAGAAAGGTTGACCTTGAAACGGAGATCAGAATCAGATCACAATGCTAATAGATTACTCAAAGAAAAGTATGACGAGATGAAATTTGAAACGAAGCTGAAAGTCGAATTGAAGTTGATGTTGTAGTAAAACTGTGAAATTGGCGAGAGGCAAGAAATAGCTGCTGGCCTAGTAGTAGCATGTGAATAGCGAGGCTGATCGGCGTGGGATAATCGGCGTATAATCCAGAAGCGAAAAGACGAATGAGAGGGAGAGTGAGCGAGCGAGTGAAAATAGTGTGCCGAGCGGGATGCGTGGGCGCGGTGATTTTAGCGGGACGTGTAAAAGGCGGGAGAAGAGGCGAGTGGAGGAGAGGGGCTTGGCCTCGCTAACGGCAGGCACTGCTTGGGCACGTTTCAGGTTCCTGAACAAGAGCCGGAGCCAGGCGGCCCTGGGCGGGAGCGGCGGCTCCCTGAGCTCGTCGACGTCGACGGTCGGCCAGGGGGCATCGGGGGTGAGCGGCCGCGAGCGGGAGGCGGCCTCGGCGGGGGCCTCGGGCTCCTCGGGAGGACTGGAGGCCGGCGAGGCGGGGGAGAGCGGGCTGTCGCCGCGCTCGCGGTACGCCGCGCTGAAGGAGCGCCGGCAGCGGCTGGCGAGGTCGCGCAGCAGCCACAACTTCGGGGCGGAGGACCTGGACATCGAGGAGGACCCGCCCTCGCCGACGACCCAGTCGCCGAACGCCTACCTCGCGGCCAAGTACGGGGTCGGCTCGGAGCTCGCGAGGAGCCGCAGCACCCACGCCCTCAAGTCCAGGGAGGCAAGTCCAGATCGAGAGCGGCCAGGCGCCGAGAAAGACGGCGCCGCGCTCAGCTCGTGGGCGCGATACCTCAAAAACAAGTATGGTAACCGCGCGGCCAAGGACAAGGAGCCGCCATCCTCCACCTCCGCCATACCCTCATCCAGGTAACGCAGCCCACCCTTCTTACTCAACTTTCCATCTATTATTGATATATGCATTGCACATTTTTCATATATACTTTATTCTGCTCTCTCGCACACATTGCCCCTTCGTTCGCTAATTTACGGTGTAGCCCTCTTTTTCTCTCTTTAGTTTACGCGACCATTGCTATTTGACTTTATCACTCTCTTCGATTGCACGCATTCTATTCTACCGGCAACTTTTTTCTTTTCTTTCTTATTTTTTCCTCCACTTTTTAAATTTTTTTTCATTGTATTATTAAAAAAAGAAAACGAAAAATTCGCATTAGCAAAGACAATTTTCCATTATTCACCATACGCAGTTGGAAAATGATGAATTCTAACACGTATTTTATCACTTTTTCAGACACAAATATTATTGAAATAAGCGTTAAACGTCGCTGACGCTGTGTATATACAGTGCACTCGAAACTTCAGTAAACGTAGACATTTGTACCGTAATAGAACTCTAATCTAATGTTATTTAAGCTCAAGTATACACACTGTTGACAAATAATTGAATAAATTGTTGCAAAGAGGAAAAAAACAAACACACACACGTGCAGTCTTTCACTTGTAAACACTGCTGTTATGAATATTATTTCTTTACTTCTTTCTATTAATCTTCAATTAACACAGCCACTAAATTATTGTCTTTGGTACTTTCTAATGATTAACATGACGAATGTCTTAAATTTGAATTAGTTGGCGATATGAAATAATTCAATAACACAAAGTGATGATAATGGGATATGCGATATTGTGTTATTTAACATATTCATCGATTTCCAACGTCGTATCATGACATTTTTTTTTCATTTACTGCAATTACATTTCACTTCGTTCACTTCGTTACTTAAAGCTTGTAACAACACATAAGTGAATAACAGCAGCTTTTGCAATTAAATTATTAAAAAAACAAAAGAAAAACGAACTTATTTAGTAGTAAATAACACACTTAATACACATGTAGTCTTTTGCACAATAGCTTACCTACAAACAAATGAACACAGATACAAAACGAATTTTTTTTTCTTTGGAGTACAACAGTTAGTTGGATGCAAAAAAAATTACTCGTGAAAATGAATCATTGATAAAACAATAGAATACAAGTTACAAGCAGTAATCAACGATTCCATTAAAGCGTCATTTTTATCCACATTATATCATGAAGTACTGTTAAGTAAAAATCAGTTTTAAAAACAGTAATATTTCGTTCTAGACGCTTGGAAGAAAAAATCAATGCCTTAGCTAATGTATTGAAAGAAAACAGAAATCGCGTGGGCGGGTAAGAAACTCCCCAGTGTAACAGTGAAATATAATTAAAAAAAAAACAACAACGAATAATAATAATAATCACCAACAGTCCACACTTTACCAAATAATAATAATAATAATTTGTCTATATGATAATCACATCACTGTTATTAACTAGTCACTCTCAATAGCTATTCTACATACATAAATGTAGTTGAGTAATTGAAATGATAGTTTTAAAAAAACAGTAATATTTCGTTCTAGACGATTGGGAGATAAAATCAATGCCGGGTCTAATTCATTGAACGATAACAAGTATCGCGTGGGGTAAGGAGCTCCCCGGTGTACCTGTGATCAATTGCCAAATCAAGCTTTCTTTTCATGTTAACCAGTTGACTCTACGTTTCTTTTCTCTCACCGCTTTGATGTTTACTTTATTTTTTTCTTTCTTTTCTAAAAAAAAAAACAATAAAAAAACAATCAAGTTTATCCCCCTTATGATGAGTTTTGTTAATGAGGGACGATTTTAACTGTAAGTCTTGGTGTATAGAGAAATAAAAGAGATTCATGTGTAAATATGTATATCCAAGTAGTCCAAGTCTTTAAGTGTTCGTAAATCACGTAGAAATTCCGGCGACGATATTCTCGGTCGCTTCGACAGGACGACACTGTTCGGAGAATTCGTCAGCGCCGTGATTTCTACGCAGGAGCTTTCCATTGCGTTCTTTTTTTTTCATTTCGAACCCTTAGTCAGCCAAAAATAAAAAAAAACAAAAAAAAAGACAACAAATCACAATGGTATTTCGTTTTTGCAGTAGTGTATCCCTGACTTGTAAAAATCTATTAACATGTCGAGAGATAGTGTTGAGAATAAAACTGTTGTGAGATTGAAAGTTTTTCATTGGCGCTAATTAATATCTTTTCTTTTGTCAACTAAACGTGTTTGCCGAAATGTCACGGGGCCGGGCATTAACAGTTGTCTTTGACTTTTCCAGCAGCGCGAGCTCGGCCTCGCGTAGATTATCCTTAGGCTTGCCTCTTAGGCACACGGGCCAAGCCTCCTTTGAATCTTCTGACGACGACCAAAAAAACCCGTCAGGCTCCCCCACGTCCCCTATAGCAGCTCCCGCTATACCCGCGGCAGCAGGTTCCTCCACTAGGTAAGTTCATTATTCTATCGCTTAACATTATCAAGATTATATAAAGCCATTGTGTTTCTCGAGCCTCATAGACAGTAAGAAATATTGAATTAACGATAAAGTTTTACAAATGCGCGCTGTCGAATCTAATCTCCGTGAAAAGAGCGCGTTATCGGGGTCAAATGCATTTCTGCTTACAAGATGTCCCGAAGTTTATCCCGCTTTGTTCTTCCTACGCGCGTGTGGTCGTCGGAGACGATGAGGCTCTCGCGGGAAAACTGATAGAGATTGCATGTACAAGTACAACAATAGCTTAATCTACTTAATACGATTAACAGGGGGCAGTACCTGCTGAAGCGGCGGCAGCTGTTCAAGTTTGGGATGCGGGGGAGCGAAGCCGGATGCTTTACTTGGCCGCGAGGCCTAGCAGTCGGGCCCGACAACTCGATCGTCGTGGCCGACAGCTCGAACCACCGTGTGCAAGTGAGTATCGAATGTAAGATCAATGATTCGAGCCGGTTCATTTAATGGACGTTGTTTTACGACGCAGGTGTTTGACGGGAACGGGAACTTCGTGAGGGAGTTCGGCTCTTACGGGAACGGCGAGGGCGAGTTCGATTGCCTGGCCGGAGTGGCGGTGAACCGCATCGGTCAGTTCATAATCGCCGACCGCTACAACCACCGTATCCAGGTGTTCGACCCATCGGGCAGATTCCTCCGGGCGTTCGGCTACCAAGGCAGCGCCGACGGCCGGTTCAACTACCCGTGGGGCATAACGACCGACGCCCTCGGGTTCATCTACGTGTGCGACAAGGAGAACCACCGGGTGCAGGTCTTCCAGTCGGACGGGACGTTCGTCGGGAAGTTCGGCAGCTGCGGCTCCGGCCGGGGCCAGCTCGAGCACCCGCACTACATCGCGGTGAGCAGCACGAACCGGGTGATCGTCAGCGACAGCAACAACCACCGCGTGCAGATCTTCGACGTGAACGGCCGCGTGCTCACGGCCTTCGGCTCGGAGGGCGCCGACGAGGGCCAGTTCAAGTTCCCCCGCGGCGTCGCCGTCGACGACCAGGGCTACATCGTCGTCGCGGACTCGGGCAACAACCGCATCCAGATCTTCACGCCCGAGGGCGGCTTTCTCCGGGCCTTCGGCAGCTGGGGATCGGGCGACGGCGAGTTCAAGGGCCTCGAGGGCGTCGCCGTCACCTCCGCCGGCAACATCGTCGTCTGCGACCGCGAGAACCACAGGGTCCAGGTCTTTTGAGATCGTTCTTCTCCAACCGAAGAGCCGCGTCTCTTCGAGATGTACACACACGCCCGTCGCTCTCTCTCTCTGCACAATGCTAATCTCGGGTTTCTTTTTTCTATCGTCACTATCTCTATCTGTCTCTCTCTCTCTCTCTATCTATCTATCTCTATCTCTAATGCAACATTGTTATATTAATTAGTCGTTTACCAAGGGCGGCCTCTAGTCGAAACTCGCCTCCTCGGACACTCTCTTTCTATCTCTCTCTCTCTCTCTCTTTCTTTCTCTGATCTCCCGTGGCCTTATTACCGACACTTAGCATGTTGTAAAAGAGCCGCCGATTGGCGCGAGGAGCGACTTCTTTAAATATTAGGAAATTTTTTAGTTAATGCCAATTCATGTTATACGGTTATTGATTATATGGCGGTTTTGAAAACGACTCCAGGCCATCCTTCGTCCGATGCGATTATTAAATTATTATTATTAATTGAGGATAAAAGAAAGAGGATAAAAAAAAAGAAATTATTGCGTTGAAATTTTGTTGAATGAGGGATTCACGTTTGTTTAATTTTATTTATATATATATAAATATATTTATTTTCTTTTCGTTGATTAAAGATGTTCTTGGTCGATTAGGTTTGATTTTAATGCGATGGATTTGAGGCGCGCTGCAACGTTTGAGTACGGACGCGAGTATAACGAGCACGCGCGGCTACGATAACACTGAAAAAAAAAGAAACACACAAGTAATCTAATTTTATTTGTACTTGAGGATGACGACAAATCGTTTGTACTGTTTGTATGCTTTAAATAAATCGTTGCGGGAAATACAGGGCTTTATTTCTTTCTTACCCGTGCACTTTCTTTCTCGTTCACATCCTTCAAAACCTTTAACAAGATGTTAACCATTTGTTTCAAATCAACAGCTGAACACAAATAATTACGAGTAATTTTGTGAAAATTGTATAAAATATTATCTGTGAAAAGAAATAGTTATTGTTATAATAAATACAGACATCAATTGAGGAAAATAGGATAAGTTATAGGCTGCTGAGACAAAAAATAAATGAGTCAATAAATATATAATTTATTAAATGCAATGATGAAATGGTGTAACAATGGGGGCGTGGGACACGTGGCGACTTAGCGGGACGATCGCCGCACTTGTATATTTATATATATATTTTTATATATATATATATTTATATAATTAATTATCAGCGAAAAAAACGGGCACGGCCAGAGGTAAAGTGGCGCGCGCCCCGTCCGCACGACCCCCGGATCGGAAATATATAGATAAAATATTTTCGTTATTTACACTATTAGTTTAAACGTTAGTCGTTAATAAATATAAATAATAATAATAAGAATAATAATAATAAATGGTGGTACATAACTTTTTGCTTTTTGTTGTTCTTATCCCTTGGTAATATTACTTTTTTAAGTAATTAACAAATCAATTAATGGTACAATCTAAGATTCGTAACGAACGTTACGTTTGCGATAATAAAAATATTAAAAGAGATGGAGCGTTGGTACTCGTATTTATACTCGCTTATTTAAAATTTTTTAGCACTAGAAAGTGGCGCATATGTGTAATAACTCATTTCTCCAGGCGAGTATCCGCGCCTAGGCCTCGACCTTCCTTGCTCGATTTCTTTTTTTTTTCTGTTTCGGTTTCGATTTCTGTGCTCATGCAAAGGTCGAGGTATATGTGGCACACGCATACGCGCCCGAGGGCTCGAAGTGTCGAAATGGTCTTGTTCGTAACAATCAGCGCGCGTCGTCGTTTTCAAATTTTCAAATAATAGTCTTTATTTCATTGCTTTGCCGTAACAGTTGCATCGAGCTATGGAAAATCATCGAGTACAAAAGTGAGAGGGAAAGACACACTGAGCGGCTGGGATAGTGGCTCCTCGCGCTTTTTATTTTGTAAGGGCTCGGTATATCGGGGCACTACGAAACCAGACGCAAGCGGACGGACAAGCGGATGTGTAAGGGTCAGCGACGACGAGTTCCTTTGGTTAATACATCCTTGCGCGGTTTCTCCTTCCTCTTCTTCTTTTTAATGATTCGTTTGTCTTTTTGATCATGTTTCTTTAAAATATCACATTCTGGTGTCTTTTTATATTCGTCTAAACACGTTGCTTGGATTTTTTTTCGAAGATTTTCGTAGCCGATGCGAGCGAATTACGCGCTACAGTTGGCGCGACAATTTCGACACTTCATCTGGCGTGAGTCACACGCGTTGTTTGTATTTTTTTGTCTTTGTTTTTTGTTTCCTTCTTATATGCGCGTTCACTCTTATTTATTAATTAATTCTTGGAGACTGGGCATTGGAGATTTAAATTCTAGCGCGGATTTAACCATTCTGGGTTCTTTTTTTTGTTTCTGTACTCGAAGAATTAGT
This sequence comes from Anagyrus pseudococci, assembly GCA_030522585.1. Lineage (NCBI taxonomy): Eukaryota > Metazoa > Arthropoda > Insecta > Hymenoptera > Encyrtidae > Anagyrus > Anagyrus pseudococci. Next base: position 259,244 of record JAPYYQ010000068.1, read on the forward strand.
GTAAATATAATCGATCTCTACTGTACTTATTTGTTTATCTCTCGTATCTACGATTTGTCTCTGATCCTAAAAAGTTAATCTGAAAAGATGAAATTACGCGTTCTGCTCCTATTTATAATTCATCATGCGTATATTTTTCGTATCTCTCTCTCTGTTTCTCTCTCTCTCTCTCTCTCTCTCTCTCGACTCTCTACGCTTGACGCCTTTGATTCAACTAACTGCTTTATATACTTCACCTCACCCTTTTAAAACTTTGCCTTATATGCGTAAGTGGAGATTTAAGAAAAAATCTGATCTCTGTTTATAATTGAATTAATGATTAAAGTGGCAGCAATTAGGCCATGCGGCTCCTATCAACTAGTCGTCCTTGACTCTTGGCTTTGTTTAAGTAGATTTAAAAATTTTTTTCACTCCTCACCTTTACATCTTAATTTATTTACGTTTGAGAATTAATTTTTATTTAATTACTTTTACCTTTTTTTTAAATTTATTTATTTTTGTTCAGTGTGTATACGTGTGAGTGTATGTAGGTTTGAGTGTATGTATGTGTGTATGTGTGTGTGACGCTTTAAAATTATGTACTTCTGAAGCAGCTACTCTAGCAATTTCTCGTCTCGTCGATTTTATTAACTCTCCTTGTAATATCCGTCTCAATCCCAAACTTCAGCTTGTTATCACGTCTTATCACTTCTAGCTTTTTCACTATGCAATAGGATAATGCAATTTGTTTACTTATCGTTACATGCGAATGCAATTTTATATCGGAAAAACTATATTTTACTTTATTTTTATTTTTTTTATTCATTAATTTTAATCTTTCTTTACTTTCTCTCTATCTCCACGCTAACCGAGCCCGCGACTATTTCACACAAGTCACGCGCGGCTCGTGCTCGAAAAATACTGCGACATTATCATAATAATCGTTATTACTATTATTAATTATTTATAAGTCTCGGAGAAATGACTGTACTCGTGTCTAATTGTAATAGTAAAAAGTCGGGCTTCGTTTTACGATTTAAAATCTAAAAAGCCTTGGACCGAGCCGGAGCTGCGAACGACTCGGAGCTTAAAGTTTATACAGTAGAAGATTTAAAGAGAGAGAGGCGCTCCTTACAAAAGAAAGTCTGGAAGTGATTGATATACTTGTATCTCTTGTACCAGCAAAATTCATGCAGATATAGCTAGATGTTTATAATAATATTGTTACAGTTGAATTGTTAAGGTGAAAATGCATTATCGTGTGCGTACGTATATAAATATAGTTAGCGATTCGAGGCGGATTATTTTTAAAAAACGTGTATGTGTGTTCTCTGTTGATATTTTTTATATGTCAAGATTATAATCGAGTCATTCGCAGCTCTGGAACGGCAACAAATCGGCCAGCCTCACTTCTGTTATTTAAACTTGCTAAATCTCGTTATTAAAATTCTTAATTACGTATATAATAAGCAAAAATATGAAAATTACTTCATATGTAATAGTAACTATGTCTTTACTCGTTTTTTTTCATTATTAATTGGTTTATTTCTTTTCTCTTCCCGTTTTAAAAGTATCAATAGGATCAAAATCGATAAATCAATAAATTTATTTAACGATGATTGAAAGTTTATCTTTGCGCCTAGCCTCGCTCGCGCGCGCAGCATCTCTCGCTTAAATTTTTCTCATCCGCACCTTTCTCGCTAGTCGTTTTCATGCACCCTTAGTTAATTCTCTCTCACGCTCATAATCGCAACTTCAATGTTTTTTTTTCTAAACTAACTAGCAAAAGAATCATTAAGCTTACAGTGGCATGAAAATGCTCGTTGGAATTGACTCGTGTGAAAATATTACATCGGTTTAGCGTTGACGCCTCGTGTTCACGCCTCGTGTTTGCGCGTCGATGAAGTTCAATTTGTTTGCAAACAATAAACGCTCGGCGCGCGATAGATGAATGCGGGAAAAAGGAGCGCTATCGTTAAGTCATTAGAAATCTATAAACTGACTTTCTCCTTCTTCATCACGGCGAGGTATAACGACCGTGAGGAAGGGCGCGCGAAGAAAAAAAAAGGAACCGCTGAGATGGAGTGAAGGGGCGGGGGCACGGATAACTGGCGCCAATAAAAATAATTCGTTAGGAGCTGATGCCAAAAAATTCCGTCAAATCATCTTGACTTGCTGCCAGATTACTTCCGCCCCGAGAACGAGTCGGGCCTTTACAATTTCTCTTGCCGAGCCGCAAAAACGTACGTGACATTGATCTATGAAAAGAAGTTTTTGTTACGAAAGCCCGTCCAATTGCGCGAGGGATTGGGACCGAGATGAAAATTTATCGATTCGAGCATGCCTTTGACTTCGGTGCTACTTGCTTTATCTCTCTCTCTCTCTCTCTCTCTCTCTCTCTCTCTTTCTCTTTCAACGAATTACTCTGATAAACACTTTGAAAACTTGGTAATTTCGAGCCGAGGTGGAATATTATCGAGGGGGAAAAGTTTGTCACGCCCTAGCGAAATTTTGTTTTTTTTTTCTCTTTTATTTTGTAGTTAAACGAAAAAGCCCATCTATCACGTCAACGTTAAAAAAGATAAGTATAAAGTTTCAATTTGTTTTTTTTTTTTTGTTCTATAATATACGTTCAAAGTATATCGTTATATCACACTTATCCTCGACTTGTTGATTGTTCAAATTCTTTGTACATTTTCAACTTTAATTACGCAATTCACAGATACTCTAAAATTAATTAAAGCTATAGACAATTTTCCATTGCAACGCATAGTACAACGAATAAAACTATACAAAAAAAAACCATGAAAATAAAAAAACCGACGATTGCCACGCGCATGTACTGAAATGAAGAAACGGCGCAACTATTGGAAAATCCTTAATCTCTTACATCGAACATTTTTATAATAAAACGAGGAAACGAAAAAGTAGATGCAAGTGCACGACCATACCGGGACAAATCGTTCCAGATTCATCATGATTTTGGCGAGAGCGGTAAGAACAGCGTAAACACGAGGGGCGCAACGCCGATTTCGTCCAGCCTGCTCCCAGAAAATCCGTCTTGGGCAGTAGACCCGAGCCCGTTTTTCCCAACACCTTCTGCCCGTCTATCTATCAATAATCCCCCGGCCTCCCCTTAAACCTCTCTAGGTTCTCGGCGTCGCAGCCCCACGACGGCCGGAACAAGCATCGGAAATACTTTCTTGGATCACCATTGATTTATCACAATAGATATATATATATATATATATATATATATATTTATTTATTTATTTATATATTTGTATAAATTATCATTTCTTAAACCAACAGGAACGCGAGGCCGTCAAGGCTTGCCAACACTTGTCTGCGGCTTGCATTTCTCATCTGCTCGCGCTAAAAACACTTCCCGATCGCGTAAATGGCTCGCCTATCCGTCTATTGCACCAGTCTCTCCCTCGAGATAGAGAGAAAGAGCCTTTAACACGGCTTTATGCGTATCCCCGTGGATTAAATGTCCAACAGTCGTCGTCTAAGAGTCTCCAAGCGGAGGAAAAAACGCGATAATTAGATAATAACCATCTGCGATAACGGCCTAGCGCTCAAAGTCTGTATCTACTATACGTAACTTGCCAAACGCCGCACAATTCGTCTCCTTTTCTCGTCTATACCTTATCTCTGTACACAAAATCGACCTCACGCAGCTCGTCCGAAAGCTTGCTCTTACATTTCGTGGTTTGCCCGGTAGAGTACCACTGCTGATCATCGCTACACTCGCTCATTCCTCGACGAACGCGGACGAAGAGATCGGTCGGAAATTTCTGCCCAGCTCGTTTATTATCCTTAATAAATGTTTGTTTCTCTGTTTCTTTGTTTTTTTTCTTTGTTATCGATTGCAAAAATATTGGAAAACTTGTGAATTGTGTTATCTTATGTGTTTTTTTTGTTAATTTTTATTCTTGATTAACGCGAGTGCGTCAAGTTTTATAAAAAGGTTTCTCTTTATTCATTAACGCTTTTGTTTGTTTTTTTTTCTTTTTTTTTTATTTCTAAAGCTCGTTATTTCTATGATTCTTTATACATTCTCTCCTAAAATTTACGCTTTTATATAGATTACTTTTTTTTATAGGTAGGTTTTTTTTATTGACTTTGCGAAAAGACTCGATTATACAAGAATGAAGAAACAAATTTGATTATGTTTGATTCATTAGAATTGAAGTTTTATACCTTTTCTAGTCCGCGTCTTTCCGTATATGAGAGACACGATTCGACTAAACTGTTTATTTTTTTTCCTTATTGATCGATATAAAAATCGAATGTTAAATCTTGATTTATTAAAATATCAAGCGCGCAAAATACTACGGCTTCTTACGAAAGTTTTAAACGTTAGTGCGCACTGGGCTATAAATGCACGTGTAATATCGAAGATGAAGTCAATTCATTCTTATAGTTTCTTTTTTACTGCGCTGGCACGCAAAGCAAATTGTCGGAAAAAGTTTGCCAGAAGTGTCGGTACTTCATCTGCTTCTCTTCGCGCTATACGAACATGCCGATCACTTCGTCGCGTTCCACTCAAATAAAATCGAAGAAAATAATCATTGTTTTTTTCCAAAACCTACAACTTTCTGTACTTCCAAATTTCTGCTTTAGAATACGTTTTATTTTATCCTTTGTCTGCTCAATACAGATATTTTCTTACGAAAAGCTCATTTGTTAAAGACGTTTTGTAGTCATTAAGTTACACGAATTATTCTGATCAAAACTTTGTTCATGCCTTTTCAGTCTCGAGATGGCAAAATAAATGTAAATGTTTCTAAAAATCGCTTACAGAAACAGAAGTATGAAAAAGATGTTTTCATTTTTGAAGTACATAATAATAATAAATTTATCGTATCGTAAATCAATAAAGACGTTGAAACAAGTGTTGTTGTCTTTTTGTACAGTTTCTAAGTACGTTAAGCCATATGAACACTTTAATAATAGAACCAAACAGTTATTTTTCATTAAAATTTGTGACTTTAACTAAATTTCATTTAGTCGGCGTTATCGTCTTGGCGATTAATTTAACGCTCAAGTTTTTACAATACTTTTTCCTCGATCTTAACGCTAAAATCTCTATCGGAGGAATTGAAACATTAAACTGAATAAATTCCAACGAACAAAATACAAATTAGACGAACATCTTAAGCTTCTAATACTTGTTCTAACCTCGTTAAATTCATGTCTCAAGAAATAATCTTCGACAGGCACAACCTCGTAACAAATTAACGCAAATACGCTGATAAATCGCTCTTTTAAATTTTAACAATCAAGTAATCTTAATAATAATAATAATACGACGACTTTACAAACTTCGCGCGGAGATCGAGTACGCGCAAAGGAACGAAGCGTGTACGCGTGTTCTACAACATTGGACTGCCGATAATAGAAAAAAAGAAAGAAAAACGTCGACGTTTCTCCAACCGGTGAAACCACCTTAGAAAAGTACCGAACACTCGATTCTTGCTTCAGCAGTATACGCAGACGAAGCCGAGAACCGAAGAGCAAACAACAACGTGACCGTCGATCGATCAACGCGCTTTGGGCACTACTCGTTAACCGCAAAACTCCTCGGATTTGCCAAATCGTCGTTAACAGCCTCCTTTTTCCCTAAGGGCCGCACTTTACAGGTGCGTCAGCCTAATGAATTCTCGAAATAGAAAAAGGTGCGACTAAATACAAATCTACAACCTCCCCGTCCTTAAAGATCTCCAAGGGAGCTCGAAGGGACGCGTCCTCCCGTCGCAACTTGCCTCTATCGTGTGTGTCGCGTGACTTTATGTGAGTTAAGTACAAATTTTCATTACAAGCGACGGCTAGCGTTAGCTGCGATACTACGAGGTAGTAGCGTAAACGGAACATCCGAGAGGAGAGCGGCACCGCTCCGAAACTGTACATACGCTGTGCATGTAATTACACGAATGGAAAGATAAACGGGACACAAGGGGGAGGGGGAGGAGTTAGGGGCTTAGGGGTGTAAAGGAAAGGGGGGAAAAAGAACGGTTCGCGGCCCCGCGACGCGCGATACTCTCGCGCGAGTCACTAAATTGTTCAGGTACTTGATTACGCTTCATTTTATACACCCCCGACGTTACGACGCGTGAGCTTCCCACGGCCTTGTCGTCGTCATCATCGTCGTCGACTCTAACTACTTAAAACGATAATTAATTGTAACAAGTGGCGCGGCCCGAGCGTCGGCTCAGCTCTTTCTCTCTTTCTCTCTTTTGCTCTGTTTTTTTTTTTGTTTCTTTTTTCGTCTTTTATAAATTATGGAGCCAACGCGTAGAGCCGCGATACCCTACGCACGACGCAGCATACACGCCGAGACTAACACGTCGTATTTCTCGTTTTGTAAAAAAATGTCGCCACCAGCCTTGGCCGCGATTATTACACCGCGGCGAGAATGGCGCGATCTGTCTACACACTGGTCATAGAAAAATATTACGAAGAAGTCGAAAAATGGGGTTGGCGGTCGAAAGGGAGGGAGCAAAGGGGGGGCGGATGGAGAGAGGAACGGTATGGCGCGTCCCTTCGAGCAGTATAAATAAGAAGCTGACGAAGCCCGCCGCGTTAAGCTATTATCTCGGTTAGCACGGCCGCTGCTCGACAATTGCAACGCCGTTTCTACCGTTCACTGCGTCATCGGAGCTACGCTCTCGTTTTTATTTTACCTCTGTGTCTCCAGTCTGGAGCCTTCAAGCGCGAGAGAGAGTCCCTTCAGTCTAGTCTTTTTTGTTTATTTATTTACTCTTTTGTTTAAAACGCAGGTCGCAATGGCCTACCGGACTGGATTATCCTCGCTTATGCTCGCTCGTCATCTAATCTCGGTTAGCTTGTGATAATTACACGAGTATTCAAGCCGCCGGAGGAAATAATGAAAATAATCTTTGATAACTCGTTGACTCGGGCTCTCGAGGACGCATCGATGAGTCTCGCTTATGGCCTCGCTGCTCTAGATATGTCCAGCGGCTGCTAAACAAGCGAGTCCAAAGACATCGCGGGACGGGTGTTGAGCGAGCTGCTGCTGCTGCTGGAGATGTCGAAGATGCTGGTGATGATGCTGATGCTGATGCTGCTGCTGGAGGTGCGACTGATAGTAGTAGGGAGGGGCCTGCTCAGCCGGCTGGCAGTCGGCTAGCTCGCCTCGAGTAAACTGCCGGCCGCCGCCAGACTGCCACCTGGGCTAGATGAGTGCGAGCTTGGGGGGACAGCAGCCACCCTGGAAGTGACCACCTGCACCGGCCTCGCGCTCCCGCTTGCGACGGCCCTGGCGTTCTGCAGTCTGGGAACATGGCAATATGGATAGCTTAGACATTGGACTCGGGCCCGCTGCGGCGGGAATCTGTGCTAGAAGGACGTGCGAAATGTCGCCAGACAGCAGGGGATTTAACTTTGCGAATGCGGCTCGGCGAATGCCGCAGCTCCTGAAACTCGAACGACGATCTTTTAGTTTTCTCCAACGGCGCGACGACACGTCTAGCGTGTTATTTTGCCGGGCGAAACCCTACTGATGGATCTTCGGGGACTCGGGAGAAAATTTATGTGATGCTTAAAGCTTTCGCTAAGAGCTTTGCTTTCTCAATGAAGCCTCGTCGTTTATCTTGGACCAACTTTTATCACTCGCGACGCGGATACCGCGAGTTATGATTTTCACACGCGCGTTTGTTATAAACGTATAGAATTCGACTTTCAAATTTTAGAAATGGAATTTTTCCGTTCTCGAGCGACTTTAAAAAAATATATTTGTTTTATATTTTTGTTACACCTAGATCCGTCGGGTTTGTAAAAATCCAATAACAAGTATAGACCTTTCACGAGTCCACCGACCTATTCACGTTCGAAACCCCTATTGAAAAGTCAGCTCTGTTCGGGTATATTTTTTAAAAATATTCAAAATTATTTGAAAGTACGAAAAATCCAAGATTCCAATATCGGCCTGTAGGGGCTCTTGTATCAAGTATCCCACTCCCTCCACTTCTGATTACGTAAAGTGACGAAATATGAAAACTCAAAAGTGTTCCGTGCCGCGTGTGAGCAAAGATACGAAATCGAATAACTTTTTATTTACTCTCGGCGACTGTAGTCCTCGTTTACTTGCTGATTTAGAGCGTTACATTCGACAAGGCGTAAGCTTTGTACCGAGTTTACGAATTTTCATACTACAATGTAGAAAAAGTAAAAGGAAGAAAAACCGAATGTATGTACGTCGTTAACATTAAACGCTGTTTAACATTTCAAGTGATACATCAAAATTTACGTGCTGGCATTAGTTTCGATAAGAAGTAAATTAAGCATAATTTGTTCTTTGTTTCCGATAGAACGGCTATTCCGAGGCTATGTGGCTCGTGTGCAAAGGCGTTTTCTGCTTTCGTGCGCTGGGCTGAGCGAGAAATGAGGAATGGAACGTAATTTTAAGCACCACGCGATACGTGACTTTCGACTATCCGCTTTCTCTCTTGCCTCGTTTCCATCTTCTTTTATGTGTTTCATTCGGTTTTACATTAGTATTTTTTATTATTCCTCGCGAATTCTTTTTGTCCTCCTCCATTCCGCGCTCTCCCGATGCTCTGCCCTACACCGCTGTGACATAAACTTCTTCGGGATATTGGTATTTTTGGCAATAGTGCAATATTGTTCGGGAACACAAAAAACATGGGCATGCTCTGCTTATTGCTTGTTACTTACCGGAAGCGAATCGTCCCACGATAAGCCGCTTTGTTAGAAATTAATTAAAGGTGTTATTAAATATTATGCGTAATTATTAAATTTGCACACGACAAAACGATGAATATTCGAACGGCGCTGAATAATACAATTGTTTCTACGAGTCACATTGCAGCAAGCAACAAAAGAAAAAAAATTCATTACAAAAGTCAAGAGGTGATGTGATTCAAGACTTGCATTTTTCGTAAAGACACGTTTAGAAACAACTCCATTTTCAGATCCGTCAAATATTCAGCAGCGCTAACAGGCTTGAGAAAAGACAAACAAAACATAGAAGAGAAGGAGTGGGAAGAGGCAGAGAAGGAAAAAAGGCGGAGGGCAGAAGACAAAATTAAAGTAATTTCGCTGGGGAAGCGCTTGGAGAATTGTAAGCGGCCAACTGGCGATCGGCCGTCAGTTTTCTAGGACGAAATTCGTCGAGGAGGGAGAATGGGTAGCGGTAGGGGTGGGGTAGGAGGATAGCAAGGAAACGAGAAGGAATTCCGGGCCGTCGGAAGAGAACAAAACTCACTTGATTTTCGATTGCCGCATGAACTGCTGGATCGTGCGGGCCGCCTGGTGCGCCTTCTGCTGATTCGCCGCCTGTTGTCTCGCGCTGCCGGCTGTGCCCGGGCGAGCACGGTAGTTCCTGTAGTTGCTCTGAATCACCAGGGCCGCCTTCGTTGCTTGTCTGCGCGCAATAAAGAGCCGAGAGGCTTTCTCAGAACGACAAGCTCGAGAGAGAGTTAGCGACGATTAAGTTCCCGGCGACTTTGTTCGGCAACGCTTTGCTCTTTCTTTCTCGCTTGCTTCCAGAGACTTTGTTCTAATTTAGACTTAGCTCAGCGAGATGGCTAATCTGTTTATACCTACTGTTTAAATCCAGGGCAAAGAGAACGTTTAATACTAGTTTTCCTTTCGTAATCCTATTTTGCTCTTCTTTTGAGCCACGGAGATTCGAATTATTTTTTACTTGTCAAATTAAATTTTCCAAATTAATAAATTTGTTATTATAAAAATGCAAAATTACATTGGATTGAAATGTTTCGGTTTTAGAGCCTTAGGTTCGAGTAAACGTAGTAGAGCGTATTACGTATTCGAAGGTCTGACCAAACTCGGATCGATCTACTTGTCTACCAACTTTCCAGTCCGGCCGCGCATCAATCTCAACGAATTAACCGTTCACAGCTGAAAAATCTCGAGGACAACAAAAAAAGAAAGCAAAGTAGTCCCGCGCAATCTGCAGAGCAATCGAAATAAAAGAGCCGAGAGAGAGAGAGAGAGGGAGAGAGAATGGTAAGCTGGCGTAAAGCTGGGGAGGTGAGAAGAGTAACGCGGAGCTCGAGGTCGCGGCGTTTCATTTCGCGCAACAACGAGAACGCTACCGAAAGACGTTCCGGCCGGCGTATCCCGAGAGTCACGACGTCGACAGCGAAAATAGGGGGTAAGGAGCAGGAGGGGGGCTGGATGGGTGCTCTAAAGTCGTATTAATTTAATGCCAGCTTAATTCCGTATTCGGCGCGTCGCGCGGCCCTGCGAAGAAACGAAGGAAGTGGAGGAGAGCCCTAGGACGACAGCGCGCCCGCAAAGTTTCCGAATTATTTACGATGGCAATTAAAAGTTCAGCCTGCCGGCGTCGCTGCTGCCACTGGTCAGGGAGACTCTCTCACTCTCTTTCTCTCTTCGGGGCGCGAGAGGAAAGAACGAAGGAGGCGACGTAGGAGCCGCATCGGCGGATCGTTAAGTCGGAGACTGACTCGCTAAGGTTACCCTAAGGCCCGTAATCGTGACTTATTTCGGAACGAGACCACCGAGACCAGCTTGCGGCTTCATTCGAATAACTGATGACTAGACGCCGCGGACCCTCGACTACGTGCATTAAATACTCCTCATAAGACTCGACTTTCCGGGCGACTTCCACACTCCCTCTCCCCCTCGTCCACACACACAGCCTCTGACGCGCCCCTCAGCTCCTCCATCTCTCTTTAGCTTAACGACCGTCGAAGGTTGTTGCATCCCCAAGTTTGGCTTACTTATTTTATTAAACGAATCACCGGTAGTTAAAAGCTCTCACGGCTCTGGTCGGGCATGTATTTTTCAGAGATGCATCAATTATGCATTATAGTCAAAGCTCGAGTTGGTAATTTTTTGGAGAATCCGATATGTGAGAACGTTGCTATACTTCTTACGCCAGCTTGGAATTTTCGTTCCTGTCTGTATGTAAGTAGCAAAAGTAGCCAAGTGTATAAATAAGTCGCTCACCTGTTGTAGGCGTACTGCTTGTGGCGCCGGTAGAACTGCTGAATGATGACGGCGGCGTTGCGCTTGAGCTCCTCCTGTCGCTGGCGGCCCTTGTAGTTGCGGTACGCCTTCTGTATCATGCGGGCCGCGTGGTAGAGCTCGCGCTGCTCGCGGTCGGAGAGGGTCAGCCGGCTGAGGTCGGCCTCGCTCCCGGCGGCGGCTCCGTTCCCTCCGCACCCGTCGGCGCGCGGGTCCTCCGGGCTGCGGCTGCCTGCGAGGGCGGCGCTCCCGATAATCCGGTCGGTCGAGCAGCTGCTCCCGACCGACGAGCCGGCGGAGCCGACGCCGCTGTCGAGCTCCAGCTGCAGCTGCAGGAAGTCGCAGAAGTCCGCGGCCGTGGCTGGTGGCGAACCCGAGTCCGGGCTGAGGCAGCTGCTCGACGGCGACGATGGAGACGCCTCGGCGTCAGCGTCCGAGACCGAGGCCGCCCCGCCGCTGCAGTCGCGGTACGAGTCGAACAGCTCCCCGGTATCCAGAGGCTGCGTTACACGCGAATTGGACTTAGCTTTTTATTTTTACTACTTTAAAACCTTCTTTTCATTTTTTTTTTCTTTAGAAACAGCCCACACGATTTAACGTTCAATAATTACTCGACATCAAAATTTTTGACAACGAAGCGATATCTAATTCTTTTTATCATAAATTATAGAGCTGAAACTTCTCTAGCATGTAATAGGTGTTAAACTGATAACAGCCCGGTAATAAAACGCAATTATTCTAATTCACCCTTGCACGCCACGTATATACAAAACGGAAACATTAATTTTTTTCCTCGATATATAAAATTCCCTCGAATTTTCTAAAATTACGTAAACGCGTATACGTTCGCGACTAACCGAATAGCTAATTAAAATAAATCAAGAGTATCCGAATCTCCGGAAATAAAACAAACATATCGAGTAAAACACGTGAGAGGGAAAAAAATGGGAAAGGACAAGGAAAGAAGAATCTCATCTGGAGAGAGAGCCAAAAAGCGAGTGGCATAGATATATCTCGGCTGGTAGCTGATAGGAGTAAAGAGTTGGCTCACCATTTGCTCCATGAGTGCGTCCTCGAGCGGTGGCAGGGCTGGTGGGGGCGGCGAGGTCGGCGAGCGTGGGTCACGCTGCTCTCTCTTGATCCGCTCGGGCAGGGCGGCAATAATTTGCTCGGCCAAGGTCAAGACCCTCGCGTCCTCCTCCCCTATAAGCAGACGAACGTACTGGCCCAGCTGGAATAGCTAAATTCGCGGAGGGAGAGATATCGGGCAGCCGGAGCGAGCGTTGCTATACGGCTCTTGAGACTCCGGGCTCGTGCAGCAGGCACGAGAAAATAGAGCGGCTGGGGGGTTGGGGCAAGGGGGCGCGGGTTAGGGGCAGGGACCACACAGATGCTACACGACACACCGAGCACAGTACATGGAAGCCGCGTTAGCAGCGCTTTTTTGGATAAAGCTTTTTCAAACAAGCTTTGCTCCGTTGGGCGTTTTGGGTAAAAATGCAACTGCTCCTCTGATGCTGATACCTCTGCTTGTCGGCTTTTCGGCGTCGAAGATTTTGCTGTATTGATCGGGCAGGGAAAAGTGCAGCCTACGAGCTTGCACTCGTGTTGTGTCGTGCACATACTTTAGCTTGCGCCTAATTTCATTGCTTGTTATTTTATCAACACTACGCTTATGTATATGTATATATAGTTAACATTTACATTGAGTTTGAGTGTGAACACATACGCTTGATTTACCGCAGCTCTGTCATAGTCAGGTGAAGGTGGAATAGTGAGTACGTGAGTATGTGTGTGAGACATGTTTAAGAGATACGCGCAAACACATACAAGCCAGCCAAACTAGTTTTATGCAACAGACGTACCCACCAACAGCGACACACAACTTATTTGACCTCTCGTTATTCTTTTTTAAAGGGTATGCACCATTCATTTGTTAGATAAGTTAAAAAAAAGAAGGAGTCGGAGAATTTTTTACACCCGGTATTCACGCCGCGGTAAAGCAACAACATCAAAAACTTTGACATTCGACAGAGAAAAAAAAGAAACATACGAGCGAAGCAAAAACATGGAATGAGTACAAGTGAATAAAGCCCCGCACAAACCAAAATATCACACAGCCGTCGTTAACAAAAAGCGTTAACTCACTCGGTGTATATCCAGCGCCGAAAACATTCGACTATCTCACATACGTTGCTCCTCGTATCGAGGACAGGAAGCAGCTGGTCTCGGATGGGGGCAGGGGGAAGGGTAGGAGTAAGGAGGTTTAGATTCTGGGGAGGAGGGAGATCGGCGAAAGCCGTTTCGCTGCGGTGACGATAATGGAGCGACGTGAAGGGGAGGGGAGGCCGTCTAGGCGCCCGGGCACGTGTATATCAATCAGTGCTAAGTTCAAGACACGGAGCTTACACCAAGGCCAAGCCAAAGCAACGCCCACACACACACACACACAGACTGCGCGGCCGAGTGTAGTGCTCAGCGGGCTTTCGTAGTGGTAAATCTTTCCCACGCGTATTAATCACCGGACGAGGCGGGAAAGGAGGGGCGGAGGGGACTAAGACACGACATCGACCCGAGATCCGAGCCTACCTCTATACGCGCGCTTGTCAATCTCGTCTTTACTGCTCTCTCTCTATCGGTCTTACTGCCTGACTGACGTTTTTCCGAATAGAGAGAAAATCTTTGCCATGTCGCGCGGTTAGTATGATACGAGAGGTGCGTTATTGAGAACAGTTAAAATAATAAACACGCACACGCAGACAGATTTCGTGCAATCTGGAATGAACATCGACAACAGACGAATTTTAGAGAGGAAGAGATAGTGTGAGTAGGAGGTAATACGTATAAATGTACAGACACACACACGCAGGCAAAGACAAACATCGAGAGACGGTTAACGTGGGGAATGAGAGAAAGAGAGAGAGAGAAAGATTTAGGTGTACGGACCTACGGACTCCGAAGGACTGGGGGCGCTTTCCATGCCAAGGCCTAACGACGAATCGTCGTCCTGCAGCAGCTCCATATTGTCCAGGAGCGGCGAGCCACCTGCGTGCATATACGGTTCGTCGTCGAGAGAAAGGACAGACAACAAGCGACTCTTTTTTTTCTTTCTTTTTTTTCAAACAAACTCATCTTTCTTTTCTGTTTTATTTGGTGCGGTTTAATTAGACGGTGCGTTAAATGACGCCGGGACTATTCCACACACTTTCAGAGACCGACTCAATAATACTCCGACTTTTTTATGTTTTGCCAAGCACCTGTACGGTCCTTAACGGTTTTTTTTAGTTTGAGGATCGTATGTGCCTACAACGAGCTGTGAACTACTTATTCCTGCGTCTTTACAGGGTAAACACAAATGTATGTGGGAGATTGCGTGAGTGGTTTAGTTGACTGTTCTCTCAGTGAAAAAAATGTTTGAGCGGCTCTTTCTTTGTTCTTTTCGTTTTTGTAGCTACAGTGTTACTCTTTTAAAATTGTACTGCTTTTATTAAAGATTTTTTATTTTTATAGCAAAAAAAAACAAAATAAAAAATTAATACAATTTTAAAAGATTAACAACAAGGAGGTATTTGGAATATAATAAATATGTATGCAGAAGCAATGCAATAAATAAGCAACATTTTTGTTGCTCATTGCTTCTGCGCACGAAAAAAAATGATAACATCAATATAGACACTGAGAGAAAAATCTAAATAATTATGCTAAACAGATAAAAATAAACAAATGAGTACGCTCCAAAACAAAAATTTTAAATAAATGTAAATTAATAAAAATGAAATTAAGAAACAGAATCATAGTAACAATAAAGAATATGAAAATGTGGAAAAGGAAGATGACTAGAAACATATATAATTATCGTGATAAATCGCTACGGTAGGTAATAAGTGTGGAGTTTAGCGTCCTATAGAGATTAGAATGACTAAAGTAACAAGTAGAAGATAAAATACATATAATAAGTATATATATATATATAAAGGGAGAATAACTAACAGAGAGCCAGATCGAGGCCGCTGTCCTGTGAGGGCCTGCGTGGGCTCGGGCTGGCCGGCTTCAAGAACAGGCCCTCGTCCTGGCGGCGGGCCTCTAGAAGATTCAGCTCCTCGGCAATGTCGCTGTGCCCGTTCTCCGCGGCCAGCTCGGTCGCGCTCCTGTTCCGACAATCTCGCACGCGCAGGGCCATCGCGTTCCATCTGAACAGACGAGAGACAGAGGAGAAAAACCCTTTTTTGCTTCTTTATTCTGCTTGCTTACGCTCGACTGATACTATACGTGGAGGGGCTAAGAGAGGGACAGCTAGCTCGCACAAAAAGAGGAGAATCTCGTGGGCATACGTTCTTCGCGCACCTATGTCAAGCCTCGCTCTTACACTTTGTTGCGGCTTTTCTTCGCTTTTCAACGGGACTGGTTTACACGTGGATAATTCCGTCGGCGGTAATAAGCTTGTACTCGTTTTATTCTCCGTTTTTTTTTTTTGGGAAATCAATGACAATAATACAAAAAATTATAACAAAAAAAGAAAAAAAATAAACGTCAACGAAAAAGTCGTACGTGATACGTTTAATTTATCCGAAATCCAGACGTTAAACCGGCATGCAGCGAGAATGTCAACGGGGTTTTAAAAAATTCACTTGTTGCAAGAGCGAGAGAGAGAGAGAGAGAGAGAGAGCGAGAGAGTAGTGGCGCGCTTGGCCAAGTTGGCTAATTTCCACGAGTTGTCGCGAAAAAATGAGGTGACTATATAGCGAGCGCGGCCGCGTCCGGCACACCTGTGTGCAGCCCTGCATGCGTCCCGAACATTATCAAACTAATAACGTTTCAATTTAGTCTCGAGTACTGCTGCCGCTGGTGCTGCTAGTGCCGTTACCGTACGGCTCTGCCAATGCGCGAGTATCAAGCGCCAGAGCGTTCATTATCATTCAGCTGTAAAATAATACGGCGCATAACGCGATAACGTCGATCTACGCCAATGGCATAACACACACATTTTAGATAGGCCGTATTCTATACTGTATGTATTATAAACAGCCCGAGAGCGATATCGAATTTCGCAATCGGCGCATACAGTCTAAATAACGCCCCCCGACGTTACAACTAAGCGTTAAATTAGCTCTCTCTCGCTCCCTCGCTCTCAAATATTAAGCCAATAATATTGTCGTTCCATGACGAACGCCTTTAAATCTCAGGCCGCGAGAACAAAATAAAACAAAGAAGGATAAAGAAACGAAGTCTCGCGGAGGCTCGTTAAATCTAAAAATATAACAACAAATTGTCACGATCAAGCTTACCGCCGTCGGAACGCGTAAAACGGGAGGAATCGTGTAAATCGCCGGGGTCGTCGGGGATGATAAAACGGAAATAAAACGAAACAATTTCGCCTTACCGATATAGTATCCTTGCGGTGTCGGCGTATCCGGCGGCGCAGGCCCAAGCGAGGGGCGTGAGGCCGGCCGAGTCCTGCCTGAGAGCGTCGACCTCGGCGTCGAGGACGCAGCTCGGGTTCTCGGCGCGCCAGTGGAGCAGGGCGCAGGCGAGCCGAGAGTAGCCGAGCCCAGCGGCGAGGTGCAGCAGCGTCGGCCCGCCCGACTGCAGCGGCTCCGCGTCCGTTCGCCATGGCCTCACCGTCGCGTCCTGTTGGCAATGACGCCCGAGCAGCGGCCGGGTTCCCGGATTTCGTACGGTTAAATTTCTTTCGAATCATTTGGCCGATCCTCCCCTCTGAACTCCCGCTCGGTTCTACCCCTCCGATATAGATGTCAATTTGATCGGACCAGTATTTGCTGCGTTTCCCTTCGAATATTCAATGGCAGGCTTGAATGCTCGAAGGATCGACAAAGCTTTTCTCACTGGCAGTTTCGCGATCACTAATTTATGGCTTGTAACTAGATTTACGAGCTTGGACCACAGGCATGCACGTATATACGACACTAGTGTCAAAGGTTATTTTTCTAATAAGAATTAAAAGATAGTCTCTAACATGACAAAGCTTGTACCAGGGGAGATAAGAAAATGATAGGAGTTAAGAATACATAAAAAAAAGATAGAGAGATAGAGCGAGAGAGAAAAGAAAAGAATATGAATGTCGATCTGAGAAAAGAAGATTTTATCGACAAACGGCGGAGGAGGAAAGAGTTGCCTGTAACATATGCGACTACGAATTTCGCTTCTACAAAGTTTCGAACATGCAGGAATTACAGGAAAGTTCTGTGTACTCTCCAGGACTAGTATGTGAAATTTTTCATGGCCCAGGTGTATCAGATAGCAGCAGCATTGATGCGTTGTTTAACAAAAGAAACAAACAAAAGAAAATGAAGAAAAATGAAAGAAAAAGAAACTCGATCAAAAAAATAGATATGTTAATAACATCCGATTGGAATATTAAGAATAATAATAATGATAAAAAATGTAGAGAGAGAGAGAGAGAGAGAGAGAGAGAGAGATAGAGAGAAAGATAGAATAAACAGGCAGATTGCTTTTCTTACTGATATAATGTATGTAAGTACGAGCCGGAGGCATCGATATGTATAAGAGAAAGAGAGAGAGAGAGAGAGAGACAGGTTTACTTAACCAGTCGCGTAGCGTCTGCAGCTCCGTGAGCAGTTGGGGAATTTCACAAACCAGGCCTGGAGAGAGTACACACACAGGACTGGCGTTCATGTGAAATAACATAACTGGGTCTGTTGATTTCACAGGGATCCCTGTAGATGTTACAGGACACAATTGTGTTCGTGCAAGTTCTTTTTACACATTATAATGTGGCGCGAGAGTTTACGCATGATTTGTTTTTTAAACTCAATTATGTGTGTACGGTGATAGAGACAGAGATAAGGGAGACCTTTAACTAACCGCCAACCCTTCAACGCCCGATTTCGCTCGGACCCACGTGAATGACATTTGTTATTACGAAATTCGTCGGAAAATTTTGGAAATTTCCCCCGAGCTGTAATGCCAAAATTGCATCGAAATAGTCAAACTATCCCGTTAATGGAAATTTGCTTTTGAAGCTTCCACATTGCATTGTCATACACGTAGGTCATTATTAACAAATTGCTCGACACATCGACGGTTGTAGAAAATTTGTTAAATTAATATACATCAAATGCAACACATGATAAATGCTAAACAACCTTTTTCTTTCAAAGTGAGAGCACAACACTGGTGGTAAATACTCGGAAAAATATAAAAGGTAAATTTTTTCCACAGATATACATAAATATGCATACTTAGTAACACAGCAGTAGAACACTCAAAACATCAAAAGAAAAAAAGAAAGAAACAAAGAAAAGAAAGTAAGAGATATAGGTAGAGAGAATTAGGTAGACAGAAAGAGAGAGAAAGATGAGAAAACAGAGAGCGAACACAGCAATAGTGGTGCAAGTGAAACTTCCGTTCGGGCATCGAAGGGTTAACACACAAAGAGATGTACAGGCCGATAGAGAAAACAGTGGTAGAGAGAGAGAGCGAGGTGGGATCAAGTGTGAGATACAGAAAGAGAAAGCTCAACGTACCTGACAATAGGCGACGAGCCGCTCCTCGAGTTGGGCAGCGGGCGAGGGGGGGCCCGGGCCTTGGAGCCGCGTCTCGACGTCGGCCAGCCGGTCGAGCAGAGCCTTCTCGGGGTTCGGCTGCTCGCTCGGCGGCGGCCTGCGGTACTCGAACGCCACGCTGTCCGAGACGACGAAGCCGTCGCAGGCGACCTGGAGCGAGGCTATGCCCGCGGCGTGGGCCGGACACCGGCAGCGCAGCACTCCCGGCTGCACCAGGCACGCCTCGACTGGCTCTCCGTCGAACAGCACCGAGTACGACTGAGAGCCGCTGCCTGTCCATGGCCCTGCCACCAGCACCTGGACCAGCCAACCAAATTTTCACGTTTTTTTTTTATTTTTCTCTTGTTTCTTTTTACCTAGTGCCGCGAGAATCAATGGATGGAACACGATTTCGAATTTATTCGCTGAGGGTAGAGGTTCGAAGGTTTAAGTGACCTGTGTTAAGATCTCGGCTGTACAATTAGCGCTTTAGTCATTTCAATGAAAAAAAACGAAATTTGCTTTCAACAAAAATGTACATTCCGAAAGCGAAGGAATTCGCATTGGGCTAAAAGAGAAACGGAGTAATGTGAAAAGCGTTTACCGCGCGATAATACAACGTCGGTGCACGATAGCTGCAGGATGAGAGGGCAAAAAAGAGGGCCGCGAAAATTTAACGGTCTATGACAAATTTGTAAGGGAGCAGAGGTTACGAATGGCGCGAGCTATAGCGCACAGCCGTGTGGCTCTCTGTGTGTAAGCGCGTTTCCTCTCTTTCTCTCTTTCGAAGCGCAACTGAGGCGATAACGAATTGCAGTGGCGGCTCGGCCGCGCGGAAAGAAAGTCGAGAATGGCCGAGCGGGGGCGAGAGGCCGCGTTTAACGAAATTAACGAGCCCGTTAATCATCAGCTTGCCGATAATTACGCGCCCGGCCGCTAACTAATGCGCGCTCGTTGCACCCCCTTCCCCGCTCACCCGCACCTACCAGTTCGCATATTATACCGATCTTTCGCGAATTGTTTTCTCCGTTGGGCTTTTCTGCGCGACCCCCGATGTCCGAGCTTCGCACGCAATTTATCCCCGTGGATTAATGGCCCTCCTCCCCATTGTACCCAAGACGTTTATGCTGATGCTTGTTGGATCAATGGAAATGAAAAAAAAGAAGAAGCAGTAACCTTGACTCCGCCCTCGGTGTAGCTCCACTCGGGACTGTACTCGGCGATGTGGGCAGGTCCCGGCTGATGGTGACAGTGCGCCTCGTTTTCCGGACTGATGCGCACGCCGTCGGGCTTGCTGCCGGGATCGGGCTCGTTCGCCGCCGCCGCGGCAGCCGTCTCGAAGTCGTGGAGCTCCGGCAGGTCGCTGAACATGTCGAAGGCGTCGAGATTGACGAGGACGTCGTCGGACGAGTCGATGAAGTCCATGGGATTGATGATGCTCGTGTCGGCTGGGGAGGGCGACGGCGACGGGTGGACCATGTTCGCCGAGAGCGTCCGCTGGATGTCCTCCTGGCTGAGGTCCAGCGTCTCGACGAAGTCCGCGACCCCGGGCCCGGAGACTCCGGCCTGCTGCGAGCCGCAGTCGGCCACGATTCCGCTGCTCCTGTTGGCACATCCATTCTGGCTGTAAAAAACCCGTCCGAGCGAACGGGACCGTCTGATCAAACCTACCCGTGACTACTGCTGTCCTTGGAGTCGATCTCGTGCTGGGCCGTCTGCTGGTCGCAGTCTACGCTCGTCTGCTGTACGATGTGCTGCTGCTGTTGCTGCTGCTGGTCCGTCACCTGCTGCATGTCCACCTGGCCTTGGTGCTGCTGGGCTTGTTGCTGCTGCTGCTGCTGCTGCTGCGACGAGGGTAATTGCTGCTGCTGTTGCTGCTGCTGCTGATGGTGGTAGGGCTGACTGTTGAGGATGAGAAGGCCCCCGCCGCCCTGGATCTGTTGCAAACTTAAAACTAGAGGAGCCGGCTGCTGGCTCGGAGTCGAGTGGGAATGTCTCGAGTAAACCCGCGGAGTCGTCGAGGCCGTCGTGCTCGGCTGTTGACCTCCGGTAGTCGAAGAGACCTGTGTGTGCGTTTCGCCTTGCTATACATATTTCTTTCCTTTTACTTTCGATTCCTTTCTTTTTTTTTTTCTTTTTTTTTATTTTGGTAAATACTGTGAGAGCTGACTTTTAATTTATTTTTTTTTATTTTAACCATTATTCGCGCTTACTTTATCCCCGTGTTTTTTATCGTTTTCCTTTCGTTTTGTTCTTTGACGTTTGCTTTTGCTTTTTGTTAAAGGGGGAACGACTGTAATTATCTTATCGGGTGCTTCGGCACTTGTGACGATTGTCTGCTTTTTCCGACGTTAAAGGAGATGGACTCTGCACCCGACGCTTCGAGACTGCACTTTAAACGTGTGCTTTTTACTCTACCTCAAAAAGCTCTCGTCTTCCCAGCTTAACTCGATATATCCCGCATCGACAACATTCAAATGTCAAAAAAATAAAAGTAAAAAAGGTTTCAGAGGTACAGAGGATGTCCCTCTTTTCCCCCCAAAAAAGTCACCGAATTTTGTCAAAAAAAGTAAAGAAATAATAAAAGAGCCGGCTCTCCCAGAATTATTGTCCAGAAGAAAAGTCTCGAGCAGTTGGATATCGATCAGAGCACCGCGAGTACACAACAATTGACATGAACATTCCCAAGCAGCGACTCGGTGCGGCGTATCTAATTCAAATCTAAGCATCATGTGTAACGACAAATAAAAAGAAAAAGAAAAAAGAAAGAAGCGAACTCGTGGAGGGGCTGACCTGATTGTCAGGGGTGAGCCTCCTGGGGGCGAGCTGGGCGGCCGCGCCGGCGGAGGAGGCGCGCTGCCGGTCGAGCAGCTGCGAGACGATCATGTCGACGGGATGGGCCCCGTGGGCCCCGAGCCCATGGGCCCCGGCCTCGGGCTCGTCGCTCCCGAGGAACATCGGCCTGAGCTGCGAGGCCAGCTCGTCGCGCGTCCATTCCTTCTTATCGGGCGGCAGGGCCAGGCAGGGCGGCAACGCCGCCAGCTTAGCGTCACCGTCCGGATACGGCACGTTCAGGTAATGCACGAGAACGACGTCCGGATTTTGGAGGAGCCAGTAGCAGCGCCGGTGAAACGTCGGCAGGATCGCCGAGTGCACGTAGCAGCCGTAGATGCACTCCACCCCCTGGACCTGAACACAGTTTGCCCACCGCCGGCTTTTTATCTCTCTCTTTTTCTCTTTTCACGTTTTTAGTATTATCGCGCGCTTTTGGGAGAATATTTTAGGCGATTTTGTTTAACGACGAAATCGATGCGACTTGTACTTGCTTCTCACGGGCTCGATACGCGGGTTTGCGAAAATAACCTGGCCCGTTCGTTACGACGTTTGAGGCACGAGAAATTGTTGACGAGCCGCGGGTGAAATGCTAAAAAATGCAGATGTAAATGTTCGCGGGAAGCATTATCTAATTTAACTAGGTTAAAACAGGGGAGGGCCCGTCTCTCCCTCCCTCTCTTCTACGTCGCTGTTGTAGGACAACATACATTTATAGTCGAAAATCTCGGCTGACTTTCGCATAACGACGTTCGATTTTATGTTAATGGCAAAATTACCCCGTCCAAACATTCCTCAAGCCGGGACTCCCCTCTAGCCCGTGGTATTATATGCAGAACTCGCGGGATGTACGTTATTTTAATAAGCCGCATTAAGCGAAACTCCCTTGATTAATTCGCAGTTAGGCAATTGGAGCCCGCGGACTGTAATCAGGCGCGAGAAACGAAAGCGAGACAAAGTTGAAAATGATTTTTCGTTTCCGGCCGGAACAGGGCCAGGCTATAGAGACTCCCGGGCACGCGATAAGAAACTCGGGTATATATTATGTGAGCGCAGAGAATAACTTCTCGCCTTTCTCGCGCGCGTATCTGTTTATTCTCGAGGAAATCGAGACTCGCTCTGGGTTAATTAGAAAAGTCACCTTGAGTTTCATGTGATCTTCCCTCGTGGTCTTGCCGTCTTTCCTCTTCTTCCAGCAGTAGCCGTCTCGCCGGTAACGAACTTTCTTCCTCGAGTAGAGGAGCATCGAGCCGCTCCGTGGGCGCACCTTCACCTCTCGGCTCTGCCATTCGGCGTGACGCTGGAAGCTTATCAAAATCGCCGCGATCTCCTGCAATTCCGAATCGAATTTTCAATTAATTTTGCTCGCCTTAAAAAGAACAAGAAAATGGGACAAGTAAATTGCAAAAGCTCAATTGAATATGAACTCGTAGCGAGGCTGAGTAATAGCTATATAAGGAAACACTTGTCATTGTCTTAGAGCAACGTTCGTCAATTAGCTCTTAAAAGGATCCAAGCCGCGCAAATAATGCCCGGGCCCGCACAAAAGCCTCTCCGGCGAAACAACACACACTCGAGTGAAATTAGCAGGGGGCTGAGGCAGCGCGCGCGCTCTGTCCGTCGATTTCCTCCAATTAAACGCTTCCCCTGGCCGCCTGCCTATACCAGCCGCAGAGTACTGCCACCCTCCCACCTCCCCCGGTATACCTAACTCTCTTTCTCTCTCTCTCTCCTTCTTCCTCGGCTGAACAGTATGCGGTGAGCGATAGAAAATTCAGCCACTCAGCGATAGGCCGGCAGCGGCCCTGGCAAAGGCGCACGAGGGGGAGGAGGAGGAGAGCTGAGGCTCCTTCCGAATTCCGCTTGGCGAGCGATTGTTCGAGTGGGGGTAAGAGCGGCCGAAATTACGATGCCGGGCGCGATCGGGCGTCTTCCCGCAGGAGACTCTCGATAGGCATCGAGACGGCGGCCGGTCGGCTGCCGCGTGACTCTCTCTCTCCCTCTCTCTGGCCTGCCGACGAGGAGAGCCAGCCAGAGGAGCGACAAAAAGAAGAGGCAAACGGAGGAGTAGGCTCGCGAAAGTGCCGCGCAACACTCTGAATTTTGCAGAGGGTAAATACGGAATTCACTCGCCGGTATCAAGTGAATTTTCACTCTTCCCGAATTGCGGAAGCGGAATTTCAAATTGCTCACTGCCCCGGGAGCTGCTTTTCCTTTTTATCTCTTCTTCTTCTTATTTTTTCTCTCTCCTTTTGTTTTCGTTAAGGATTTATCCTCGTTTGGAATTAAGAAAGCTAACGGGATTTTGGAGGATAGAAAATTCGGGAGAGAGTTTTTGTATATTTTTGATTTTTTTTTAAGGGGGGAGAAACGGAAGAAAATGGTGTTATATACGTGTGGGTTAGTTTACTTTGAGGTTTCAAGTTTGATGAGGATAATACATACTGCGAAAACTTATTTCATTTATAAAATTATCTTTGACATAAGTTTGAATAGAGCCTTGAAACTTTAAGTTTGATATTCTTGAATGAGTAAAAAGCGAAAATTTAAAAGTCCACTTCTAAGCAAGAAAGTGTTATTACTTTATGTTTAAACAAGGACCCTGAGATAAGGACTTTAAACTTGGTTGCCGCATGTATTTTCGGATTCTTCTTTTTTTTCTCTCGTTCCCGAAATATTTGATATCGGCTTCGGATTTTTGTCAAGGTAACTAAAAAAAGAAACGTCGACAATCTTTTTTATGTCGCATTGTAAAACAAGAAGATAAAAACAAGAAAGAACACGGCAAACGGTAAGAATAAAGCAAACAAATGCTTAAGCCAGTAAAGAATGTACAAGGAGAGAAAAACAAAGGAATAGATAGTTGGGATTTATTGTGTTATTGATTGACTGTTTTAAATTCACGTTAAAATCAGACCAAAAAAAGATACGTCGAAAAAAAAACAAAAATAAAATTTGGGATTACAAGCGCGAAAAAACTAATCCGTAAAAAGTACACGTGTTCAACGATTACAAAAGCAAATTATCGAAAAGCTCGGTTTGAAATTTTGAATGCATTATGTAGTAAAATTACGTAACGAGTAAGCAAAGAATCAATACGATTCAGCATAGCAGCAGTTATATTTAATTATACTTCCAGTTCAGAAACTCATCGATTTCGAGGCAAGGTCATTCGCAACAATAAAACAGCCAAGAATGATAAAAAGCTTGGTAAAAGCCAAGACCGAAAACAAAAGTAAAATAAAGGAGAGAGAGAGAGAGAGAGAAAAAAAAATGGCAGGAAAAAAAAGTAGCGTACGTAAGCAGCTTAAAATCGAAACAGACAGAGCGTAGAGCCAGGAAAGGAGAGAGTCGCGCGCGAGAGGAAGACCGGCGAAAGCGAATAAACGAGATCGCAGAGGGATGAGGAGGAATAGGAAAATCTGGAGAATGCGCCGGGAGTGCGAGTACTCTCGACGTCGCGGTATTGATTGGCTCCGGCTGCCCGAGAGAGAGAAAAAGCATTGAGAGGGAAAAAGATGGAGGGAAAAGGGGAGGATCTGGCCTGTGCGGAGACACAAGCGCCCTTTTGTCCTTTCATTCATGCCGCCAAGCTCGCCTCGTTATTTCGATTAAAAATACAAATCCCAAAGTGCTTCGTTTTCGGCGAATTGTTAAATATACAGCGCGAACCAGTAGCCAAGGTGAATAAGTACGGAAATTAAAGAAGCAAGAACGTCAAACCTATTTATTAAGGTAATTTTGTGGGTTGTTTGCTTGAAACAACAAAATAAAAAGGAACAGTTTGTTATTTTGATTAGTTTGAGTCGAATTTCAGACCACGAGATACTTTGGAAGACTCTCTCTCTCTCTCTCTCTCTCTCTCTCTCTCTCCGCCGGAGGGCTTTCCAAACAAGATTTAAAAAAAAAGTGAAGGAATTTAATTTATTCCCGCGTAACGTAGCGTCTGAGTGGCACAAAGTTTGCCGCACTTAACTTCCATGTCAATGCATTCTCCACATTGCACGAATTATTATGTGTTCCGACATGCAAATTGTCATTATTTACATACATTAAAATTGCTTATTAAATGCATGGCTTTTTTTTTGGCTTTCGAGCTAGAGTCGCCTCAATAAAATTTTTATTCAAGTAGAGCATGTACAGGACGTAAATTATTTTACAGCTCGTAAGCGAGAGAGAGAGAGAGAGAGAGAGAGAGAGAGAGAGAGAGTGGGGGGGGGGGGGGGGTTAAGGGGGGGGGGGGGGGGGGGGAAAGAAAATAAAAAAAAAGCGGATACTTTTCTCGCGCTTTGTAGCCCTTAGCTCGTCGTAGGCCGGAGAAAGGAAGACAACGCCAAGTCTATTTTACTCCTTGCGTAGCCTTTATTTGAAGCTAATTAAAGGGCTGCTACGTTTCTTTGACTTTTAGCTTTAACAAGTCTCTCGTGCCTACTTTACTTGCAGACGATAAAAATGAGAAATGGTTTGAATAACATTGACTACTTCATCTTCCATCCTCTCATTTCCCTCATTCATTCGCTTCCTCCATCTCTTTTTTTTCTCTTCTTCCTCTCCCATTTCGAGTGGTATTTTTAGAATCACTGGGTACAATTGTTTTACAATACGTAGTTTTGAGTCTCCGGCGCAACTACACCGGGGTCCAGCAAGAGATTTTACTTAATACTCACTTCCGGCTTTGTCGTTTCGAATAAAGCATTCGCTTAGTACTACCGGTTAGTAAATGACAGGCCATCCAAGCAGCGCTTTAATCGCATCGTTTTCCTCGTTTATAATCCGTATCATTCGGCAAATTAAAGATTCGTCGAAACGTAGGGATCATGGTAAGGCGTTTGAGCTGAAAATCGTCGCTTCTAATAGCCCGACAATCGAAGTGATTAACGAAAGCTGCGCAATAAATCGGTCGGAGAGGGGGAGAGACCAATTTCAGGGAACTAATTGCGAGGACAGACGCAGAAGAAGGAAAGTCGAGGGTGGATGTTATACCTGTAAAAAGGTGGTCTGAGTCATTCGCTGACTTGAAAATCAGAGCTATTTTCCAGGGCGACTCGCTCGATTTACCCGGGAATTTGGCCGTCGGCCTGCATACATCTTTATTCACTTTCTTTCCGCTGGCAAACGCTTTCTACTTCTCTTCGGGCTTTACATTCGCACAAGGCCATCGCTCAGACGTCGCGGCTCTCGGCCTATTATCAAAGCCGCTAGGATCTTCATAAAGTCGGCCGACGAGATTCGCGCTGAAGCGCGCGCGAGAGAGAGAGAGCTGTCCCTCAAGCGACGTTGGAAGCTCCGCGTGTCGCGACTCACCGCCCCACAGCCCTGCGCTCCGCCTCTATATCCCCCACTGGCTTCGCGCGTCAA
The DNA here is from genome assembly GCA_030522585.1 of Anagyrus pseudococci. Classification (NCBI taxonomy): domain Eukaryota; kingdom Metazoa; phylum Arthropoda; class Insecta; order Hymenoptera; family Encyrtidae; genus Anagyrus; species Anagyrus pseudococci. The sequence goes on from JAPYYQ010000068.1 coordinate 285,937, forward strand.
CCTGATGGGGGGCGGCTTGAGACATTTTCGCGCGCGCGCGAGTTATTTAGCCGTGTACTTTTTGTTTCCTACTCGCGCCGCGCTCGTGCGCGAATGATTGATGCGCGGATTACGAGTGATGCATAAACCGTTTTACCACGAGCGCAAATCACGCGTACGAAACGTGAGAATAGCATTGAATATTAAGTCGATTTAACTGTATAGCTATTGTAGATTAGGCAGAAGATTAGGTAAAAAATAGTGTTAATCGGAACGAGGCGGAGTTAAACACTGCGTAGCGTATAGGTATGCGAGCTTGAGAAATGCTCAATAGCGAGGAGGCGCGTCTGAAAATGCGATTTCAGTCGCTTGGATTTCGTCTGGAGAGCGACGTGTGCCGCTAAGGGATTGCGCGCGGGCCGCACGAGACAGGATAGCGGCAGCGCTGGGGGGAGGCCGGGGATTTTCCATCGTGGCTTCGTCCCGACGAAATGCATTTCCTTAGCTCTATGTACGTATATGCCTTTCCGGCGATTGTCGGCTCGAGAGCTCGTTTTTCCAGGGCTTTACTCGAACGAGACGAGCCGATATACTCACTTTTTCAACGTCGCCTTTCACCTTCACGTACACACACACGCTTCCGTTTCCTGCGATAATCGTTTCTCGATTGTTGTTAACTTTTGCCCGATCCCGATGGCCTCTCTCGAGTATTGTTCTTTTTATTTAAAAAATAAAAAAACGACAAATTCTAGACGAATTGAAAGTCAATATCCGACTCGTCGATCGAACATCAATAAAATTGCAGCCACTTTTCGACGGCAATTTTTTTGCCCCTACCCCGGCCTCACCCCCCTCCAACAACTCGTACCTCAAGTGAAATAGGGCATGATGAAAAGAAATCGTACAATCCCACCCTTCGACAAGCCACTTTCTCTCTTTCTCTCTCTCTCTCTCTCTCTCTCTCTCTCTTTCCCTCATGCTCGTCCGGTCCCGTATTTCTTTATTCCGGCAGTCAAAGCGACGTCCTTCGCCGGCGCCTTGCAATTCCCTAGAACATTCCGAACGTGGTTTGGATGTAAATATCCTGGGGTCTTCGAGATACCGAGGCTCTCTTGGAAAAAAAGTTACGGCGCCACGTCATGACGGACGAGCGGACTCGTCATCGGAAAGCGTGTTCGTTCTCGCGATAAAAAATGAAAAACCCCTTGTATTATTCTCTTTTTTCTTCTTCAGTGGAGACATTCGTTTAATAATAAAGCAAAAAAGAGAGAGGAATAGTTGCGTGAATGTTTTCCCTGATGCTTTGTTGACGAAATTCTATCTCGATTACTCGTTGGATAAGAGATTAATTGGCGCAAGCTCGTGGAAAATGTCAAATTTTTATTGATAATCCCCTAGAACCGCGAATCTCGGAAGCCGCGGTATTTTTTTCAGCGTAGCGTCGAAAATTTCCAGTCTTAAGCTACTCCGTATTTTTCAAGAGTAAGAAGTGCGACTTTTGCATTTTCCTCGGGGCCGAGGGAGAGCCTCGAAAAATGCGAGGCGCTGAAAAACACTGAAATATGTATTCCAGGCTGTATTCCCCAGGCAAGGCGTGCGTCAGCAGAGAGAAAAAGAGAGATAGAGAGAAAGTGAGACAGGAAAGGGTAGTCTTCCTCGCCGGTAATTTATCCGGAAAAACTTTTCACGGCCGCTCGGCGTAGCAAAAGCGAGCCAATCAGACTTGCGGACGAGAGCGGCTCGTCGAATTAAATCGAATTTTCAATCTCGTCCCTCTCTCTTTCTCCCTTCTAATACTGTCTTTCTCTTGCGCGAACTGCCGGAATTACGAGCAGAGAAAGAGCCAGACGTGAAGGATAACTGGCTCGTTACACTCCGACAACTCGCGCCGCCAGCTACTCCTACTCACTCTACGTCTCTCTCTCTCTCTCTCTCTATTTTCGTTCGATCTCCACCCTTCCCCCCACCCCCTCCAATTTTGCGCCTCTCCCACGTGTTCTCGTCCGCCACTTTCCGACACGCGTGCCCCGAAAATACAATTAATTAATCGAGAAAGAGAGATGGACGTTAGGGTAGTCGGGGCGAGCGAAGAAGAAGGAGACAAAAGAGAGGGAGCAAAAGGTCTATGGAATCGAGCGCGGCGAGGAAGGAAAAAGAGCCTATACGACGTTTCCTCGAATTTCAGCGCGAATGATTATTTAAAGCCGTTCTCGCGCTACTTCCAACCTAGCCTTTGTGCCGAGAGTGAGACGGAGGGAGCTCGTGTGTGCACCTGTTGTCCGCGCGCGAGACTGCCGGCGCGGCGGTAGCAGTGTGTGCGGCGGCCGCACAAAAATCGGGAATATCGCGGGCGTAAAATCGCGAACGGATTCGTGCGAGCCTAGGCGGCTGCGGCGAAAATTTTGCATTATTGAACGATATACGCGGAGCGCCGGCTTGAGAGCCCCCGGCGAGAGAGAGAGAGAGAGACAATCGTCGTTCCGGCGACATTTTTCCTGGGACACGCGCCGGGCAGACACTACTACTGCCGAGCTACGCGCTCTAGGCAAGAGATAGAGAGAGAGAGGGCATTCCGAACGTGTCTCGGGTATAAATATCGAAGCGGAGTGTGCGGCGAGGGGCCGGACGGCTCGGGAGAGGCGGAGGAGCCGGCAGCGACGACGAGGCAGCAGGTCGAGGAGAGAGAAGGCGGCGGCAAAGTGCCGGCCGAGCCAAGCTCTAACTCGGCCGTGTCATGGTGATTTACAACTGGTTAATTGATCATTTGCATTCCGGGCGCTGGTGTGCTCGGAGCCCCACGACGCCGCCGCCGCCGCCGCGCACCGACGGCACCGATGAAAGCCGCCGCGTCTCTCTCTCCCTCTGGCGCTTCGCTGCTTATGTGTGCCAGGCCCTCCTTCTATCTGCCGGCGGCGGCAGTTTGTCATGAAAGAAATTTCGCGGCTTTTGTCGAAAGTGAATGCTAGATACGCCTGACGCGCCTGGATCATTTGATCTATGCGCGATATGCGCGGCCTCGGCTATTTTTGTACAATGCCCCTCCCACCCATACACATCGTTTTCATTCCGCAGTTTCGCCCGGAGCTTTTCCGCTTACACTCGGGATGAGGGAAGACTCGCTGGTGAGCTTGCGCGTTTAAAAATTAAGAAATTATCCTCGGCTGGGCTCGTAAGTACGGACTTAATGAACGCCTTCCAAAGTTCTCTCACCAAGTTCTGACATTGTAATTTTCATTTTTTAACTTTACTCGTCTTCTTCTTTCTTTATTTTTTTTCGAAAAACGAAAAAACTAAGAATGAAAATTAATGTGTCGCCTCCGGAAGTATAATACTCTGTTTTCGAATATGGAACAAGTTACTTTTCAATTAAAAATGAACGGGGGCCGTGCTAAAAATAATATTTTCATTTCGGAAACTCCACTTTAACTTTTCCCGAACGAGCTGAGAAAAGCCGTAAGTTATGAATCGCTTCATTCGCAAAATATGAAAAATTTCTCCTCTCCCCGGCTTTCTCTCCCGCTGCTCCCGACGCTTCTTCGCTTCTTTTTTATCCCACCAATTTGAAAACCACTTAGCCAAAAAGCGGGCATAAGTGCTTCATCGCACACTCGACGTTAAAAAAAAAGGTGGAGAAATATGTAAAATAAAAAGAAGAAAAAAATAACGAAAAAGGAGAACAGGAGGGGTTAAAGTAAATGAAAAACTTTTTGCCGTCAAAAGAGACACGAAACTCTTGGATAGCGTATACGAGGAGCAAACGGCTTTTTCGTCGCGCTGCATAAGTGACCGTCTTGCCTCGTAAAAGTGCATTCGAGTCTCTGAGTGAAAAACTTCGCGCCTGGACTCGCATGCCAAGGAGCTTGAGCACTTTACGAGGCAGCTGCCGTCAATCGTGGAAATGGGTCAAGAAACCTACCCTTCAAAACGAGGATTAAATGAGCGGCATCATATCTCTTTCTCCCTCTCTCTTTCTCTCTTCTTCTATCTATCTCTCTTTCTCTCTCACTCACTTGCCGTAAGCAGAAAAGCCAAGATTAAAATTCTATTACTGTCGGCTTCCTTTGATTCGAACATAAATTCACTGTTAAATGTTCTCCCAGCGAACGTCGGTTCGGTTATAAATGGATTTTCAGTCGAGTCTTGTATTTTATTGGGATAGACCTTTCGAATGCCATTAGCGATTTAAAATGAATAAATGCCTAAGTTTGTTCAACTGATTTACCACGCACTGTTTCCTTTTTTCATTTTAACGCATAATCTTATCAATCCGCTAATTCCATATTTCAAAGCTGATGCCTGCCACGGTAAACAGGCAAATTGGTCGGCTAAGCGCAGATAAATCAACAGCTTTCAGCAATAATTTTTCAGCCGGTTAATAATACACCGGAAATAATATCCGTAACGCGCGGGCCGCGTGCATTACCTATGCAAAATACCCCGAGGGAAAACAAGTGAGTGAGAGGAAGTGGGGGGAGAACGGGAAATCAAGAGCGAGAAAGGAAGGGAGAGAGAAAGGGAGAATGGAAAGGTGGGCAGTGGCGTAACGAAGCAGAGGCAAGAAATTCGCTAATTCACGTCCGCCGGCTAAGCGCTAAATCACTCGACGAAAGTGCCGTGGCTAAATTGCGATGAGGAGTTGTAACGGGAGTTAGCGCGACCGATTGCCCCCCACCCCCATCCTTCCCGCCCCGCGCCCGCTCTTAAATAAAGCTAAATTATCCGTTGTAAACTCCACGCAGTGGATTTCGTTTCGCTTTATCATTTATTTTTTCTTCTCCCCCCGCTCAACTTCCCTCCTCCCACCACACCTCAGTTTCGCGAGCTACAGCTGTGTTTTCGTACTTTTGCGATGAGCCGCGATTTCAACTTTGTTTCGCGGGGCTTCCTTTCGCCCCCGCCCCTGCCCTCCCCCCGTATTCCCTTATCCCATTGTAACTGCCTGGCTTTCGTGATTACCGAGGCTTCGGAGTCTTTGAAATTGTTATTTATGAGCCACGTATTATGCAAATTAATTTTTCGGATAACGAATTGTAGAAACGGTAATTTCCACGGTTCTCCGCCCGCGTCCTGCCTTCTTCACCCTTTCCACCCTACTTGGGACGCTCCTAAGGAGGCCGAGCACTTTTTTATATTCTTCTCCCTCTTGCTTCGAATTAGCATAATCCTTTTCAATTACGATAGCTATTAAATATTACATTTTTCAGTTTTAATAACTCCCTTCCCCCGCCCCCACGCCAACACGTACAAACGTCGTCAAAGAAAAAAGTCGGTGCTAAATAAATCGCTCGACGTCCACGGCTTCCATGGGTATTACTTTACGGCGAATAAAAATAGAGTAATGGCCGCGTATAGCTGTAATAAATAATGGCAGTTAAGGTTTTTTTTATCGTTGTTTTTTCTCTTCATTATTTTACAACCCCTTCTTTACCCATCCCCTGAGCGATATTTATTAAAAACTCGACTTCGGGACGTTTAACCGCAGAAACAAACGCCTGTTGTTTTTGAAATATGAAGTTTAAAAGAAGCAAATAATTGTGAAGTTTTAGCGTCGGCTTTATCAAAATAAATACAATAATTACAGCTAAAAATAAGAGGAAATACCATTTTGTAATGGAATTTCACAAAGTACATAAACGTCGAGTCGATTTAAATCATTTTCAAGAGGAGTAAAAAGGAAGTGGAGAAAGCGGTTAAAACGAAGATTTTCTTTTCTCTCTCTCGAGGATATTGGAGAAGGAACTGAAGATATTTCGGCTTCGCGCGCAAAAAGCGTCATTCTGTAACGCGTCTTTATCATATCCAATCTCTCTCCCACCTGCCCTCTCAGCCGCTTCCTCTTCCTCTGTCCTTCTCGTACTCTCTCTCTCTCAACGAGCGACATTAATCCGAGCGCGTTCTGGAGCTAAGGTCGCGACGATCGTCTTGTTCCCCTCTTATCTAGTCGATCTTGGTAGTAGTGCAGGCGGGACGCGCGCGAGCCCCTCGGCGACTAAAATGACTACGTGGCCCCTGAGCAGCAGCAGAAGCACCAGTAGGAGGCCGAGGCTAGACGGAGCGACAAAGAGAGAGAGAGAGAGAGAGAGAGAGAGAGAGACTTGGAGGGCATAAGCAAGCGAGAGGGAGCGAGGTAGGGGAGGGAGTAAGCTCGAGCAAGCAGTAGCGGTGGCGTGGCCGATAAGCGTGCCAAAGCAATAGATTCCGCGACTCAGCTTCCGGGAGCCTTGAGGCGCCCGTTCTCCGGCGCACCTCCTCCTCCTCCTCCGGCCCGGCTCTCCTCTCACTCAGGCCCGGCGCCGAGCGTGAAGCGGAAGTGATGTGTCCCGAGTACTGATTTACACTCGAGCCTCCGGGAAATCGGTAAATCCGGCCTTATGGCTTCCTACGAGAGCGAATCTCCCCGCTTGCCGCGCCTCGACGCTCTCTCATGGTTCGTACAGCGACGGCACGCAAAGCACATTTCCATCCGCCACTGCCATTGCGCGATTTGTTACAATTAGCAATCCTCCTCCCCTTCCACACCCGGGCTCCCTGTGACCCGGCTTTAATACGGCGACCCAGTGCCTTCGGAACGATTATAGGAAGACAATAGTAAGCTGGTTACTACAGCTTGAGCTCTCTATATCGCTAATTTGCTGGATTTTCGGGCTGCAAAAATTCCGCGGGAACTTGAGGGAGAGGGGACTACTCGCGATATCGATTCTCCGATTCTCTAAAACTAAACATCTATATTTCTCTACGTGCTCCGCTTTTGTATGGCCGATTAAAAATGTTAATTGTGCACGGTCGATAAACCCATGTTGTGAATAAGAAGAGAATTTTATAAAACAGATAGCGAGAAAGGTCGAAATGTTGGCCGGAATGAGGAATGAGAAAAAAAATGAAGGCTAGATCGATATCTCGGGGGAGAGTTTCGCTTGTTTCGATAACTACGACTCGCGACTGTCTAGCTGGCGAATTGAAGGCTCGAGGGCGTTTTTGCAACGAGCCCAAAAGAGGGTCTGAATTTTTGCCGGCTACGTAGCAGGCGTGCACGCTCGAGGTGAACACAATGAAAACGGCATGTCGCTGCCGCGCTACAGCCGGACAGCTCTGACGTGGCCCCCAAAAAACTGCGAACTTACTCGCGCGCGAACGCTTTGACGCTGACCGACTCGTTCGTGCGCCAGTCATTTCTCTCCCCCACCCACTCTCGCTCGACTTCTGGCCGTTCGAATTTTTCCTTAAATTTCGCTTATTTGTTTTTTTTTCTTTCTCTTTTTTTTCTAACCGCTGCTGCAAAAGGAACGCGATCGCGCGCATTTCAAATTTATCAAGGCCCGGTGACAAATTCGTCGAACTCGCCGCGAATTTTTACCGTTACGACTATACGTTAAATCGGCCGTATCCTGAATTTTTAATCGTATTACAGGATCGGGAACTTTTGTCAGGGGTTCAACTGGCTGCTTTTCGTTTTGCCGATTTTGCTTATGCCAGTCTGGTTCAAGAAGAGCGTTTAATCATTATCACGGCTTTTCGGCAGAGCCATTTGGAAATTTAAATCCACAGGGTGCTAAAGTACTGCTATATGTGTGTCGATTTATTTCATAACATTATTTTTTCTAAATTCAGCTATATTCGAATATATTCTAAAAACTATTGTTACAATTTAAGTCGACCGAAATTCCAAAACCACTTGGACTTCGGTTCAAAAAACCTAATAATCCGTAGTTTCCCAGGTTAAATTGTTGTTCAAACGCCTTTAACGCAAATAGTTTTTCACCGTGGAACACAAAACGACGGAATTTCCAAAAGAATCGTAAAAAACTACGAACGAATCGCCCGGCAAAATTTCAATTATAAACACGGAGAATAATATATAACGCGCACTTGGCGCGAGTGAGAGAGAGAGAGACAAAAGAGAAGGCGCACTTTTAGGCGCATGTTTAGAGGGAAAACCGCGAAACTCGCTTCCATTCTAAAAAGAAAAGAAGCACCAGCTCTAGATGTACAAGTGAGAGAAAGAGAGAGATAGTTCTCGGTAGGCGTTGGGGAAGAGGCGTAAAAAATGCATATATCCGAGCTTCGGCTGAAGAATTTCCGAATGGAATTCTTGCGTTCGAGGTCGCGCACGTGCTGGCGCGAGGGCCGGCTTCCCTTTTCATTATTCCGTTGCGGACGGCTCTCCCTCGGCCCCCAGACCGCCGGCCCAGTTTCCTCTCCTACCGTGCGCGCCCCCCTCTATGTATACCGTAGGCTCTCTCTCTCACAGGCATATACGGACTACCGCGATATCCTGGCCCTAATCACGCCCCTCGGATCCACGGCCTGGGAAAAAGGAGCAGGCCCGGCTGGCGTGCGCTTTGCCTAAGCCACCTACTTTACCGCTCGCGCCCTCTCTCTCTCTCTTCTTTTTTCTGATCTTTTTTTCTGATGGGCCTCTCCTGCATACCGCGATAAGAGTGCACGAGTTGCTGGACGCCATTTAGACGAACGAGAGAGAGAGAGCGAGCCTTTTGAGCGACTACGCTCGCCCCTTTTTTTTCCTTTCCGCTGGCGAAGCAAATTTAATTTCTGCAACTGATCGTGCCTCGGCTCCGGCGCGCTCGAGAGCTTTTTTGCCAGAGAGGATTGCTATCGCTGATTTTGCATGGACTCGATTACTCTTGAACAAATTAATTTTCTCGGGCTCAGGCTTCTGTGATTTTAGCCTTCTTTTCGCCAGATCTTTTCATTTCTAGCTTGAATTTTAATTGTCGAGGCGTTAAAAAGCTCGAGTTGTAAAAAGAAAAACAGCTTTAATGTAAAAAGCATGAACACGCCGGGCATTAATAAAGGAGAGGACTAATCCTGGTCGGCTAGACAAAGGCTATTTACAAAGCGAGTAGTCCTGTGTACCTCTCAGCGGCTCGGCTCTCGAGCGGATCCCAGCGGCGTGTAATAAAGCTGCTCTCGGGGCGTTACGTGCACACGAATCTCTCCCGCTTGCTATCTCTCCATCTCGCTCTCCGAGCTAGCAGTCCTCCCGCTATCGATCTCCAACTGGTCAACCGCATTACATTAAGTTGATTTCGCTCCCTCCCTCGCCCGCCCACTGCCCTCGCCGGCTAAACCACATCTATCACCGGGACTATCGGCTAGCTCTCACGTAATATAGATGCGTATCGAGCTATGTTCGTCTCGGAATCTCGGTTATCGATCAACAACTAAGACGTAATACCTACGCATTAATCGCGGCCCGGTAAAATATTGAATGAATTATTACTTGCCGACTTTTCCTTTGCTTCGACTATTCGTTTCGAAATCAGTTCCGTTCGTCTGACTAAATCCGGGCTATACTACTTGCGTTCGGTATAAGTAAAGAGTTTTATAATAATATAAAAGCCACTGTACCGGAATTTTTGTAAAATCTTAAACGTGAAAATCTGATTAAATTTTGTCGTTATTGTGATGGAATAATATTTTGGCAAAAATTTAAATATTTACTACAACGTCCAGAAGTTTTTGATGCTGTTAAATTTTTATGATGCGTTAGATTAATAATTTCGAAAGCTATGCTCCGTGGGATATATCATTCCATACAAATTATCCACTGGAATATGTATTTTTTTTCTTTTTTTTTTTTTGTGAAACATTACTCTATAAAAATGTTAATAGGTAGATATTAAAGTGATGAATGTAGCTGTCTACGAGGTGAAATTTAAAAAATCTTAAAATAAGTTTTATCATGTTATTAATACAAGTAACAGAAAACACAAATTTTTGAATGACAGTCAATGACAAACTCGACATGTATCTGAAATGAGATAGCTGATTTCCCTTGTTCTCTTTTTTTTTAAATTTTACGAGACAAATAAGTGTGGAGCGATAGATATTTACTAGAAATTTTTTTAAGGTAAATTTTTCTACAAAAAATGTATAAACTATTCAAACGAACGAATAAAAATAAATACCCATGCAACAAAAACCGTATTTATTTTTTAATAGTTACATAAAAACGAACTTTTCACGAAACTCAGTAGTAAGTCTGAAAAAGCTAGAAAGACTCGCTGATAGAGTTTGCGAACGGAACCAACGAAACCCTTTTACTGTCATCCGTTTTCAATGTCTCTTTCGCTCGTGTTATTGTTGACAGAAATAAAACTTAAAAGCGCCCAATTTTCGTTGTTTAATCCAGCAACAACAATTTTCAATCAACTCCGTCTCGAAACAAAAATAAATGAAATATCAAAAGAAAATAATAATGATAATTGTACAAACACCACTTGTTAAAAAAGTGTAAGTAATTATAAAACCCAAACATCTCATTCTCACTCAAAAGCTCGGTAAAAAAAGCTCAGAGAAAAGTAGAGCCGATAAAGAACAGCCCGAAGCTATTTTTCCAAAGCAATAAATCTCAGCGGGGCGCTAGTCTCTCTGGGCGAAATTTCCGAAAATAACGCCCAGTAACCATTTCATACGTCAGCTCAGAGTATAGGGAAAGAGAAAAGGAGGGAGGGAGAGAGAGAGAGGAGAAAACGAGAGCGAGAGGGAAAAACAGTTGTCTATGCAGAAACGGCCGGCGGTCGGGGCCTGCCTTGTCCCCGGAAAAATTAGCCAATTTCCCGGCAGGCTTTGTCAGGCTGGCGATAGGCGTGTGCCATTGAGTGCGGGCCGATCTAAGGCACGGGGCCGCACAAAGCCCCGAGAGGAGGCGGCCGGAAGCCGCTCGGCGCCGCCGATAAATCTGTCGGCTCCTCTCGCGCTCGCTCCCGAGGCAGGCCTAGCGCTTACGTAAGAGCCGCGATAACGAAGCGCCCGCGGCCGAGAGTGGGAGAGCGGCCAATTAAGCGGGCCAGCGCGGAAATTGTCGGGAATCGATATATCGGCCGAGGCTTCGGCTTTAAGCGCGATTTTGCAGCGGATGATAATGAAGCTAACGGGCCGCAATTAGCTGTCGCTTTGTCTCGGCCTAAGCGCGCCCGATTCACCCTGGCGCGGATCACTCCCTCTCTTTCTCTCTTTGCAGGAAGGATCGATCGCGCCGAGAGTCCTTTGGCTCCAACTCCGGCGGCGGGCTTGCGTCGCGAGCCGAGAGCTAGTTCGCGGGTAATGAGCTTCGACTTTGCGTGCGATTGTAGCCGGGCGCGCTGCGAAGAATGACCGGGGAACCTGATTTTTGTCCCCCCCCCCCTGCACACGCGCGCGCCCGGCTTATTTGGGAAAGCGAATTCTTTTCAACGATGTATATGCTGAGAGCGAGGGAATTAGGCGGAATTTAAATTTGTCTTCGTGCCGGGGCGTACAGGAGGCATGTAAGAAGCGTTTGAATAATAGACTTTAAACTCAAACAACTATTCTCGCAATGTTAATTGATGGCATATTCATTTCGATAATTAACTGCGCATGTTTCGAGATTATTATGGCGTTCTGTCACGGAACATAGTGTGCCACTCGGATTCTGGGCTATTAATATACGCGGCAAGAGAGATACGAATGATTTTCATGTGACGCAGTTGGACGCGACTGATCGAGCGAGATACTTTTTAAACTTTCTTTTGACTTTGGATGTGTTACGTTATCTGCTTTTAGTTTGACGTAAAAAATTTTTTAATATTTTAACGACTGCGAATTGTGCTTGTTCCTTTTTTATATCGGGACATTTAAAATCTTATTGATTAAGGTTTTCTCGTCGGCGCTTTCACTTACGCGCTTGTAAAAATATAGATTAGATTTTAAAAACGTATACCATTTCTTTTTGGCAAACGGCGCTGGTTTTGAGCCAATGTAAATTTCATAAAGCTACGCACAGATTTATGAACACTATAACGATATTTTCTCACTTTTATTCTCTCCAGAAGTTCCGTTCAAAATGATTTTATGAAAACGTCTGCCGACGTGTTTTTATTTCGTTGTTGTTGTTTTTGTTGTTATAATATCAATATTATTTTCAACAAAATTTTCTCCACATTCCTAAAATTTTCATAATTCTCGATTCACGTTGGATTAGGTTTTGTTTGAAAATAATATTCAAATGTAATTTAACCCTTCGTTTCATCAAATTTTCTAGCAATTCGATTAAAGTTCGTTTACCAAAGCGTTTTTTAGCAAATTAAACTAATTTTCCTATGACTCAACCTTACCAAAACATCAAAATAACAATTTAAACCGAGACAATATAGGGAAAGTGCAAAATTTCATAAAAGCGAGGCAATAAATTTTCAACAATTTCTTCGCAACTCGCTAAATCTAACAAGCCCGCTCTATATCTTGTTTCAAATTTAACGCATCAGCAATATCCATCCGAACTCTCTCTCCCTCCCTCTCTCTGTTTCTCTCGCTTTCTCTCTTAGCGCTGTTATTCGAAATTGAAATTCCCGCAAAAACGATTTGACTTCAAAAGAGCTGGCTTAAACGAAAGCGCCGTAAGTAGTCGAAGAAGGAGAATAAGAAGAAGAAGAAAAAGGAGGAGCAGGGGGAGTGGGAAGGTATAGTGCAGCCAAGGAAAATGAGCATAATACACGTGAACGCACAAAGGGAGGATAGTCCAGGTGAAGGAGAAACAGGCGAGATATCCTTCGAATCGGTTTGGGAGCAGGGGAGAAGCCGAGGGGGCTGGCGTGTAAGGCTGCCCGGCGCAAATTGGATTTGTCCCCCGTACCGTCGGCGCTGTAATTCCACGGGCGATTAAAGCATAGCCGATGAGGCCGTCGTCAGAGCCGAGGAAGGAGCCCGGACCCCCTAGAGACACTCGACGATCCGGTGCATGTAGATCAGGCTGGAGAGAGAGAGAGAGAGAGAGAGAGAGAGAGAGAGAGAGAGAGAGAGAGAGAGAGAGAGAGAGAGAGAGAGCCAGGGCTGCCGGCCAGATTAATGAGGCTGGATAAAGTGCACGCTAAAGCGTGAATAACGACGTGCGCGCCTCTCCTCCCTCCCTCTCGCTTTTCCAACCTCGATTTTCTCACCGACCAGCAGCGAGCCACCTCTCTCACTCTCTATTCGGATTTTTCTATTCTCCCGCTGACATTTTTCTTCATCATTTTTTCATCGTGTATTTTCAAATCAACGGAATTAATTTCGTCATCAAATAATACGATAATTTGACGAATTGTAGCAAGCGTGTATCGTGACAAAAGTAGAAATGGAAAAGAAAAAGCAAAAGAAGAAAGAAAATTCTCGTCCAAGGGAGCGTCGCAAAAAACGGAGAGCCGCGTATACGCAAGAGTCGAGAGCCGAGCAGCTGTAACGAAGCAAGAAGACAAGCCGAAACACTCGCGCGCGCACGTGTGTGTGTTCGGGGGCTTCACGTCCCCGAGAGATGCTCCAGAAAAATGGCGCTCGACGAGCGCAAGAGAGAAAGACCGGCAGCGACTTGCTGGCTCTCCCCCCGGCCTCGAGGAAACTTGCAACTAGCAGTGGCCCTCGGTAACATCAGAGAGAACCGCGCGCGAGCCGTGAAAGAGGTGTAGGTGTGGGAGAGACGGAGAAAGTGACGGACGTGGAAGTTGAGTCGGGCGTCCGCTGCCAAAAGTCCGGAAAGTCATTTCCCGAGCTGCTGGCCCGGGCCGCGTGATTTACCGCGCTTAAAAACTTCCACGGACGCCCTCTCCCTCTGTCTTTCTCGCGCGCGCCCTACAGTCTCGGCTTGTATCTGGTCTGGGCGCAACCGGGGCCGCGTTCATCCCCGCGCTTACCCACTTGCGCGCATCAAAATGACATTTACCCCGGCCAAAGCCGCTATCTCTCTCTTCGACTTCTTAGCCATAGGGCGTGAGCCGTTGGCGTCCGTGAGATGAATTTTCCATCTTCGCGCGCGAGATTCTTACGATTTTCTGCCATCGGATTTTGCATCATTCGAATTTGATATTTCATTTCCAAGCAGACGGAAAATCACGAGAGCGTGATTGATTTTTTATTTTCGCCCGTTAGATTTGCGGATACGGAGAGGAGGCAGATGGTTAGTCCGCTGTGGCGTGTTTCACTGTATTTTTAATCGAATCCAAAGGATTTATCGTGTCGCGAATTTTCAGAAAATTTCATATTTCCTAGCGCACGCTTTGAAAAGCATAGTATTTTCTTTCCCCCGTTGCGATTTGCATCGGCTTTTTTTTCTTATTTTTTTCTCCGAGCAGGCAAAAGCTTAACAAGATTTTAATTATGCTTTTCATAAAACTTTGATATTTTCCGAGCATGTTTCAAGAGACCTTGGCTGAGTTTAACGTTGATAAGAAATCGGCAACATCGTACACCCGCCAACGAGACTCGTATTTGTTTCATTTGGCTTGCATTATATCCTTATTAAATAAAAAAATTCAAATATTCAAAAAAATAGGGAAAAAGTAAAAAATTACCTCTAATTACTTAATCAGAAACATCGGAAGAGCTGTTTAAATATTCAAAACAAACAAATAAGCATCTCCTCGCTGGTCCTGTCACGTCGCACGCGGCGGCGCGATTGAGAGGAGGCGTAAGAAGTGGCGGACGGCTGGCACTCGAGTCGATAAGGGTCTACGATAATTATCCATGTCAAACGGCCCTTGGTGACGACGGAACGTGATCTTGACACGGTGATCAGCGCTATATATCCTCGAAGCCCCGACAGCCTCATTAGGCAATCAGGTTAAGCATTATCAAATTTTTCATTCCCGCCTTTCCCAACAACTACCCACCCCTCCATTCCCTTTCTCTTCCCCCACGGGCCTGCTCTTTTTCCTTCGTTATACTCCGATCTCTTTGTCGTTTTTCTCCGCCTCCTCCTCCAGCTTTTCTTCCTTCTTCTCGGCTGGCTTTTCTCTTTTCGCGCGCTAAAACTCATCGACCTGCTTTTTTTCACCAATTTTTATTTTCTCTTTTTCAAGCTGTTTACACTTTGTAATATAGATTATGAGCTTTAATCGATCGATCGTTATCCAAGACTTTGAGCAAGCGATAAAAATCCAAAGTTCTTTCTAGCAATTTTTCCTTTTTTTCTCTCGTTACAAACTCAAATCTTGACGCGGCGAAAATATCGGAAGAAAATATGAGCTCTCGCGATGTTGTAAGAAGCAAAATAATGCCTAGGAAGTAGCTTTCCAGGCGGAGAGCTTTTCCGACAATGCGAACTCGGAAGCAGACGCCCGGCATAAAGAGAGATAGATAAAAGGAGGAAAGTAAGAAGAGTAGAAAAGGAGAAGTGAGAGAGAGAGATTCCTCGGCGGAAGGGGCTATTCAGTTTCGCGCGTGTTTACACGGCCGGCAAGTGTGGAGGGAGAAGAAAGTGAGAGGAGGCGCGAGAGCGCCGGGGCTATAGCGAGCATATATCGTCCGGCATCTCTTGGTCTACTTCCGTCGAGTCTATCACCTACTCTTCTCGCCCTTTCACTTCGGGGCCACCAGGGCCGCCGAGCCTCTGGATATGCCCCCCCCCCGCACAAAAGCTCATTAATCTCGCACATGCCCGAGGGGCTTGACGAGCCAAGACATCGAGAGATGTGTCTGTGCACGGCACTTTTCTCCCTCGCCTCTCGCTCCACTAGTATATTATTTTGCGCTCCGCCCTCGACAGCTTACGCGATGGCAGCTATCAATTTATCGTCCTTAGAGAGCCATCGATCCTTTTACAAGCTCGCCCAAGCGTGTTAACGTAGTTTTTACCGAGAGATGTTAATAACGGGAAATCTGGCGGAGCGGGTGATCGTAAATTTTGGATGTACTTATTCGTCAAACGATTATCTTCATGATTGGTCAATCAGCAAATTTAGCAAAGCTTACCCACTAATCGGACCGTAACAGCACAAGTAAATTGATAATTTTTTTGTCCAAGTCTCGCCTTAGGAGATACAATCCAAGCCGGCAAAGTTCTTGATCCAATTTATGCCGTCTATAAGAAAATCCCAGTGTGGCCCGGATCATCGTCGTATAAAACTTCAGTCCATAAAAGAGCATAAAACATAAAAATATCTGGCGCTTCGAGGCGGGTAACGGCAGGTAGAAGTGAATCCCAAATGCGGAATATTAAATGAAGTTTAAGCGTTATTGCCTTACGTCCAATTTAAGCGTATCCCCGTATATCGATAGCTCGCGAGCGCGAGGATAGCCGACTTCAAGAATAGGATCATCAAGATAACGCCGCGGACGTATATAGAGGTAAAAGGCGACGGCGGCGGGGGGGGGAGGACTAAAGGGAAGCTCGCGCGCAAAAAGTTCGAAAGCTCATTTTCGTCGTGCGGAGAACTAAACAGCTGCTGCGGCTATAATGAGGTATAAACGGCGCCAGGACACGTGACGACGATCGCGAAGCTAATCGAAGCCCCCCTTTCTCTCCAGCCCCCTAGACACCCTCTGGATGAGCGCGCCAGACTGAATTTCCAAACTTCGTCATTGGACTTTGTCTGAAGCACCTCCTCGCTCTCCCTATCTTTCCTTCTCCCACTCTCTCTGTTCGTAGTCCGGAGACTCGTTTCGCGTTTTGATTTATTTTCCTAATCTCATTTTCCTCGTTTTATCATTCTCCGAGAATACTCCCACTGCCCTCCCTCCCCCCCCCCTCAAGCTTTCTACTCCAGCAGAAGCTCTCGTTCTCTCACTTTATCATCTGGCAGCGCAGTCTCGGCAGCCCTTTGTCGGGCTCTGACACTTTCGAGATAATTTTCGGCGAAGGTCGCGTTGAATTATTTCACGTGGATTCGGCAAATTAGCCTCGATGAATATTGAGCCGGCTGCCGTGAATATTAATCGGCTTTCATTTGAATTAACGTTATAATCGGTTATAATTCGTTAAAGAGGATTTATTATCGAATCAGCGCTGATGATCAATTGCCGCTCGATTGTTGTAACAAATATACCCATTGTTACGCTATATACGTACCAAAGAGCCGCGTAATTGAAATAGACAATGCAGCCGAGTCGTAATTATTTTCATTTTAACGATGAATCCGATGCTAATTTTAATTCGAGCAATCATCGCGTTCTCTCTATTTCCCTGTTTCCGACGAGCATTTGCAAAAAAAAAGAACGAAAAAGAATCTAAAATTAAAACTAATGTATCTCGGCTGTTTAAATAACGAACGAAGAGCGGAATAAACAGTGAAAGTGAAATACACACGCGGACGAAAGCGAAAAATGGGAAGAACAAAAGACAGTAAAAAGAGAATAAAAGAAGGATTTTTTCACGGCAAATAAAACTCGTCACGAGGCATTATTCGAGCATTAATGTTTCCGGAGGGCTATAGCAAACGGTCTCCCTCAGTGTCGCGCGCGTTTCACTTCCAAGCGATATTGCAAAGAGCGAGGGAGAGGGAAGGATCAGGGCAAATTCATCATACGCCTTTTTTCCAATTACACCTCTTTCGAGCGCTCGTTTCTCGGGCGCGTCCTCGCGGAGCCCTCGGCTTCTTCCCCCGAATCCGCGTCCCTCTCCGGCGCTGCCTCGAGCCAGCGGGACAGCAGCGCGAACATCCAGTTTCCATTGCCAAGAGAGTCCCGAGCCCTTCAACCCCGCCTCCTCCGCCCCCCCCCATTCCTTTTTCCTCGGAGCCTGGCATTTCTGCCATTCCTCCTCGTGGCTGGAAATTCCGTCGGTCTCGCTCGGCAAAAGCTCTCTAGCTCGCTTTCTCTCTTAGCGCCGAGAGGGAGAGAGGGCTGCTGCTGCAGCTATTGATCGGAGGCCAAGCGGGGTCAGAGTGGCAGTGGACGTGCATCGGTGGAGGTGCGCGCGTTTTCCTCGCTCCCTCTCCCTTGGCCCTTTTCTCGCGCGCGCGCGCGCCACAGCGAGGCCTCCGCTCGGCTCGCACACACGCCGACGGATGCAAGCTACTCTCTCTCTCTCTCTCTCCCTCTGCACGTGCTGCCACCGCCGCGCGCGCGCACGCTATAAAACTCTGCACGCCTCTACCGCTCTTCGTTTCCCACTTTCCCTCCCCCCCCCCTTTCTTTTTACCATCCGGCCTATGCTCTTTCTCTGCCTCTCTTTCGCTCTCCCCCGTTCGCGTTTCTTTTAGCCCGATGCCAACGCTATCGGTTCGTTTAATGCCCCTACTGCTACTGCTTTTTACTGGCATGGGAGGGACGATATTTAAAATTACGCCGTGAAGCCTCCCTCTCTCTCTCGATGCTCCTGTAGCCGAACGAAGTACTAGCGAGATGCAATTTTCAGAAATCGTTGAGGCCGCGATGAGCCCCTCCTGATTTTTTATACATATTTAAATCAAAATGACCGATTTCATGATTGCCAAGGAGAAATTTTTCATTTCCCACGCGAAAATATAAATGAAAAGGGGCAGTTGTATTAGCAACAATTCACTCGGCAGTTAGCGAGAAAATAAGGGCGTTTGCATTAGAAAAGAAATTCACCTTCATTGCGTTCGCACGCAATTATTCCAGCCGTGAAATTTAATGATAACAAGACAAAGCTAGAAAGAGGGAGCAGAGTAGCCTGCCTGAAAACGTATTGCCGCTCTAAAAATGCAAATGGAAAAAAAATTATTTTCTCGCGGTGCTGGAACGGCGGGGTGGGTAGGGAGGCAACTCGAGCTCCAAAGCTCTCCCCTTCTCTACGCAGCAGCACTCGCAGAGAGGCACACGGGGAGGCAGATGCCGTACTACATTACCGGCGCAGCTCTGTCTCTGGCTGGCTATATAGCAAAGGCCTCCCCGAGTAGCGCATATGTATAGCGGGGTAGAGCCAAGTGCTTACGCACTAGCTGTCTCGCTCGGGCCGGAACGCGGGGGGCTCGTGGCTGGAAACTCGAAAACCGCGCGGACTATTATGCCCACCGGCGGGCTGCTCCGACCGCGAACGGCGCGATACCATCTGCCTACTGTGCCGGTACGCCGTTAACCAGCCCCCCACCAACGCGCCCCCTTTTCTCTCCCTGCGCGCTCATCCCAGCCTCTGCCGTTTGCCCTCCTCTCCTGAAACGCGTAAATATATTCATGCCGTATCGCGCGCGGTGAAAAAGGCCGTTTAAAGGTACGCCCGCGCACACGTGTGTTTACTAATTAAAAAAAGAGGCGAGAGAGAGAGAGAGAGAGAGGGAGCAGCAGCAGCCGCGAACTCCTTCGGGCGTACACGCGCGCGTAGCTCGGCCTCATTTATGCGCACCCCCGGCGCCGTTTGAAGGCGCGATTTTCATGGTAACTAACAGCCCCGGCAGCTGTTAGTTAAACCAGCCCTTTCAACTTCTTTTTCTCCCGCCCCTCTCGCTCTCTTTCTCTCTGTGTCTGCCTGCTTCGTTTTTTTTCTTTTTCTTGTTGTTGCTGCTGCTGCTCTTTTGTTTCATTGTCGGGCCGCTAGTTTATATCTGTGTTATTCCGACTGCCAGGTTTTACCGTTTGAAGAATGTGCTTCATTAGAATAAGATCGATGCTAATGAATATAAATGTGTAAGGTTTTGGCGTTTACGAACATTTTAAAAGCCGAGCGGTTTAAATGAATTGTTGGCTTTCGAATTGCCCTGGCTTTTCGTCCTTTCGTTTTTGTACTTTCGACTATTTTCGAGCCGGGAATTATAAGTCATTTGCAATTTCTGCTTTACTTTGCTTAGAATTTGAATTAGGGAAGGTTAAGTTATAATACGATTTTTAATGAAGAAATTTAATACCTCCAGTTCGAAATTCATGCGCGTCTGTTGTGCGTGTGTGTGTGTGTGTGTGGCAATTTTTGTTAGCCTACTTATTTCCAAAGTTTATAAAGTATTTGCATATGATAAAATAAAATAATAAATAGCAGAAATGTAATTTATAATCGGTCTAGCCCAGTCGACTCAAAATAGAAAAGCGAAAAAAAAGGAAAATTTCTCGTTCGCGTTAATTGTTTTAATAATCGGAATAAAGGAAAATAGGCTGTTTACTCGCGAGGGCGAAAAAAAAAGTATTTCACAATTTTCTTACTTTGCTCCGTTTTCACTTTGACTTTGCATGCGCGTAATTTCATCGAGAGATTAAAACACTTAAGTGGCTTAATTTTCTTGCAAATTTATGCAAAATTGATTTTTTCGATTCAGCACCCCTGCCTTCGCAGCTGGGGCGTAGCCTCACCCCTCCGTCCCGCTCTCTTTCTCTCTTTCTGAGCGACAAAGCTTTTTCATTCGCCCAAATCGAAAGCAATATTTCAAGATTAGGTAAACACGGCAGCCCTCGAGTGTGTATACGGCCTGTACAGCGTACTTTTCCCAGTGCGATTTGTGCTCAATTTACTTGTCCAGCATTTTTCGTGCAATTCGAAAATCTCGAAATTATGTCGATCGGCCGATTGAAGGGATTTTTCACTTACCTCGTTGGTATTCCACCGATGCCTTTGCGTAGGAAAGTGCTCCGCGCGGGGTAAAGTCTCCAAATTTTCCGGCAGCTTAATCGGATCTCCATCTGAAGGTAGAACAGAAAAATGCCCTCGCTTACTCTTTTGCTCTCATCTCCGCTCGCTCGTCGTTTATTCTTTTTTAGCAGGCTTTTTGTTGCCAAGTTTATTAATAAAACGCCCTGCCGTCGTCGTAAAGAACATTTTTTTAAAACTCTATACAAGCGAAAAGTTTGTTTTTTTTTCTTCCGTGCCATGTGTTAGCGCACGTAAAGCGCCACTTTCACGCACTTGCGTCTATATATAAGCAAGACGAGATGCTCACTTTAAGTAACACTTTGTACAGTACTTTTTTATCATTATGTTTCAACTGCGAAACAGCGAGGAAGGCGACGAATATTATTTCTTCCTTTTTAAATCTACTTATGCATTATATGAATTTATCACATTAAACATTTAAAAATCTTTTAAACTAAATTCTATAGTTTAATTAAATTTTTATTCCAAATTTTTAATAAAAACTTTACCCATCGACCTATCGCCTCCATAAAGTTTATGCAAAAATATTCTATGACACTTGAACAAAAATTCAAATTCAATTTTTTTCATTTCGCATTTTATAAAAAAAACCATATCAATAAATTCCCGAATGTATTGGAAAAGGCTAAGTTCGCGAAGTTTATCGCCATAAACTCACTTGCCCGAAATAAACTACCACTAACGTCAATTTTACTGATTCCTCAAAATTCACATTACTACAAATAATTCATTAAATTTAGCGCAGTCGCAATAGACTGGCTAAAATTTCTCAAAGCTCTCCAAACCATTTTTCTCGCGATTTATCAAAGCATCCTTTAACTCCGACACCAACTTTCAAAGCCCGAGCGCAAGTGTATACCTTATTTTATTTACAAGCCACGCGCAAACTCCATTTCGAGTTCAGCCAGTCTTCGAGAGCATGTATGGGACTCGCGCGGTAAACTCCCACCCCCCTTTCGTCCCTCTGCTCAAAGTACGAACAAAAGCGAGAGATCCTTTCGGCAGACAGACCGAGGAGAGAGAGAGAGAGAGACCTTGAACCAATTGCCGAGTCTCGAAGTGCCCGCGGGATAAGCGAGAAAAGCTGGGTAGAAGCTAGGCCGGGGGGTAAAGGGGGGCCGAAGTGAAAACCGATTCTCCTTAGGAAAGTTCGCCGACTGGCCGCGAGCTGGATTAACGAGGACGAGGAAATTCCGAGACTCGTAATATCAGCCGAGCCAGCCTCTGGAGACTTTGGAAATATACGGCGCGCGATAACCTTAGAGGCCGAAGTGGGAAGTAAGGGGGGTAGGTGGCGGCGAAGCGTTTGGCCTCCCTCCTGCGCCTCCTCTCCTCGGCAAGCTCGAGCAAGCCCTATAACTGCCCTTCCCAACTGACCCTGTTCCGTAGCCCGGCGGCGGATCTCGGCCAGTCGGACGATATCCCCGGGATTTGCCCGGCAACGACAATTCCACTCGTCTGACGTTCTAATGACCGAGCCTCTCCCTCTCTTCCCGAGTGTTTGCCGTTACTCTTGTTCTCGCCGTTATTCGCGTTGCTAGCCGGCCCGAGGTGTGGGCAAGGGGGAAGGCCCTCGTTGCCGATTGAAATTCTTGCTAAATTATGCCGCGTCTCGAGTGCTTGGCTCTGATGCTGCGCGCGCTCGACACAACCCTCCTCCTTCAGTCGCGTATAGTCGGAGAATTAAGGGGAAAACATTTTCCCCCCGGCTCCCTTTATTATTCAAGCGGCAAAAGCACGAGTTTTATGTACATCTACGCTTAATAAATTCACCCTTTGGTGTACATCGAACACTCGATGACGATTTCTTTTTTGCTTTTTTTTTCCTTTTCAACGGCCGACGCGATCTCGAGATTCCGAGGGTAAGGAATGCATTTAAAAGACGTAGCCGATCGGAAGAAAAAGTCGAGAACAGAAAGAGCGGCGAGGTAGGCCTGTAAGAAAGAATGAAGGGTGGGAATGGACTGGGAAGCCCATCGGGCTGCATGCGATGTACAGCGCGGGCCTAATAAAAAGCAGAGTTCGACGACGGGAACGACGACAACGACGGGAGGGAGGGAGGCAGGCGTCACGAGCTCGGACACGCGGGGTGACCGAGGAGCTGGCCGGAGGTGGGGTGTATTATCAATTCAAATGGCGGAAACGGAGCGAGCGCCGAGTTGCATTTGCATGTGGGCCGGGCGCGAAAGAAGAGCGGCCCCGCGGCCTGTGCCGGCATGTGCTCTCTCTCTCTCGGCAGGTGGGGAGGCAGACGCGGGGGGAGTCGCACGCGCACGACTACTGGCACACATTCCCGAGAGCTTGCTCTTTCTCTCTCGCTCGCACTCTCTTCTCTGTTGCTACTGGTGTGGCTTGCGTGCGCGCCCACCCGCCGGGCCTGCAATTTGCGATTCCAGCGAGCGCGGCCGGCTGTCTCTCTTCTCTCTCTCTCTCTCGGTCTCTCCTATACTAAGCGCGAACGGGCCACCGCCGACGCGATTACAATTTTACGCGGCTCTCGGTTTTATTTTTCGCATACGAAGCTCCGCGCGAGTTTACCCTGCGATCCGAAGCTTTGCCTCGCTCTTTTTTTTTCTTTTATTTCGAATCGATGTGTTTTTTTTTATTCTTCGCTTTTTCTTTCTTTGAGGTCTGGCTGGCTTTCATTATTTGGCGATTTGCTTACTTTGGAGCTTGCGGTGAGTGGCGAAATATTGATTTTGAGAGTTTGCTTGGAAGATATCGAACTGAGGATGAGAGAGCTTAAATTCTCATTGCTGTATGAATACGATATAGATTTTACGTGGCTTTTCTCGTGCTCGGCTTTTTTTATTTTACTAATTTTGATTACTCTTATCACTTGCTGCTTCGAGTTAAACTTTCATATGTTGCGCTTATAAATTACGTAACTATAGTATAAAGCTTTCTACGTTTAACTACGGTGTAAAAAGTCAAAACTAAGATACTTGATAATTCTAAAAGTCAAAAATCGTATTATAAGTAAAGAATCAGCATCTCCAAAACAAACGAAAACAAACTAAAGAAATAGTAAAACTTGATTCATAAAAACGAAAAATTATACGCATATATTTTGAAGCGTTGGGACGAGGATAAAAGGTAAAAAGGATGAAACTTTTTATTTAGAAAAATGTATTCAAAATATGTATGTGTAAAATATATATTTTGAAAAAATGTTGGCAAGATCTACAGAAAACTTTGTATCTCTCAAGCATAATAAAATATAAAAGAAATTAGTGCATGGCATACCGTTGTATATATCATCTAAGATAATTCAATGTCAATTTATGTATAAAAACTTTATAATACATGAGGCAACTATGGCTATTTAATCGTCTACGTATAAAACAACCAACTTACGCAGTAAAGTTGCTGGTATAATATAAAATTGAAAAAATTACAATCGTCGAGGTGTGTGGTATATGTGCGTGTGCTGCGTGTATACGCGTGGCTGATGCTTCGAGCGAGAGGTAGCTAAAATTAAATCTCTGCCTCTAAGCTACGAAGTAAAAAAAAAGTTGAAGAAACTCAAACGAAAAAAGGGGATAGCGGTGGTGGGGCGGGGGGAGGAGTAGGGGTCAGTTGGCTAGTTGAAAGAAAATGTAGATCAGCTTAATGAAAACGGCCAGAAGCATATAGAGGCGTCAGAGTGCCCGGTGCTGCTGGTGCTGCTGGGCAAAGCGCCCCTCGTCTTGTCGGCATTACTGACACACATGTGTGTATCCGAGGCTCTCTCGCGTCAGGCGACTACTGGCTATCTCGAGCTACTGGCACGCGCGCGCGTGTCTATGCGTATCCGTGCGTGGGTAGGTGTCATGTGTGTCGTGTGTCGTGTGTGTTGAGAGTGTGTGTGGATGTGGGTAGGGGGTAAGTTGCGGCAGGCAACCATGCGTGCGTGGCTGCCCTTAATAAAAGAGAAGCGGCGTTTGTAAAGTAGCTAGAGCGTGCCGCGCTGCGTCTAGGGGTAGAAAAGCTCTGGCGCGTCCTTGAGCGGGGGCTGCAGGTGGGCGGGCGCTGCTCCCCCGAGGAGACTCACTTGGTGCGAGGGGCGTCGGGTAGGTCGCGTGGTAGACGACCCGCTGCTGGGGATGGTGGCTCGCCGGGTGGGCGCCGTTGTAGCCGGCCATCGTCTGGCCGGGGGCAGCTCCGCCGGCTCCAGCGCCGCCGCCGCCGATGACGACGAGTTTGTTGCAGTTGCGGCCGCGCATCAAAACGACGTGCACCACGTCACTCTCCGGCCCGTCGTCAGCCTCGCTCGGCTATCTGCTGGTGCGTGAGGCGCCGGGCTTGCCGGCCGCCTCATCCTCGCTCTTCGCCCTCCTTGACAGCCGCCTCGACAGCCGGAAGAACTCGCTGATCCTCGGCCGCTCCGTTGCTCTCGCTCCCTCCGTCTGCCGCTTAAGCTGCTCCTGCTGCTGCTGCTGATGATGCCGGGGCTGGCGGTAGGGGTGCTGCTGGTGATCGGCTCGCCGTCGACGGTGGGGCACATCGCCGTCGCCGCGCGGACGTAGCGGCTGGAGCTGGGAGCAGCCGCGGTGGTCGTCCAGCACTGCTGCCGAGGCCGCCGCCGCCGCTCGCCACGTGGCAGCCGCAGCAGCCGAGGGCCCGGACCGGAGGATGCCTGGCAGGCCTCCGGGCGGCCCGGCCTCCGCCGCCGCCACCGATTCCTCTTCCGCCTCCGCCCGGGGAGACCTCGTCGTGGAATACGAGTGGCCTTGCGCCCTAGTCAGAGACCTCGGCTCGGCAGCCCCTCCCCCGGACCCACTCACCTAGCTCTCCACACCTGCTCCTCTTCCTCCTCCTGCTGAGCTGTTGTTATCTCCAAAGCCGCGTGGCACCGATTTCGAGCCTCCACTTGGCGGCGCTTCTCCTATTCACCTCTGGACCATAAGCTGCACACGCCGATACAGCCTCTCTTATAACTGCCTCTATTCGCGCGTCCAATTGGTGTGTATCTCTACCGCTTACAAAAGCTTGCTAATTCTAAGTTACAACACTGAACCTGTCCTGCCACGGACAAAATAACATAACGTCGTCGTCGCGCGGCACGTGATATAGAATGCGCACGCTTTGAGTGGCGAATATAACAAATGATTGTGCGCTAGTCGGACGGGCTGAATAAAGTTGAGAGGCGCGCGGAGTAGCAGGCGATTCCTTCTCTCTTCGTTTCTTCGATCTTCGATCCTGCAATCGAGCACTCCGGTCGCACGAGTAGCAGCAAAACACTTGTTCCCTCTCCGGCTGCGATCGCTCTTCTTCTTCCTCCTTTTGTCCTTCGAACCAGAGCCGCGCGCTTACACGCGCCAGTAGATAGAGTCAGGCTGCGCTCAGACAGAGTTGAATTGCGATTTCTCCCCTCTCGGTTCTACGACTCTCCGTTCTCTTGTCAGCTGGGCAACTTGTCTGCTCTTTCTCTCACTGTTCTGGCCGCGGACGCTGTTATTTACAAAGTCAGAGCGCGGTGGTCGGGTCGCTCGCGGCCAGGGGCGCTCGTGACAAAGGCCCGCCGAAAGTGCGCGCGAGGTCGCTAGCAGGCGAGAGAAAGCCCGCGCGCGCGCCGCACTCGCCGAGAGGAAGATGAGATGAGAGACGGAGAGAAAGGTCGTCGCTTCGGATGCTCTCGTAGATGGCGAACAGATGAGACGGAGAGAGAGACAATGAAAGAGAGAGGGAAAGAAGAGAAAGAGAAAGAGAGAGAGAGAGAGAGAGAGAGAGAGAGAGAGAGGAAGGAAGAGGCTGTTGCCGAGCTGGTGCTCGGGAAACGCTGGGGCCCCGCGTGTCTGCTCCCGAGCGGCGGGAGCCGCAGAGTGAGCCAGCCCGTGCCAGCCGAGCACTTTCGACTACTCTTCCCTCCCTCCCTCCTCCCCTCCCCCGTCCCGCTACTGCTCGCTCTCTGTCTCTCGCTCTTTCTCGCAGAGCTCACCGTCTCTCGCGCGCGCACCCACACCTCCTCCTCCTCCCAGGCTTGGGGGGGCTTGCGCGCGCCCCTGTGCTCGCATCACGGCGATCCCTACCCCCGCCGGCGACCAATCCTGCCGCGGCCACAGCCCCGCTTGCTCTTGCTCTCTACCTACCCACATCCCTCTCTCTCTCTTACTCACTTCGCTTCCACGACTTTTCCAGTAATTCCGCTTTTCCTCGCTTGCAAAAGCGGAAGGAAAAGGGAGAGAGAGGGAGAGAGGTTGTAAGCTTATTCCTCTCCTGGCGTGCAGCCGCTCGTGTCCCACTCGACGACGCCTGTGTGAATCTAGAGTGTCTCGAGAAGTTTTCGACACTTCGTCTAGTCCTACCCTCACTCGCTTCACTCTCTTGCTCGCCCTTCCTCTCTCTCTCTGCCTCGCTTCCCCCTGCGTAGAGACACGGAACTTAACAGCCAAGTGCTAGTTGATCTTGAGTCTCTACGTTAAAGCAGTCCTCCTCCTCCTGCTCATCTCTGTAACTGAAATGTTGAAGCACGTGGCCAGTTGATACTTAGGCTCGCCTTACACACATGGCACTTGAGCGTTGCTGTTGATTTATGCCTTCTCCCGTCGCTTCTTTCAATTCGACCACTCAACCGCCAGCTAACCTGCGTAGTTTATTAACACTACGCAGGTGGATATAGCTCGCTGTTCGCGAGTCGTATTTTCCAGGGGAGGCTTCGAAGAGGGGGCAGAGGCTCGGGTATCGCGCCGATTTCAAAAGAGGGAAAACCGTTGAATATTGGATACGAATGGCTCCTCTCCTCGTGGTCGTTCTCCTCGGGACGTTTTTCAAAATTCAAAACGGCCTATGGTGCCGGCCTAACGTACAGCTGCACCCAAGAGAAAGAGAGACTAGAAGCGAGCTCGGGGCTGCGAATGAAAGCTGCATCGAATTTTGAAAAATTGATCAAAGAGCGCCGCCACACGCGTTTGAGAAATCGCCACACGGAATCCGAAAGGGCCGAGAGGCAGCGGAGCAGCTTCCACTGCTGGATTTTCGATCGCTGCGATCTCGTGTGGGTACATGTGCGTCGATGTGAATGTATCAACGTAGGCCCCTCGCGGCGCACACCTGGACCCCCCCCCGTCCCTTATCACTACCACACGCACGGGCGTAAGGTGTCGCGTCCTCGTGGATGTAGGTCCGCGCGACTCTCCGGGCCGCGTCACGTGGAAAAGCAATAAGTCAATCTGCTTTATATGCGCCGGCGGGCCTGCCTTTAAAATTCGCACATCCGCGAGAGATATCGATGAATAATTCGAAAACGCGCGCCCGGCCCCTTGAATTATTCCCCGTCCCCGGGGGTACTTCTGCCTCCCCGCCTACTCTCTTCCTAGTGTCTCACTCTCCCGTGTACTTTCGTCGACTCATCCTGCTCGGGACTACTTTGCATTTGTCGATCCGCGGCCAACCACTACACACCGGACTACCGTATGTACCTAGCGCCCTAGCGTGATTGCGCGCTTCCTACGATGATTTGACGGGAGTTCGACTTATTTAACAACTTTCAACCTTTCTTTTTTGACTCCGCTGTTTAAGTATCTACATCTTTTTCCTTCTTTTCTTTTTCTTGCTCTAAATAAAACAGTTGGTTAATAATGTGTAGAAAGGAGTTGGTTAAATATTAAAAAAAAAATTAAGGTCGTAAAGAACAGCTCTTTATCTTTTGGAACACAGGTCCGTGAGTTATTAGTAAATAGATACAAGCAGAGGCCACGTGTGTGTGTCGGAGTTTACAATTAATAAAAAGTATTGGCCAAATTCCTTATAAAGAAGTTGGCCGCGCTTACGACGCAAAAAAATGCAGCGGGGGAAACGAGCCTTTCACATGGAAGAGCAATAAGTCAATCTGTTTTATATACTTTGGCAAC
The DNA here is from genome assembly GCA_030522585.1 of Anagyrus pseudococci. Lineage (NCBI taxonomy): Eukaryota > Metazoa > Arthropoda > Insecta > Hymenoptera > Encyrtidae > Anagyrus > Anagyrus pseudococci. The sequence goes on from JAPYYQ010000068.1 coordinate 314,017, forward strand.
AGCACCCTACAACTCTTATCAAGAAATCGATAAATAATTCGATCAAAAGGTCGGCGAATACCAGCACAATCTTGACTCTCCTTCTCCCTCTATTTGCTTACTCCTCTTTCTTTCTTTCTTTCGTTTTTTTTTCTCTTCTTTTTAATTACTTTCTCAGTTAATGTCACTTTCTACGCGATAAGAGCGAATTGAAAACGTCGATATGTATCAGCGGTACAGTCATACCGCAAAGCGCGTTTAATTACGCAGAATAAGCAAAGCCGAAAATGAGTTTGGACATTTTGAGAAAACAATTGCGAAATTTATAACTCTTCTACCTTCCACCAAATCTCCCTGGTATAATTCAAAATGTGAAAAGCTGAAAATTCCGGCCGCCGCGCCGACGAGATGCGAAGCGAAATTGAAGAGACTCGCGAAACTGCGCGAAAGCAGTTGAAATTAATAAGCGGATCAAATCACAAATTAATTAATCGAGCCGGAAAATAAAGCCTCGGGAACAAATTAAAACGGCCAAAGTATTAATCGTCGATGCGTCTTCCCTATCCCATCACGTTCGCGTGGCGCTTTAATCAGCCCTGCGCTTGTTCCCGTATACACGTTCATGGCGAAAGGAAAAAAAAATAAAGATTAATTTCATCGCAAACGTCCGTCGAACAAAAGAAAAAGAAGAGAGCCGGCCGAAAAGTGTGTGAGTGTGTGCGTGTAAAGGGGGAGGGTGGTCAGAGGAAGAGTAAAGGGAATACGCACGAGAGGCCTAATCAGCAGATCATCGCAGGGGCGCGTCGGCTTTTGAAATTAAGCGGGCGTCGGAAAAAGCGTATAGTGGCGTGGGGAGGGAGGGGGGGGGGTCCGGCGAGCCGCGCGGGGGCGGCCGAGGCTAGTCCGACGTGATAAATGGATTATTTACTTGAATAATGCAGGGAGCTCGCTCGAATTTCAGCGCTGTTAGCAAGTGCGGAGTAGTTTACCGCCACTGCCGGACCACCGCCGACCGGTCATTTCTCTCTCTCGCTCTCCCTCCCTCCCCACCCTACATCCACGCTCGTCCCACGCTCTCCTACTGGCTCTGCTGTTCGGGCGCTCGTTTTGCGTCGATGTAGCTTCATCTCTGCGCCTCGTCTGCGATGAGAGAAAGAGAACGGGATGGCATAAGGGAGAGAGAGAGACGGCATCTGCCGGTCCCGTTATGTACGTCCTCGCCCGGCTGTTCTATATACGTAAACTATATCTATATAAATCCAGCTCGGCTCGTATATATATGTCTAACGGAGAAACTTGACTTTGTTGTTGTGGCTGCGGGCCGCCTTTTGTCAAAACTTTATTAAACTAACTAGTTTTGCCGTCGGCCCGGCCGAATCTGCTGCTCCGCCCGCTCTATCCTCCCCGCAGCCTTTCCACCGTCGTCCGACCCTTCCGCTCCGACCTCTTGTGCCGTAGTCGCGCGCCCCCTCCAGCGAAACTGGATTATCACTGTATTTTGACAAAATGTTTGCTTGAAAAGTTGCCATTGTTTTGGAGGAAGGGAAAAAATTACGAGCTGAATCGAAATAAGCCAGCGCTATACTACACTCGTTGTTTTATGAACGTCGCAAATTTTTCCATTCGCATTATCATCATTGTGCTTATCGACATTTTTTACAATTATTATCAAACACACTCGGGAGTGTATTGTATTTGACAAACACGCCAGAAATTATTTTCGTCTCAGCACTTTTACATTTTCCAAAGGCACTAGATTATCCGATCGGTTATCAAAATGCGTCGGGATATAAATTTTTTTCAAACATATAGCCTTTGTTTCTCGCTCTCGGAAGCACAGCTCGTTTTTTGCCTCTCAATACCGCAAGCGCCCCTTTATATTCTAATAGCAATTTGACGGCTGGCGTGCTATCTTCAATAGCCGGCTGCTGCTCGCAGCGCTGGCAAAACGAAAAAAAAACATTAACGACTAGGAGGTTAAAAATCAAGCCGCGCTATGACTTGTTTTTAATGTTTGAGAGACACAGGCATATCCAGAGGACTGCTATGTGCAGCTCTGCGCGTGACTGTGTACGTGTGTGCTTTAAAACGCAATTTTTCTCTGACCCACTTTTAAAAAGCAGCAGCAGAAGCAGAGCTTTGCCGCCGCCGGGGGCGGTTGCGGTGGCGGCGGTGCGAATCGATTTATTTTGTCGACCGAAAATTTATAATTCATCGCGCGCCGATGTATCGAAAAACACGCCGGAGCCTTTACACGGGCGCACACATACGCGCCTTTTAAACTATCAAAATTTCGGGCTGTAACGATAGCAACAATATTCGCGCGATCGGCGCGAAATGATCCATGAAAAAAGATTATCCAGCCGCGCCTCGGCGGAGGCCAACATTTTTAAATCCCCGAGCGTAAATCATTTTTTAATTATCTCCACACCGTACCCCCGGCGCGAGGGGACTTTTTTTTTGTTTGCCTAGCTCTGAACAAGAAGAAAATAAAGAAGGATATAAAAGAGGAGCAGAGAGCTAATGCTCTTATCTCGAGGCTGCAGAGTGCGAGAGAGAGGGCGCGTAGCCGCACGCGGCCGGTAGAGCGGCGTTAAGTGCCGCGCGGTATCTCGCGCCTTTTGTTTTCAAGGGAGGATAAGCAGGAGCGTAGGCAGCTGCTCTCCCTCGGACTAAGACTCTCCCGCCGAGAATTTATCCTCCCGCGGATTATACGCGCGAGTCTCGCGCCTCCTTTTTTCGCGTCTCGCGCTGGCCATCCGCCGAGGATTCGCCTTGAATTTCCGAGGGACGCGCGTGCTGCCACCTATCAGTGACCCCCTGGAGCAGCCGAAGGCCCGTGGACGTAGCCACTCTCCGAAATCGCCGAGCCCCCTCGGACCTCCCGAGGACGCTTTTGGCAAGCGCTTCCGGGGCTCTTTTTCACTCGGCGAAGCATCCGGAAGTTTTGTCAGACGCGGCTCCCTCTTCCCTACACGTCCCCGGCGACGGCTTGTTTTTCGAAACGTTCCGGAGCTTTTTTTTATCTTGCTCCGAAAGAGAGGAAAAAAATTTTGATTGTAATGCTCGAAATTGTGAGGCCCTAAGGGTATAGAGAGGCTTGGCAAGTGGACTTTTCGGAAGGGGCGAAAGTAGAGAAGGCCGGGCTATGGTAAGACAGCCTGCGCGTTAGTATTCTCAAACGACGCATTTCGGCACGTGTATGCGCTTAAAGTTTTATTACATCTCAAGAGTTGTTCGCTGAGATATTACGAAAGAGCCCCGGCAAATTTTTTATAATACACGCGCCTTAAAAGACAATTCCTCCATGCTCGCGGCGGCCCAACGAGCCTGGGGCGCTATACGCGCTCGAGCTGCAACTTTTACAACGGCTTCTAAATATTTCAATGTGCCCACCGGCGTTTAATTAAATTCGACGGAATCCGAATGAAATTGTTACTCTCGTCGTCCATGAAATATGGCTGGATTTTTTTATTATTTTTCGCGCCTGTGTGTTTTTGCCGTCGAATAAGTAAAGGGCAAAGTTGGACGAGGGAAAGAATCGAGCTCTCGGCGTCAGACGTGCAAAAAGCGGGAGGCGCTTTGGCGGCTCAGCTAAAAATCACTCTTTGGCGCCTGACTTTATCCCTATCGAGAGGATCTGATTAATAGCCGGATTCGCCAGTATATATACAGAGGGATTTTAGGGATTATGTACGTCCAGGATATAACACGTGTGCCCGTGAGTGCGTTACATTATGTAAAGCCCTTGCCACCCCCTCGCCCTTTCCCGCCTCGTGCCCTCGACGTTTTAAAACTTTTCTCCGCTTTTTAACTGATTTTAATCTTTACGCTCTCGCAGCAATATTTGTTAGCCACCAGCGGGCCCCCCTCTCTCTTTCTCTCTCGCGCGAGCTTTAATTTAATTCCCAACTGCTAAGGATTTAATAGTCATGCTCGAGCGTTTACAACGCTTGGACAAAATTGACGGGGCGGCTGGCATATTTAACGCAATTAAAAAAGAAAACAAAATTGCATCAAACGATTTAGATACATTTTTCAATCGATAATTCAAAGTATAGAAAGGCTCGCAGCCGAGAATGTCACTATATATCTTGTCTTCTCTCTCGGCTCTAACTCATCAAATGAAAATAAACAAATGAAGAATCCATAAGGAAAAAAAAGCTCACGTCAATCTGGTCTCGAGAGCACAGGGCATCCGTGGGCAAACATTTGCCAAGCGGCCGGCAGCGGGACGGAGACGTCGAGGAAAGAGAGACAACCGCCCACGTTCCGGGGAAATTCGAAAATCTCGCCCAGCGGAATCGCCGGCTCCTCTTTGAAACTCGTCGAAAAGAGGTATAGAAAAAAAAAGAAGGGTCGCGCAGGCTTGAAAAAGAAGCTGCCCGTGCGAGGGAGAGAGAGAGGCGCAGTATACCTCGAGGGGATAGCGTAGAGCAGCGAGCGTCGCGTCGTTCGAAAGATTTGCGACTCTACGCCCGGGATTTAATGTCCTCGAGCGGCGGATGGAAAAACGTCGAGAGCGACTGGAATAACTCGGGACAGGAAATTCCGTCGTTAGGTCAAGCCAAAGGACCACCCTCCTGCCTCCCCCCACCTCTCCGCTCCGGAGTCCGACGAGCGCATTTATTCGTTAATCGATTCCGGCACGTCAGCGCGCAAGCGGGAGAGGGAGAGAGAGAGATTGCGAGTTGGGCAAACACAGAGGGCCCGGCGCGCTCGTTTGCTCGAGCCGGTGGCGGCTGCTGCTGCCGCTCGTAAAGAGAATAATCTAAAGGGGTTGACGCGCGAGAGCGTATGTCGCCTCGTATGTGTGTGCCCCGAGAGCTCGGCAAGGGGAGGGTGTAGACACCTTGCTCTCGAGCTTAATACCGGCCCGGCTTCTGTTAACGGCCAATGTGGCAAAATTCGACGCTGTGTGCTTGGCATCGTAATTTTGATTATTACTCGGACACTCCTTCCTCCCTCTCTCAACGATCGTGCGTCTTATGAGCTTATCCTGTTAAGCGCTCGGCTGTTTCTCCTACGACACTTGTCCACTTTATCTTATGTTGCTGGATAATTTTTCTTCTTTTTCACTAATTTGAAATAATAAAAGGACAGTTGTTTATTGATAAATTTAATTCGCATCTACTTGCAGAATGATATTGACTAAAAAAGCACTTACCGATCAAACGAGAAAAAAGATACGGTAGATATAAGGTAAGAAAAGAAGAAGCCGATAAAGCGAAAAGAGAAACGATCAATTCGAGCTGTAAGATCAGTTGAACTCCTGCATTCATAACCAGCTCCTTAGTAGGCGGGCACGGGGGCAAATATACGTATGCATACGCGGGGAGATCAATTTGCGTATAACTCGATAAAATTGGGTCGCGCGTCGAAAAGTTTTCCCGGGCGCCTCGTATAATCCGGCAGTCGAGAGCACACGCGGGCGGGGGCGGCTTTTTCGCTTTTAAATAGAAGCCCCGAGGAGAGAGAGAGAGAGCGTCTTGCATCCGCCTAATCTCCTCTCTTGCTCGTAACTCCGTCTCTTGCTCGAATTTCCCGCGGCTCTCGAACATATCCGTTGCCGCGTCCTCCGGCTAGATCCTCCCGTTTCTTACGAACCCTGCTCTTTTGTTTATCTCTCCCAGCGTATTACCTCGTGAACTTGCGAGAACGAAAGTTACTTTGCACTCAGGGCTTACTTCTTCCCTCCCTCCCACGCTCTTGTATTATACGCTTCTTATAAGTTTCACATTGAATGAGGTTAGAAAAATATCATTCGTCTACTTTTGCTCGGGACTTGGTTTTAACTGCGCGCCTATTTCCATGCCGGCGCTTAACCGAATATTTGAATTATGCAAATTTTTAAAACAACCCCCCCTGTAATAACTAAAGAAACAAGATTTACATTTGCAAATTGCTAAATTACAAAACGCAATTGCTACATCCCGCTCTTAATTTTCCTTCCTCTCCCTCTCTCTCTTTCTCTTTTGCTATCTCTCTCTCTCTCTCTCTCTCTCTCTCTCTCTCTCTCTCTGTCGTCTCCAGTCCCACCTCACTACGAATTCACCTCGCTCGCCTCCCTCGACTCTATCCTCTGTCTCTCGAATTTTTTTTCATCCCCTTCCTTGCCTCCTTCAGGAGCGGCCCGAGAGACCTCGAACGTGCAAGTCGCCGGTCGTTAGTCGTAGTTACCGGGGGCAAGCCAAGAGATAGAGAGGAAAGTTGAAGGAGAGACACTCGCCTTTTTAAGACAATCGATAAGATTACCACTCGTCACTGCCTCTTTCCTTTCCTTGCCGTGTCCACCGGGAGAGCCGAGCCTTCCTTTTTCCCCTTTATCCGCCTTGTCGGCTTGGCCGGCTCGCTTCTCTCGGGCGGCACTTCGTTATGCTTACCTTTTTCAAAGAGCCTGTATCGCTTCGTAATCGTGCGATTCACGAAGACACTCTGTTGTGCCATTCAATTAGGCCTGTTTACGAACGCTTGTTATTTCAATTCGGCCTTCAATTGCATAACACGGAAATTATTGTTTCTCCTTACAAATAAATTCAATTTAACTTTAGCAACCTTTGTCTCTATTAATTTCGGCAACGACGGAAATGTATTGCAACTTTTGAAAAGAAAGAACCCTCGAAAAAACAAAAATAAAAACGTCAATACCGTTTGAGAGCATTAGGCACATTTTAGTCCTATGAATCAAAAAAAGGCATTTAAAAAAGTTTTTTCATTGAAAAAAAGAAAAAGAAACGGACTTATTCAAAATGCACAAGCCGAAAAAGTGGAGCTTGAAAAAGGAGAGGAAGAAAGAGGCCCCTGTTTACCCAGCTGTAAGCCGGTCTTAAAATTACCCAAGAACTCGTAAGACGAAAGGTAAGCGAGAGGAGAGTGAGAAGAGAAAGAGAGAAAGAAAAGAAAGAGAGAAAGAGGAGGAAAAAAAAGGTAACGCGGAAGATCCCTTTACGCAAAGATCCAACAAAAGAAAAGAACACGGTAACCCAGAAATAAGCGCGGGAGCAGCTCTCCTCGCCGCCCAGCAGAGGGATGAGCTAGAGACCAGCCGCCGCCGCCGCCGCCGTCGTACATTTTCCAAAAAAGAAAGATATAAAAAGCAAAAAAGAAGACCCCTCGCGAGAGCGTAGACACACACGCGCGGCAAACGTAGGCTCTCTCTCTCTCTCTCTCGCGCGCACGAGGTGCAGCCGGAGCTAACGGCCTCCCCCGCGGCCGGCGCGTCTCGTGACCTCATCTTTTCCCTTTGAGAACACCCGAAGAAGAAGAAGCAGCGGCGGCAGCAGTGGACTCCAAGAGAGGCTGGGCCGATCGATCCGCCGGCGGTTCGTCTCTTCTTTCCCGAGCCGTCGTCCGAGGAAACGAAACAAGGCCTCTGCTGCTGGCCGACGACGCTCGTCCCAGGAGAAGAGCGACTCCTTCGCGTAAGAGAGAAAAGTGCGGCCGCCGGGAGGGTCGATAGCCTCCTGCACCGAGCAATCGGGATAGGCCGGGGGCTTAGGCCGAGGCTCTCCCCGAGGATATACGACTATGGCGCGGTTTAAGGGCCGCTCTCCCCCCACCCGAGTCCGCAGCAATGTGCCTCCTGCACTTAACTCCGAGCTTAGAATGCGCTTCCCCGTCTGCCGCTACACCAGCGGGACTTTATCGATCACTTGTTACGGGGATGGTTCTTAACTTTGCAGTCGGCGCGGGAGAAACTTGATTTGTCAAGTGGAAACGGCCGAGTTTGGTCGGACGAGCGTTTCTTTATTTTTCGTTTTCTCCCGACTCGCTAGGCAAAAAAATGTCATCTTAGGTGTGGGTATTGGAACAATAACAATATGAAGAAATAAGGACTTGTTTTATTTGAAAACCAGCCAGAGCTCGCCGAGGCTTGCAGGAGAGCTAAGTCCATCCCCGAGCAGCTCAGCTCGAGAATCTATATCGGCGAAAAGCGAGAGACGGAGGGAAGGATAGTACGGAGCGTGGGCGTAACGTGAAAGTATCCCTGTCCTAGAGCGTGGCAGGATAGCCTAGTTACGCACGTGCACGTGCATGCGCGCGAGCCAATGAATTTTTATCGACTACTTGGCTCGCTGGCGCGCCTGCGAGCTTCCGTACACACACACAGACAACACACAAGGATGAGACACCCTCTCTCCTCTCTCAGTTCGGCCGATCCGCTTCTTCCAGATTAAGTAAATCAAATAGCTTTTTCGATCCGTTGGAAGGTTATTCATTAGCCCGCTCGGCTCGATGTCGCGTGGCGGGGCCTCCTTCCTTTTTCATCCCGTCTTTTTCTTCGTGATTTAGTCGTTACGCCAAGACGCTTCGTTTCCATCTTATTTTCTCCCCCCGTTTTCCTCCTTTTTCTCGTGCTCGCATTCTTTTTTTTTTGCTCGTGACACTCTTTTTTTGCTCCCTATCCGCTCTCGCGGATAACGCGTTATTTACACCGACGCGAGATATTGCCCCGGTCAATATTCATTCGTCGGCTTGCTATTTGTGGAATGATGCTAAACCATTGCCTATTGGCTGGGGGCTGGCTCTGGTCTTGTGCGCTGACGTTAATTTCTATGTGCTGCTCTTATTTTTATGCGCCCGTTTTATTAGAATCTATTTTAGATCCGGGAGAATGATGGAAATAATCCGGAGAAGGGATTCTGAGCTTGCGGCTAGCAGGCGAGAAAGAGAGTTGAAACGCGTATTCGTAAAAGTCTTAGGAAAGTACTCGAGGTCGAGCTTAAAGACTTTATAAAGATAGTAAAAGTTAAACCAGCACGTTAGCGGGGCTAACAAAGGACTCGTTTCAGTTATAGCTCGGCCGGGAAAGCGGAAAATCTAAACACGTCATGCTTGCGGTAGTCAATGTCGAAATTAAGCCGCGTGACAAGCGCCGAAAATATCGGGCTTACGTAAATACCTGAAAAGCTTACTGTCAAATAAAACTCCACGGGAGCCGCCTGTCACGCGAGCTTTCGATAATCAATTTCGAATATTCGCATTAACTTGTTGTCCCTTTGGATTTTCAATGCAAAGTTATAATCGTATTTTTGACCCTTCGCAAGCACTCATTTCTAAAACAATGTAAAACAAAAAAAAATACGAAATAATCAAGTACAACCTAGCTCAAGTAGAGAGAAATAGAGAGAGAGGGGGAAAGAGAGAGAGAGAGGTAGGTACGTCGTCCCCAATAAGCTCTCAGAGCGCACATGGCTGCGAAATTCAATATTCCTGGACCGCGAATAGCCGGGGCAAAGGAAAGCTCGTGACAGCATAGGCAATCGAATTAAAAGCCCTGCGACCTAGCGGAATGCAATATCCACGAGCTTCCCGCTCGTTCACCGGGCAAAAATCCTCAGCCCCTGCCCGACTCTCCGTCCAACTCTCTTTCTCTCTCTCTCTCTCTCTCTCTCTCTCTCTCTTTCTCCCTTCGGCGATCATCGGCGCCTCGAGTTGGCCGCTGCTCGGGGAAAATCGGTCGAGTCGAACGTGTCTGGCTTCGCGCCGCTTGGAATGCGAGCCGGCAAGTCGATACAAACGCTGGCTCGCGAAATCGGCCCTGTACTCTACAGACTTAACCAGGCCGCTTGATTGTCTTGACCTTCCTGGCAAAGCGCGACGGCTTTTTTTCCTCTCTCTCCCCAAACCGTTGTACTTCTTTTTTTTTCCTTTCGTTTCTTCCGCTCGAATTTTTAACGCTCCAATGAGTTTATTTAGCTCGTTGTTTTTTTTTATCATTATTATTTATTTGTTCTCATAGCCTTGAGGTTTCTCGACGGTTAGGCTAATCGCGAACTGTGTCGAAGCGAAATAACTCGAGCGTTTACGCGACTCTCGTTAGCGGCAATTTTCTCGTCGCTCGTTATTACGAGACTGAGCATTAGGCTTGGCTTTATTTCGACATGTTAACATCTAAATTTCTTTTTATCGTGACTTAATGAAGTAACTCAACGCTGCCTGGCAATTAAGTGTGTACAGCTTTTGCCGAGATGTTTATCGAGTAAAGTCCCTTTCTATTTTCAAAATTGATAAATTAATTCTGAAAAAAAACTCGCCGAACAAAGAGAATCTCGTCGATGACAATCAACCGAAGAAGGTAAATAACGAAAAAATAAAAGCTTGCACGTGTAGAAGAGTCGGGTGCATATCGATCGATGCACAGAGATATAATATCAGTTGAAAAATAAATCAACGCTCGAGTTGTGGAAAGGGGTGAGGGGGAGGTTAACAAAGCACCTGGTCTGCCCAACAGCCAGGCAGTGGTGCTAAGTGGCTAAATTATTAACGTCCAAGACATCGCAATAGCGCCACGTAGACGGAATTTATTCAAGTTTTACGCTCGCGGACGCGGGCTTTTATATCTTCTCTCGAATTCTTAACGTCGCATTCTCGTTTCATTTATTCGGCTCGCGCGCGCAGCTCTCGTCGTCGTTGCTGCTGCTGAGACGTCATAAAGAGCCCAATGTCGTCGTGGAAAAGCGGAGAGAGCCGTGGTTGCCGGACCGGGAGACAAAGTAGCTCTCGCCGCACCAGAGATAGAGTGAATTTCGCGCGCGCACCAGAGAGAGAGAGAAGAAGAGGGCCATATATCAATCGATCGATACTCAAATTACACGTATTTCGCCTAGTTTCTGGATAGATGGAGGGGGAGGAGGTAGTCAGACTCCCCCTAGTCTTAGCTATAGACTACCGAGGCGAATCGATCCGTTTCTCACGCGCGCGCGGCCTGCGCGAGGCCGAAGCTTAATGTAAGATAATACATGCAAGTCTAACAGTTTTTTATTCGCCACTGCTCCTCCTCCGCTCCCCCCCCCCCCTAGGCCGTGCGCGTCCGATCGACTTTATTTAAAATTTAAATAATAGCAAGAGTGGGCGCTTGGTGGATCCGGAGCGAGAAAAGGGCTTGCTGAGACACCGAGTAGACACACACCAGTTCTACCTGAGACTCGAGGGCAGCTACGGAGCTTTCGTACCGAATAATAACCAGCAGACAAGAGCTTCACCTTCTTTCGCGCTTCCTCGTCGTTTTCTTCCTCCTCTTCCATCCCCCCACCCCCTATACCGTCAGACTGTCCTCTTTCTCATGCCGCTACTTGTTCCTCTCCGAGCCGTGTTATTACGTGCTATTCTTGCGTAACACTTGTTTAAGCGATAAAAGTGGGCAAAAGGTACTTTTACGACGAGGACATAAAAAGGACGAGCTGCTGCTGCCGCCGCTACTGCCAGAGGTGATCGCGGGGATGTGACGCGACACGTCGAGGTTACTCGCGCGTCTCGTGTGCCTCTGTGTGTATGATGCCCGGGATTCGATTTGCTCAATACGTAATGAAGACGCGGATCAGATGGCGAGAGCGCCAGTTTGTGAGCTGCTTTGGCTTTTACGGTTACTGCCTTTTTTTTCTTTTATTTTTACCCTTTTTTCTCTCTCGCGCTCTCTTTTTTTCCCTTATCGTTTCTTGTTTCTCGATTTCGCGAAATTCACGATATCGTGCATTGCCATGCGAATTGGTCTCGAGCGTTTGCGCTGTTTGAAAACTGGATTATCGAGCTGCTAATCGACGGCTATTTCGAAACCAAAAACAATGAATCAGTCCTAATGATCCCAAAGAACTGCACGACAAAGCGACAGTCTGGTATAAAAATAAAAAAAAATAAAAATATATAAACGCGAGCCGAAGTATCGAGTTTCGCTTCAAAAATTAATCGTAAAAAATACAGCCGCACCGTAAACGTCCAAAACGTTCTGGAAACCCAAAAAAAAGAAAGCAAAAAAAACTTGAAGAAAAGAAAGACAGGAGCGAGGTGTATAGGCAGGTGTAGTAGTGGCGGGCATAAAAGCGACGAACGTAACAATAAAGCAATCAAGTAATTTCGCCGAATAAAAATACCCCGAGCCCTTAGGTCCGTCGTCGCTCGCGGCCTCCGAGACGGCAATCGACATTCGAAGAGTCGCCGGGCTAGCGAAGAAAGCTCACGAGCACCGGCTGGTAGTGCTGCTCCTCGTCCACGCGAGCTGGTCGTAAAGCCGAGTCTGAAGCTCCGCGCGAGGACGACGGCGCACTATATACACGGGCTCGCGCAATAAACGCCGCGTAAATCCCGCCGCGGGCCGAGTATAACGCGCGAGGGAGACAATCGTATAGAGCTACACCAATACCCTACCGCCACTCTCTCTCTCTCTCTCTCTCTCTCACACACACACATGCTCTGGCTAACGAACCGGCCAAATCCTGGAACCCCGCGGGTACAACCTCCATCCCTCTCGTTGCTCGTGCTCCCCACCCCCCTTGCCTCGTAAACTATAATCCCAATTACAGGGAGCGGAATTATCCGCGCAGAAATGTACGGCGGCGGCGGCAGCGCTAGTGGTGGTGGCGGTACAGTTACTACCGCAGCCGCGCCGGCTTACGCGTCTCCCGGTAAAACGAATCGGCCTATCGCAGTTGCGTCTCTCTCTCTCTCTCGCTCTCTGGCCTAATATTCACGAAAGAACGAACAGAGAGCGAGCGTCATGCAGCCGATCGTGAACTTGCCGGAGAGCCCCCCGTAATCCCGAGGCCGAAGCCCCCTGCGATTTAGTGCGTGTACGGGAGCCATCCCTCCGGCTCCCCTCCGGCCGCCTCCTCGACCTCTGCACGCCGTTATACTGACTCACCGGAGAGACATATCACTGCTCTACTCTGCTCGAATTGCGGAATCCCTCTCGTTCAACTTCCACGTCATTTTTAACTGACTTTTTGCCCCGGTGTATTTATTTTTTTCCGCCCGGCCACGAATGCTCGTCGAGAGCAAGTAGATAAGCTCGGATATGGGTCAGACGTTGTTTCTGGAATTTCTTACCAACTCCCATATCGATTATAGCGTGCACTTGTCACTCGCAAATTCGCACGCGCTTATGTTTACGTGTGTACGTGTATGGGGGAGGGGGAGGTGTAACGTTAAAAGCAAAATTGTCGGCCGGGAGTTGGCGTGACACGGATTTGCAAGTTGAAAGTGTGCTAAATCACTTGTTAAGCGGTGCAAAAATAACGTAATCAAGTTGCTCAGCTCGAGAAAGAGCGAGAGAAAGAGAGAGAATGAGATTGCGCTCGCGAGCACGAGTCGTATAGTTAGAACCGATCCGGCGAGCGCTCGCGAGAAACTTCAAGCTCTCCGACCTTGGATAAACGGACGCGCGGGCGCTCGAGCGGAATAAAAACGAGCGGAGGGCAACGACGGGATGAAAAGTTTCGAGCTGAGCGAAAACAAGGCACTCCTCGCTCTCTACCCCTCACTCACTCTCTCTTCCCCGTCTGCCCTTTTTTACGACAGAGCATCAGCGTTCGGGAGAAAAAGATGAGCGGAGGATAGAGAGAGAGAGAGAGAGAGAGAGAGAGAGAGAGAGAGAGAGAGAGAGAGAAAGCCCCCTCTACTCCGTACCAGCAGCACAGCTGAAGCGCTTGTTGATGTTTTGCTGCTGACCCGCTGGATATTCCAGCATAAAAGAAGCTCTCCGCTGGGCTGGGGGGAAAAAGAAAGAGAGTTCGACGCGCCCACGCGTTACATGCTCCAAAGACGCGTGACTCGGTATTTGCGGCGCGCCCAAGCCACTGAATCCGTCCAATCGTTTTCCAAGCGAATGTTTACGTTTCTTCGATTGGCTTCGTGTGAATTCCACGATTTCAATCGATGATCGTGTTCGCATAGCTGTGACTTGGTAGCTAAAGGGGCGCGCGGCATTCCGCGTTTTAGTTTTAATAAGCGCCTGACGTTATATTGATTCGGCTTTAATTAAGACCCTTGAGTTTGCTCTTGCCTCCCTCGGCTGATTTTAATAACGCACGTTATTGTGCCGAGGCTTAATAAGAATAATATTAAGTTTTGATATTACACGCTTATCGATCGACCGCGAGCGTTACATAATTTATGTATCCTAAAGAAATCACTTCCGTCTCGTTAAACTAGTTCTTTTCTCCCCTTTTTTTTCATTCTCGATTGTTCTGTTAATTAACTTTTCTTTATTATTTCTCTTATAGCTCGACACATTTCTTAACCTCAGAACGACTGTGCTAAATGACTTTGATTATACGCTAGACTGTACTAAGTGTTGCTTGGAAGCTTCTCGCTTAACCCGAAGCAATGAATAACTTACGAATTTTCAAATTCAACGAAATAAGGTATAAAGAAAAGCGCTTACCATTGGAATTGGCGTTATCACTCTTGCCATCGACGACAGCAGGGGATTCGGCTGTGCCTTTGGCCGTGCGACTTTGCCGCTCGGCCTCATCCCTCTTGTTGGCTTGGTGCTCAGGGCGTTCGTTGGGCTTCGCCGTCGGGCCGGCGACCGTGACTCCGGCGGCTTGGCTGCTCGTCGTCGGCGTAGTCGTCGTCGACGTCGTCGTGCTCGTCTGCCCGCCGGCGACATTGCCATTGAGCCCGAGGCTGAGGGTGACACCCCCGCTCTCGGCACTCGAGACAGCCTGCGGATATACAGCGTCCGGCTCATTAATGCAATTAGCTACGTCGATCTATACAGCGCTTGAGAACCTAAAGCCCCAGCAGCTTGTCGTTGCCCTGGCGCTCGCGGCTCCACGACATTTATCGAGAGAGGAAGGGAGCGCGTGTATATCAGCGCGGGATTTCCTTCGCTTCGGATTTATCGCGAGCCCTTTTGCTTGGATCTAGGTTGAAGCTTCTTTTCCTTCCTACCTTCTTTTTTGCGTTTTACGGGTCTCGCGGTAAAATGTGCCCGGGCTTAATTTTTTATCGAGCACATCGGGCTAACTGTAAATTTGAGAATATCGCGAGCTTCGTAGCCTGCTGCCTAAATATTGCACGACACAATAAAGCAACACAACGACAAACTCGTCTCGAATCACTCGAACGCGTTTTTTTCTCTCTTTACCAAGCAGCACAGCGACCGCCGCTCGACAAATCGGAAAATTTCGAAAAATCAAGCGCGCATAATGCGTCGTCGGAACAAAAGACGGCCCCGACGCTTCCTTATAGCAGGGTCAAGCAGCTCTCGCGCGCGCGAGAGAGAAAGAAGCCCCGCACGTGCGGCGGCGCGCGTGACGCAATAATCGAGCCGAGTAGTCTAGAGACTAGCTGGACTGTAGCAAGAGAAGGGCAGCAGTACAGTGCAGCGGGAGCGGAGTGACAGCGTACACCGCAGCAGCGAGAAGACGTAGGGGAGAGCGCTCTGTTCGCGATCCAATATGCATGCCTGCTGAGCAAGGGCCTCTCTCTCTCTCTTTTAGTGGACATACGTACCGGCTGTACGGGCCCGGAGGAGCGTACGACGACGATTCTGTTCTGGTTGTGGTCGACGCCGGCGAGCTCGAGGCTGCGGGCTGGTAGCAAGGCCGGCCGAGCCGCGCAGCTCGAGCCCGTTGAGTGCTGCCGGATCACCAGGACGCTGCCCGCCGGCTCGAGCACCACCACCTGACGCATCCCGCCTCCTCCTCCTGCTCCTCCTCCGCTCGCTCCTCCTCCTTATTCTGGTAGCCTACTGGCGAGCTCGGCGCCGGACTAGCGCCCTCGTAGCCTCGCGCTTGCCATCTGTCTTGTGGGCTCTGAAGCAGATGCGGATACAAGCGGATTTGATTAGCTGATAGTCGATACGGCACTCGCTGGGCTCTCTTATAGCCTAATGCGATAATACATGTCGAAGGCTAAGCGCAAAGGTAATTCCTGGCCCGGCTGACCCCTTTGTAAAAAGCTGCGAGGGAGTCGGGGAAAAATTGTGCTTGGCCTGTCGTTGTAGTCGCAATTAAAATTACAGCTTTTCTGTATCACGAGGTCAAAGCTTGTAGGCTCAGCTGAGAGAATTCTAATTTCGAAGGGGAGGCTGGTGGTGGTGGTGGTGGAGGGCCGAGGAAGAAGCAGAAAGAAAAGGGAGAGAGAAAAAAAATTGTCGAATTGACGATAACTGGAGCGAGAAAAGTGTGCTAAAGGGATGTAATTTATAAATCACGTCGATTTCCTTATTCGTCTCTTCTCTCTCGCTTACGAAGCCGCGTTTTTCTGCGCCTCACTGACAAATTCGTTATGACCCCTGTGTTCTCTCCCTTTAGCTAAGCTCCAATTTGCGCACTACGTTATAACGTCGACGACAATTTTCTTTGAATATTTGATCGGCCCAATCAGCGCTACACCAGTCACGATTACACGATTCCGAAAATAGAATCGAAAGTCAAAAAAGGAGAGAAAGAAAGAAAAGAAAAGAAAATGAAAAGATATCGAAGGCAATAGGGGAGGGTGCGCACGGACGTATATGTGAACTCGTTAACAAACCGCGCGCTCCGGGCGCGAGATCAATAAGCGGCCGTGAAATAAATCTCCGGAGAGAGAGAGAGAAGCGGCCATTAAATCGTCAGAAGCGTTATAATTGCCGAGCCATTATCACAGTGAGCCGCGGCGGTCCGACAAAAAAGGGGTAAAGGGAATGAAAGGCAAGGAGGAAGAAGAGCCGAGTCAATCGAGCCTTTGTTCCTCCCTGAATCTGGAATACTTCTCGTTTAGCCTGTCCATACGGAGCAGGCCTATACGCCGGAGATGATGGAGAGGGAAAAAAGAGAGAAATTGAAAAGCGAGAAATCGCCCGGGGAACCGGCGCGTCAGAAATATCGCGCTTACCCACACGCCAGTACTACATGTACCTTGATAGTGTGGCATGTGCCGGAGAAGTTGGAGTAAGAGGAGGAGGGGCACGTAGACTTTTGCACGAAGACGCCGGAGCAAAAGACGAAAGAGCAATGAAAAATTCTGCTGACTGCGGGGAAGAGGAGAGGATGAGGGGCAAGGAAACAGGAGAAAGAGGAGGAGCCCAGCATGTGTGTGTATGTGTGTGTGTGGCGAGGAGAGCTGGGTCTGGTTAGCGATGCTAGACACGCGCGCGTCGGCTAGCAATAAAAGGGAAAAGGAAAAATAGAAATCCGCGCAAGAGGCCACGGGGGAAAATCGCGAAAGACAAGCAGAGCGGGAGGAGGGAAGGGACGGAGAGAGAGAGAGAGAGAGAGAGAGCAATTGCTGGAGCGATGCACGACTACGCGCCGCGCTCCTTCGACGAGAGTCCACGACAAAGCCAGCCCAAGCGATGTGCTTGGCAATATCGAGTCTTCCTTGCTCCCCTTTCACCCCCTCACCTCCCCTTGCTCGCCTCTCTCGATTGATGCCCAAGGGCAGTCCTGGCTTTTTTCCTTCCTCGCTCCGTCTTACGAACGACGATTCTTTCGGCATTGACGGAATGCTTGGCGGATGTCGAGTCTCGGGTCCTCTTAATTTTAATTCCGAAAGGAAATGCGTCTACTTATCTCTCTCGCGTTCGCTTTTCCGCAATGAAACGTGAACGTTTCGAGGTCGTGGTCGATAAAGAAAAAAAAACGACAAAAAATAAATAAAGAATTAATATCAAGTAATCGTTTGTCATATAATGTTCTTATCGCGAGCCTTGAGCTCGTAAATAAACGTTTTTTTATCGCATTTTACCGAGACAGACCAACACACACATGTAAACACGCTTTTTGATATTTAAACTCTGTGCTGTGAATATGATTTACTCAGGTCGATTCCAAAATAACTCGATTCGCGGACGAGAGTCGTATCTCAAAATTATTATTCTCAAGTCGAGTTGCTAAATTATCTATTTTATGTTTACGTCTTGGTCCCTTTTGCCATCGCGAAAGTACTACACACCAGAGCCGGGCGACGTTCGCATC
The DNA here is from genome assembly GCA_030522585.1 of Anagyrus pseudococci. Lineage (NCBI taxonomy): Eukaryota > Metazoa > Arthropoda > Insecta > Hymenoptera > Encyrtidae > Anagyrus > Anagyrus pseudococci. The sequence goes on from JAPYYQ010000068.1 coordinate 331,677, forward strand.
TCGAGAACGAAGAGGAAGCCGAATTTATTAATCAGAACCGCTCGGCAAATATGGCCCCGCTATCGGATCGCGCGTTTCCATCTGATCGCGACTACGATCCATCTATGGCCTCTGCCCCTCCCACAAATCAAACCAGAACGCTCGCGGAAATAAATATTTATGTACACATGTGTGTGTACGAGGCACTGGCCGTGGAGGAGAAAACAAGCCTGCCTATCTCTCTAGGCCCTTGGTCTGCTTGTCTTGCACACACGCGGCCAATCGCCGAAAAGAGATGGAGCTCGGGGGTGGCTCGGGGTAGAGGCCGAGAGGGAGGGCAAGGCCCTTAACGCAGCGAAGCATCGGGAATCGAGAAATCTTTTGATATCCGGAGCTTCGCGGCGAGCGCGGCTCTTTGACTCGCTGCCAGCCAGGCCGCAATGTTTCGGTAGAAACAGCAACGTAGCCTTCTTTTTATTTCTTCTTTTCCTCTCTCTCTCTCTCTCTCTCTCTCTCTCTCTCAAACCGCCCGCCCGCCCGGAATACTCCTCTTTTCGTTCGTTTGTTTATTAATCTTTTACCAAGTCGATTAGAACCGGATTTTTCCCCTGTGATTAAATGTACGGACGAAATTCGCCGCTCGGACGGAAAGTGAGCAGGGTTATATACGTTATGTGTGTAGGGGGTGAGGGAGGGGGCTTTCGTCTTCGCTGAGGCTTATACTTTAGCCGGGAGAGCCGTATCGATGTGCTCCGTCGCGTGAAAATTCGCTTTGTGGCGCATACGCATACACGCTCGAGTTGAGCCTCCCGTACGCTCCCGATTCATTTGATAAAAAATATAAACGCTCGGAAAGTCGAGCAGACCATAACCGTACCCTGGCTTGATTAATTACTCGTGTATACGACTATACGGATTAGATTGACAGGCTATTATTGTTGTTGCTGGCTTCTCTCGGTAGTTTACTTTTTTTCACAAAATATTCAACTCAGCTGCACGAGGTAGGAATTTGTTGTTTTTTTTCGTTTTTTTTTTGTTATGCTATTTCGTTTGTCGTTGGGAAGTTTAATTAAATACAAAACTTATTGCGACTCTAACAAATGGCTTTTTTACTTGATAAAGTTCGTAAACAAAGTCTTTAGGTACTTTTGAAATTAATGCGGCTTGATAATATTTTAAAATTTATTATTTATCAAAAATTATGCCGACTCGGGAGAGACACGAATAATCTGGCCGAAAAGTTTGACGATAAATTCAAACTTTTGACTGTCACCAAGATTCGCAAGAAAGTCGGCCGGGCGATCAGTTTCGGAAACGCGAAAAAAAAGGTCCGCGACAAAACTAACGACGTTGCATAGTCCCTCCCTCCCAAGTCCTCCCTATATTTATACCGCGGTAAGTTCCGAGAAAACGTCATTTCGCGTGTCTCGCGGCGTTTGCTAATTGCACATCGTCCTCCATACGACCAGTCGCGGTTCACGTGTCGCCACGTCTTCCTCGGCTATCGCTTCACCAGCTCACCACTGAAACATTCCCAGTCACGAGTCTAGCGGCGTTTTTTCTTTTTTCTATATATACGTATATAAACATGGTGTTTCACGAGCGCGAAAAAGATACGGCAGAGGCTTGTCAGAAGCGGGACTTTTGTTCAAGCGTCTATAGTGAGTTGGCAAAGCAGGTGATGCGCGCGCGACTGCGAAGAATGCAATTATTCGCGACGGAAAATTTGCCGCTGACAGTTTCGGCGTGGGCGAAGCTATCGTCAAGCGATACGCGCGAATTGTTACTTAAATTCGTCTAGGCTACGCAAAAATAGAAAAATTGTTCGCGACGTACATGGGTTTTTTTGCCTCCTCGAACGGTTTAAAAATAGAAATGAAAAATAAATATTAATCAAAATTAATAAACAACAACAACAACAAAAACATAATTAACGCTGATGTAAAAAAATGCGCATATAATTACTTCACATAATTAAAAAATCTCTTCGAACCAGCTCGCGGATATTTTTATATTTTTTTTTCCCCGCCCAACTACTAGCCTCCCCACCTCGACTTTTTTATTACGCCAGCGCGACACATTTTCAATACTATTAAAATTCCGAGCACGTGTTGCATTTGCATATAACTTGTTCAAAAACACATACAAAAATAAAATTCATTATCTCGGCCCGACTACACCACCTCTCCAGAGGATATTTCTAGCAGCTTCGTTTTTTTTTACTTGCTCTTGTTGCCTTGCAAAGCTACAAAAGTTAATCATTTTACGTTTATCGAGAAATTCCGGGAAACAAGATAGCGTTTCATTAAATGAAAAAGGAAAATCGAGGGAAAAAAGAAGGAAAAGAGAGGCAGGGCGATTAAAATCGCTTGTAAAGTAGCGCAGCGAATGTTACTTTGACAGCCGTTGCCAAGTGAAATTTGGCACTAACGGCCTAGCCGGCCACCTAGCCTCTGTCCGACCAACTCGTACATTTACTACTGACGCCAAGAGATGTTACGAGAAGAGAAGCCACGAGGCGCCGGGTGAAAAAGAGAGAAGAAAAAACGTAAACATTGTCAATGGGCAAGTTGGATAATTTAGCGGGGAGAAATAACAAATTTCGAAATTTGGTGGTAACAAGTCGCCTTTGACGCGCGTTTCAGGAATTTCGCCTGGGCGTCACTCGAGCGACAGTCGCGCCATTATCCTAATTTACTCTTCAATCCAAGTCCGACTGGTCAAAAGCGAGGCCTTTTTTTGTTGTCAAAAAAGAATCCTCTAAAATTAGAGTGGGTGCATATACGTTGCTGCTATCCACTAATAATAAAACGTCCAGCTGCAAGCTCTGAAAGGGGAAGAAGAAAATTGCCAGTGCGCGGGCACGCGAGAGAGAGAGAGAGAGAGAGAGAGAGAGAGAGAGAGAGAGAGAGAGGAAGAGGAATAAAGAAAGAGCGTCTGTCTTATTTTCAGCGCAGTGTATCACGCCACGAATTAACGATCTCTTAATTTGTTGACAAACTTATACATCAAATCAAGATCAACGACTAACAAACACTCGTCGGGCGTTATTTTCAAAGGAGATCCCGCAGTGGCTATTAATTTTAGCTACAAATCATAATTCACCGCTTCCTTTACTCCACTGAATTTTGTCGCGAACAACCGGCTAGCTAATTACTTATGCAACCCAAACGCTTCAAATTCTTTTATCTAACGAAATTTAAAAAAGAAGTATTTTTGCAGCAGAGCAAAAAACCTAAGGTACACATAAAAATGAAAGAAAGGTCTCTTGGCTGATCGCGCCATAGCTTTATGTACGTTAGCCCAACGAGCAAGCGAGGAGTGGAGATGGGAGTTAGCAACAGGGGGAGTGCGATCAAGCTTCAGCGTCTGCAAGAGGTCTGGCCGAAAATAAACGCCTAGTGTCCACGTGGGCGAGCAAGGGGTCTCGCGCGTAGCGGTATCTCGTCTCTCCCCCGTACACAAAGGAGCTTACAGAGCGCCGGAGTGTCCGACGTTGCCTCGCAACGTTGCTGACCCACTTTCGACGCTTCTTACTCGCCATCCCTGCTCGGTTTATCTCACCCTCTGGTCTCATTTGTACAGGCCGTGAAATGCGCCCGCTTTGTTTCACGCTAATTGTTTTTCTGTACCCCCGCCTTAACCCCTCCCTCCTATTCTCTTCCTTAGCTAGTCCGTGCGCGGAATGAAATTGTTCGAGTCCCCTCTGTTCGCTCTCCCTCCCCGACATCTGGTGGGGGTTAGACTTTGAAATGCCGTCGTCGTCCGAGACTTGTTAAGCCCCAAACGTTGTAAATATTATTTTCGCGGTAATGCGTGGCAATGCTGCGGCCTCTTCTGCCGTCTCCTCCCTCGCCCCACCACCGCCGCCTCATCTCATCGCTGCATTTGCATAGGCTCTCTGGCCGAAGAAAATTAGATCGTAACTCCTTTTAAAGTTATAGCGCCGAGAATTGCGTTTGTTTAGCCGAGGGCACACTCTCTCTCTCTCCTTTGCCTCCGGAAAGTAATAATAGTTTAAATTAGTTCAAGTCCAATTTTTAACTAAGCCGCGTGTCACCTAAATTTAAACACTTGTTACCCAGAACAAAATATAACTTTCCAAGTTCAAAATTAGGAATGCATTGGGTCGAGAGCGCCGCTTACATTTCGAAATTAAATTTCGCTCTCGCGAGTTTTAGAGACGCGTATCCCAAGCCTGTGTATGTGTGTGTGTGTTTGTGGCTGTGTGTGTATGTTGGTGCATGTTTATATATTATTATAGGAAATCTCTAGTGGCACGCGCGGCGCACTTAAAAAGATCCGAAGATACATGTTGTAGGTCAAAGTGATAACAGTAAATAAACGCGATAAATAAATCAATCAAAACAACGAAATACAGAAATGCTCGTGTTTTTTTTCGTTGTCGTTTTATCTGCTTTTGTTTTTATTTACCCTCTGTGCGCTTGTTTAACGCGAATTATTGGCATATTAATGACAAAAATAAATTTACCATAATACGAGAGCGAATTGAATTTCGTATTTTTAGCCTCTCTATTTTTATGCTCGCATAAGCGCGCTAGTAGAAGAAGAAGAGGTGGAAAGAGGTAGTGACCGTGGAGGAGGAGGGCAGGGAGGGGATAGCGAGTGAGGAGGATAGTAGGAGTAGGAGCGCTAAAAAAGCTTAAAGTAACAGTTATAGCCTCGCAATTATTTTTAAACATAAATTGAAGTTAAACACATCTAAAATTTTACGTTTAACCTTAGCGAGTTCTCGCGCTCGCTTTGCGCGGGCGCGCGCGCTACATTGAGTTAATCTTTGAGCTAGAACGACCACCAAAAATTCAAATTAAAGCCCATTCTCTTTGCATTTATGTTAAAGTTATGGCATCCAGCCAAAACATGTAATACCAGAAGTAAATTATACCCGGCCACAAAATACCCAAAACTGTGCAAAGTTTATTCTTTTTCTTTCCATTCGCCTTCCCCTCCTCTCGACACCTTTCCCTCCCGACAAGCCCCCTCCCTACTCGAACCCCACCTCGGCCAATCCCCAATAGCAAAATCCCATTGAATCTGTAGGCCCTGGCAGGCTGGCAACCGTCAACGTCCTTCCATTTGAAATCCCCCGGAGTAATAAAGAAAGGCTGAAAAATCAGCCGTAGGCGCATCATCGGATTAGCCGTAATCCGTATATGGGAGGGAAGAAAGCCGTGAATCGTTAAACGCTCTCGGGCGGCGGCAGCCACGCGCGAGAAATCAAGTTTACAAATTCACGCGGCAGGGTGGGGGAGAGAGGTAGGCGAGCGGCAGCCAGAGGAGAGGGCCGCCATAAGCTCGGCGAAAATTCAGGCCGCGGCATAAATAAACAGACTGGAGGGGGACTGAAGGAGGAGGGGGGTGGAAAGGGCAGGGAGCACTCGCTGGTTTTCGGTCCGCCAGAGGCTCCGGGCGCGCGCGCATAAATTTTGAAGAAGGGCCGCCCTTGCGCCCTCCATGCCGCCCTTTTGTCTCCCTCCCTCCTGCCTGCTCGCCCCCCCCCCTCTCTTCAGCTCGCGTCCGTAATCAGCCAGCCCGTTAACCCGCTTTACGCGCCGGAACTTGATCTATTTATAGAATACGTCGCGCGAGCGCTCGTCTCTCACTTCTCTCTCTCTCTCTTGCTTTCTTTCTCTTCTGACTCTCTTGACTTTTGTAACGAGATAGACGACACTTCCGAGAGCCCTCTCTTTTCCGCTTCCTCTTCACGCCCGCTCTCGTTCTTTCTTCCTCGCTACAACACTACTCGCTCCGACGTGCGCCCAGCCTCTGCCTTTTTCATCTTCACTCCCCCCCTTCCCCTATTCTTTCTCGATCCCAGTTCTCGTTTTTTTCTCTCTCTATTCCCCTTCATTTTCTTCGCCATCCAACTCAGCGAACTCGTAAACTCGTTATTCATGCTTATGACATTTATATTTTTAAATATCGCCCATCTATACTGCCGAGCGGTTTTCCTTGCCGTTCGCCGTGGCCAGAAAGAAAATGTTTTTCCGATTATTTCGAAAACAATTAATTTACTTTCTACGTCTATAAATACTCATTCGATCCGACTTAAACCTCAATACGTCCATAAATACTTCCGTTTTTTCATCCCGATAATCGTCCAGCAAAAGTACAAAAAAAATAAAAAAGAAAAGACGGAAAAGGACGTAGAATATAGTATAGAAGCCGAGCAGGAAGAGCTTCCTCTGCCGATAACATATATAAAGCTTGGCCATATCTCGCAATTAAAGAGATGCCGGAATAAAGAGCGCGTGTATATATCTCTCTCTCGCATAGGCGGTGCGCGAGTTTCGAATTCATCCGGCCTATCGAAGCGATCGGTTATCCGTTTTTATTTAGCCTTTATCTCCCTCTCTTTCTCTTGCATGCGTCCGCTAGCTCGTTTCCCCCTCATTTGACTCGGGGCACGAGTGTGGCGGCAGGGCTAGGGCGAGCATGCACGCCGGAAATCGAACGGATACTTGGCAGCGGAATCGCAAAGTTGCGGACTCGCAGTCGCGGCCGGAGATTAAAATCTGCCGGAGCGCGGCTCGGGGAATAGTCGTCGTCGTCGTCGTCGGCGAGGCGCTTTTTTCACGCGGACGACACGGCGCCGCCGCCGCCGGCACACAACTCCTGGCACGCACGCGCGAATATCCCAAGATTCGCCGGATTTTAATCTTCCCCTTTATATCGACCGCTTAACCTATACGGGCTTAGCTTATTCTTCGCTGCCGAGATTGCGATAAGCTCGTGCTCTTTTCTGTTGTTACTTTATGTTTAATGACGCAAGCGTATCGACGAGAAAGGCCTAAGTAGAGGAATCTACGTGTGGGCTGACGGTAAGTGAAGAAAGGAAGGGAGGAAGAAGAACGACGGATAGGTGAGCAGACGAGGGAGGTACGCTAGGCTGAGAACGGCGAGAGGAAAGTTTGTTAAAAAAGTCAAACTGCTCGGCAGGGGAGATATGGTGCGTTAGCGACGCGCCATCTAACAAGAGCAAGCAGTTCCGACTCTGCGCGCGTATACGGCCGAGATGGGGCAAAAGGGTGCGAGAATAATTGCAGACAAGGCTCGATTATTCCAGGCCGCGCGGGCACAATAGTAAAAAAGATTTAATCGCAAAGTTTTCCCGCGCGCCCGCGGAAAGCCGATAAATCAGGGAACACGACCACCGCGAGGAGCTGCTACGACACGGACGCCAGGACGAGGGGAGGGAGGCTCTGAAAAATTGATCAAGCGGCCGCGCTTTGCACCCCCCCGCTCTATTTCTCTCCCTCTCTTTCTCTCTGTCTCTCGAAAAGTGCCGCTCGGGCTAAAATCGCGAGAACCCGAGAATTTTCCAGATGGCAAATGCCACGCGTTTTCGGATAAGAGCCTTAGCTTGGGATTTGGTCTTTTTCCCCGTGACGGTAGATAGCATTGGTTTTTGTTACTGCACGCGTTGAGAGACGCGTGTGTTTACAGTCGATTCAACCGGCCTCTCTGTCGTCGGTAGCTGTCGAGGCCTTTTAATGTTTATTTTACGAGGGCAAACAGAGCCGCTATTTACCAAAGCGCTAAACGCCGATGCATATTGATCTCGCGCGCTCAAAGGGACGCCTGACTTGATTGAGCGATTGAAGATGGAAATTCCGGCCTACATTGACATACTACCCAGCTCTCCCCTCCCACCCTCAACCCACCCTTCTCACCCTCATTCAAAAACCGAAAGTCGAGGTCCTTTTACCGCTTTTTCATGGCTTATCCGCTAAATATCGCCTTTTTTTGCTTTCGATCGATATCGAACGTTGATCACACAAGTTTTCGATGATCAACAAGAATAACTTTGAAGTAAACTAATTTTAAACAATGTCTCCTCGGAAACTATGCGCGATTGCTGGATGTCAGAGCTGACTCGTACGATCTCTTAACGAGCTAATTGATTAATAAGTACGGCGACCGAGTTGCAGAGTTCAATCGTTTAATTGATCTGACTACTCATATCTCTCTCTCTCTCTCTTCTTCTCTCTTGTTCAGAATTAAATCATACACCGCAAGCAATTCTCGTGCCCTCGCTCGTTATATCGGCCCCCGAAATTACTCTCTCGTCAATATTTTCCTCCTCGCTTTTTTCTTTTCTTCGTTCGCCGGCCAAATCGATAACTGGAAGGAGTGGGGGCTGGGGAGGCTGATTATCTTCTGGCTCAAGATTCTCTGATCTATCTAAAAATATCTCACCTTGTAAGCCCGAATTTCTAACAATGTGAATCTTCTCTCGGCATTTGTTTCTTTCTCCGTCTTCTTTTTTCTCTTTCTCTCTTTTAAATAGATCAGCTGTGCTACGAAGCCATTAGAAAATAAATTTTTGCGCGGAACGAGCTGGTTCTATTTTTAAACTTGATAACGTGTAATGAGAGCGTAATGATACCGAGGAATCTAATAAAGATTAATCTGTTCTGATTTGCGGATTGTAAATATGTATATACACACGTAGGCAGGCTTGGAAAGAAAGAAAAAACCGTCGTGCACGACTGAATTTGAATAATGGATAGCAAATATGTGTCATCACGTGAATTAACTCGACCGTAAATTATAAGTGAGTTGGATGGTGAGAGGACGAGGGGGGAAGGTTATGCCATTAGTTGCGCCAGTTTAAGAATCGAATAAGTCTCCGGGAACGTTTGAATTAAAGTTCAGTAGCGAAAAATCCAACTATATGACCAGTCATATCGATTTGAAATTTTCTTTTGAATAGCATTAAATAATTTTTGCTCTCCTTGGAGCGAAATGACAAAGAAACAAACAAAAAAAGCAGCGATCCGAGAAACAAAGCCAACAGAGGAGACAACGAGTAAAAGCCAACAACTGTCAAGAACAGATGTTCCATTGAGGAAAGCAGATCAAGGACTGGCAGTGTTAGGCTTCACTTAGCTAAGGAGAAAGAGAGCCGAGCTCTCGCGCGTCAAATTATCACGAACAAACGAGCGAAATGCCGCGCTTCGACAAACTTTGTAATAAAAGCCTATCGACTTCGAGGAGGAGAGAAGTACAGCGAGTACGAAAGAGTAGATCTCGTCTGTATTCGCCGAGCAGCGGAGAGCTTCGGGTCTGAACGTTGAAAGAGAGAAGCAGCGGCTCGGGAGAAAAAGCAAGAGGAGCGTTCGAGAAGCAAAGGCCGAGGACGGAGCACGCGAGCGAGCGAGAGAGTAGGAGACCAATTGCGCCCGGCAAAAGGAGCCGCTTCGCTTTTCCCTAGCGCGCAAGCCTGTGTCGGGTGCACTCGTGTATAATGAAAAAGCAGCCGGAGGCACTGGGACGATAGGGGGCGACTCAAAAAGCCAGCCCTCCCCCCCCCCCCCTCTCCTTGCTTCTTTCGACGTACAGCCACTATACTGCAACTACAGCTCGCCTCCTTTTTATCAACACCTCTAGAGATAGAGAGAGAGAGAGAGAGAGAGAGAGGGAGAAAGTTAGGGGGAGGGGGTGACTGGGTTGGAGGAGGGCAAAGGGGGCCGGCGGCGCGAGCGCGCGCATATCAACGTGAAAGCACGACTGTTTGATCAATCCATTAAGCAGAGTCACGCGAAAACCCTCGCGATATACGGAGAGAGGAAGGAGGAGGAGGAGGGGGAGGAAGGGGGCAGAGGTGCTCTCGGTGACGTAGGTCCGCTGGAGACGCCGAGGCCGAGGAGGTGCGAAGTGCACCTTCCTCGTCGCCACGCGGATCGCATGACTTCAAAGCCGCCCCTTCACCCTCCGACACTTTGCTATATACTGGTCACGCCCCACCCCCACCCCCTGTGCACGTATATTTTCGACGATTGTTCGCGGCCGGCTGTTGCGGCCTATTTTCGACTAACCGACCACACCAGACTCTATACTCTCTGGCCTGCTAGGCCGCGAGTTATCACGGGAGGGAGACTCGGATTCCGGGCACCGCCAGCGGGAGCGGCTAAAAACTCGAGGAAAATTTCTCCGGCTGGCTATATAGAAGGCGGTTGCCTGTTTCAACAGCCTTGACGCCCAGAGAGCACGAGAAAGAGTGAGAGAGAAAGGAAAAAGGTATTTTTCGCGATGGATATAAATCTGAAAACGGCAAGCAATTATGTTAATTTCAGCAGAGCCTAGCGCGCATATCGAGTCTAATGGAACTCGAGAAGAGAAATGCTTTTCATTCGTTTCTCTTTTTTTTCTTTCTCATTTCGCTAAGTCGCAGGGATGGCATTAGCATAAACGCTAAATAATCGTTAGCACACGATTTTCAAAGCGACAGACCGAGGGGGCGGGGAGGAGCTAAGTGAAAAGTGGCCTCGTTAGATAATCGGCAATAAAAACAGCCGCGTAAAATTTAATGGTGAAAAAGCATGACGCCGGGCTGTTATAATGGGTCGCTTCGGTGCCGAATGCAAAACGCCCGATAGCCACAAGCTACACGTGTCCGTGTGCGTGCGCGTGTGTATAAGAACACCTACGAAATCGCATGTAAAGAGTGTAATATCAAATATTTGATACCATTATGATATTCGGTGCTTTCGAAAAACAAACGATACAGGCGTGCATTTTTATGATTTCACCGCGGCGCAGAGAGCCTATCCTTCCCACTCCAACGTCTCGCAGCATTTGTATTTGCATATCAAAACGCTTTCGTGCCGGGGAGAATGACGTTCATTAAAAAATGCCATATCTACTGACGTGACTTCAACGAAATATCCGGCGATATGCCTCTTCTTCCTGTTGTTAACAACACTGCCGACCTATTCTGTAAAATTTGAATTTTAAAATTTCCTCGACCAATTGGCCGCTCTCCCCCTCACTCTCGGCTCATTTGATCCTCCGGCTACGTTGTTGCTTCCACGCGAAATAATAATTTTCATTTAGCGCCAAACCCTGGAAACGCAGCGCTAAACACGAGGGGGATGTATAGATAGGCTCGTCCGTGGAAATTGTTTGTGTACGGCTGTATAAAATAAGGATCGATCGGCCAAGACGCGGGAGGCGCCATTTGTTTTGATTAAATGAAAGCCAAAGCTGCCCGGCTTTCCAGCGCCTTATGCATGTTTTATAATGGCCCGGGGCATGACGGCAACTCCGAGCTTCGGAACTCAAGCCCAGGCGCGGGGTTTCTTTAACTACAGGATTACCAAGAGGCTTCTAAGTATATATTAGATCGAGCGACTTACTCTTAAGACGCTTAACCTCTTCCCCGGCGAATCGTATATACCACTGGGAGGAAAAAAAAGCGAAGAGAAGAAAAAACACGCGAGAGTCCTTACCGCCCCGAGAAACATTTGCGCAAGAAAGTGTAAACGACGAGCTTTGCCCGACTATTCTAAAACTCGCTTTTAAATATTCATCGATGAAAAAAACAACACAAAGTGACAATTATTAGGAGCGTTCGACGTTGATTATCAGTGCTTATCGATGGATACCAATTGTGCCCGACGCGCGGGAAGCGATTAAAGCCGTCCGCTTTATCACGCACGCCCATTCGTATAAAAATATACATCGGCACGTATGCGTCGAACCAAGAAACCCTCCAAACCCATCATAACAATTTTTTATTCTACAATTAAACCAAACTTTGTCCGGAAAAAAAGGAACATCCAGTTTACACATTAGCCGTCAGGGCATTAGGCCAATTTGCGCCAGTCACTCCGGTGTATCCGAAAAAGTCGTCAATCGAGCGTGCACGCACATTAAGAAAACGGCGCAGAGAGGAGGAGGGGTACCAGAGGCAATCCGGGAGCGGCAAACGGAGCGCGGCGACAGTTACTCGTCCGGAAAGGTCATTAAGTTCGAATGAGCCTCGCCAGCGACAAAACACACGCTGGAATAATTGCCGGCGGCCTGAAACTCGTTTTCGAGAGAGAAAGAGAGAGAGAGAGAGAGAGAGAGGTGCTGTCTCGGTTTTGCTAACGAGCGACCTTATCAATCCGACCTAGCCGTCGGATCATCGATGAGTCATTGTTGGCGAGCTAATAGATTTGATAGAGTGGAATATTGAACGCGAAAGCAAGAGAGAGAGAAAGCCTCGTAATAAATGCAATATCCTCGGCGAGTGTACGCGTTAATGGATGAGGCGATAATGAACGACTCTATACCTGTCTGCTGCTGTTGCAAAGAAAAGTTTAACCATTTGAGGGGTATAGGGGGGAGGTGCGGACTGATCAAAAAAAGGTTAATTTACTTCACTCAAGGAGAGGAGGGGGCAAATTTATCGTTGTAATATAACGTAACACGCAGCGGCTCGTTATTACCTTGCGATGTGTCTATTTTTAATTTTTCCGATAGTCCCCGTCGCTTTCTCATTAAATTTGTAAGCGGGCCTTGAAGGCTTGAATAAGGACGCAAACTTTTTACGCGGCAGCGAGAAATCAGTTTCATCTGGCCTGGCTGACAAAGCGCGAACGCGAGAGCGAGTAAATAAAATAATACTTTGATCCGCTTTGGATTTTGGCCTGGTGTATATATATACACACATAGGTATGTATTCAAAAGAGTTTTCATAAGAAATGAACGTCGTGATCCTTAACAGGTGGCTGCTGCGATCTACAAGCGCAAAAGAAGAGCAAACAAAAACAGCCGGCAGGAAGATAGATCGAAGCTAAAGCCAACAAAGAATCCAATACACCCGGCTCTTCGCGCGCGCCCGCGCCCGCTCTACGGACTCGACAAAGAAATAAAACAAAAGAAAGCCCGCCTTGCGGCTTCTACCGCACCGACTCGTCACTTTACTTTCTACAGCTACACACGAAAAAAATAGCCCGGTCTTGGATTTTTTTCAAGCATTATTTATTCAGATTCCGGATAAAAAATACATTGTAATATTCAAACGATAAATAATATTTTTAAATAAATATGTGAAAGAAAAGCAACATGAACCCCTCTCCAAACAACAAAAAACAATGTTCGCAAGCCTCGAACAAACAGCAATTTCAAATACCGCATCCATTATTCAAAGCTCTCTCTCTCTCTCTCTCCCCTTTCCACCCATATAAAACAAAGAAAAAAAAGCTCGCACCTAATCTCACAAAACACTATCTGGTATACCTAAATCGAGCCCCAGCGTGAGAGAAAGCGCAAGCAGATGGCAGTAATCGATCGATCACCTGCACACCCTTGTCTCGTGCGTAACCCTTCTGCATCTCCTAAAGAGAGGAGTTGATGAAAGGGTCGCCGGTGCCGGAAGAAAGAGAAAGAGCAGCTCGTGGAAGTCTCGCTCGCGGCTAAATATACGCAGCCGAGGAGGCGCGCTTTGCCACGCAACATGCGCGATTCTCTCTCGCGCGCCTCACCGACTCTCCCGGCGCAGAAAATAGCCCGGGTCCCGTAGAGAAGCTAAAGAGGGACGAGGGAACGGGAGCCGCTCCGTTTGGAGAATAACTCCGAAGGCAAAGTCGGCTGTAGCTCTTGCCGCGGCCGATGTGTGTATATTGTTTACCGGATGCCTCGCCCGAGAGAGCCTGGCATGTGTTGCCCCGCAAGCTCGACGAACTGTTGCGGCAATGTTGTGCCTCTTACGTAACCGAGCGCCACCTATCCCCCCCCCCTCGGTGTTTTCGGTCTTATAAGCTGATTAATCGCGAGTTGAGAGTCTACCTCGACTTTATGAAGTTGGAGGGGAAAGGAGCAGAGGATGCCGACAAGAGAGCCTAGTGAGGCTTGTTAAGTTGCTGTGTGTCACGTAAACTCCGGCAAGAATGGACTCATTGCTAGGTTGGCTGTAGCTCGGCTTTTGCAAAAAAAAAAGGCGGGACTATACTCGGCGCGTACAAATCGAGGAAACGCGAGCTTTGTTGTCGAACATCGAGAGATCGCAAGATACAGCTGACTCGGTCCAGCTGTTATCGGGTTTCTTTTCGAGAGGGAGGGGGGGTGGTGGTTAGGCAATTGGCTGGAGCAAGAGCGATGCTTTTGAGTTTGAGAGATTTTTGTTTTGTTTGTTTATTGCCGTTCGGTACTTTCTGTTTGTTGATTGATGATCCTTGTTTATGGCTAGGTACTTGTGCAGCTGCTATAGTGTGAAGAGTTGATGCGAGTTTGCGGGCAAACGGGCATTTCAGCGGTGATGTATGTACACGGCAAGAGAGAGAGACAGTAAGGAGGGTAACAAAACTAAATTTGGAAAAACAGACGCATAAATAAACCAGCTTATACATAAATAAAGAGTGTGGCCGTTAGAGGTACTATGTCAAGGGAACGATCAGCGTCAAAATAGATATGTACAAAATGGCAGTGTGTGTGAGAGTGTGTGTATAGACACCGATGAAGCATGAAATGTTTACAAACTGCACGGCGTACGTGTACAGCTAACGGAAAGTTTTAACATGAACATTGAACAACTTTCATGAGCGACGGTCACAATGAAACTTCAAACAACAATACAACATATACTATATATGCATTCGCAAACGAAAATGCGATGAAATGCAGGTAAAAGTATAATTAGGAATTTTTGTTTGATAAACTGTTGGATGTGTGTACAAGTTGGTGTGATAAAATTTCAAGATACAACATTCGCCTTTTGCTGGCTTGTTTTTTTCTTCCTTTCTTTTAATTATCTGGAGAACAAAAAGTAACAAAAATAGTGAGAAAGGGCTGCTGACTTTATTTTAATTAAATAAATCATCGTAATATTTACATGTTAATTTGGGTTACATAGATGTCGTGAAAAATTAATGAATTTACAAGATATAGTTGCTATTCTACAAACTCTACTAACACATGATATATATATATATATATATATATATA